>JAUMHL010000012.1:15635309-15658177 GCA_032362345.1 Sandelia bainsii | reverse complement strand
ATAAAGTCATTACTGCTGTGATGCAGAGGAATACTAGGTGCAACAGAGCTATGACTCTTTGTCAGCCTGGCCACAGTTTCCGTCCTTTTACTTCCTCCTTGTCTTTCCTGCCTCACCTCCTATATTTCCCACTTCTCCGCTTTCCATTTTGGCTCTTTAATTTTACCAGCCTCTGCCTCGTCCTCCTCCTTCCTTTAGTTCTGACAGATCACGTAGGTGTGATTGGTTTAAATCTAGTGAACCTGTTTTCTTGATACCATTCTTTTTTTCACCTTCCCTCTTCTTTCCCTCCTGCTGTTGATAAGCGACAGCTTGCAGAGGTGGGATGAGCTTCGTCTGCAGCTGCTCCACTGGCCCTCTCCATCAGTGGTTTGGTCCAGACAGCAGACTCCCAAGGTGGTAATGACCACTGAATAGATGATGATAATAGCAGCCAGACTAAAGACATCTCATAGCTCATCCTCTTCTCAATTTCCTTTTCCTCTTCCCCTTCCTTTCCTCACTTTCTCCTTCCATCCTAACATCTAACATGTTTGCAGCTCTAAAGTGTAAGGAGCAAACACCAGTTAGAGGAGTGAAGTTTGTGTTTTATAATCAGAACCCAATAAACCACAGGTAACTTTGCTGTTATACTTACAAACTTCCCAGCTGTATTCTTACACAATATAAAAACTGAGGGAAAAAAGAGCAGAATATTATTAACAACAACCACCAAACTCCACTCTGCTGAGAAAAGATTTAATTGGAGGTCTCCCCACCTACAACCGCAAGCACCCCTGGGGCCCCTTGTTGGCCCTAATCCTGTTGCGTAATGTTTTCTTGATGTCGCGCCTGGCTGAAAATCAATTAGCTAGCGCTGCAATCGCGGAATGCAGGAAGACTCTTGGACACAGTCCAAGCCACTTAAATTGTTCCTGAACTAACAAGAATTATACTCTGCTTGTAGTCCAGTGTGGGGTTTTTTTTCAGGGTACACCAAAATGTTTTCTTGACCCTCCCACCCTGATGAGCTAAACAGTGCTCATTTTTTACCCATCCATGTTTTCTCACTTGTTCAATTCCTCAAAGCCTCACACTGCATCTCTTCTGTCCTCTCCAATGTTCTCTTTTTTTGCCTTGTTTCGCCCAGAGGGACACTGAAGTGAGGGACTAAGAGAGAAGGACATTCGAGAAATAAGGAAGCGAAAATCAGTCTACTCTCAGTCCAATGTGTCTCTCACTTACTGTTGAGTGAAGGACAGAACAGCGATAAATCATATCCCCCAGTGGTTTAATATGGGTCTATCTAGATGAGAGCAGCTGACAAGGACAGGCACATTCTCTTAGATATACTTACTGTGGTAGTTCTATCGGGAAAAGCTCATGTTTTCTATACTTTAATAGAAATATGACAAATGATTATGTGTTACATGCAAATTAGGTATTAAACAAGCAAAGCAGGGCAGCGTGTAATGCTTTGCAATACTGAACATCATAACACAGAAATGACAAACAGGCCAACATAACCACAGATCCACACAATGTCACTGATGAGCTGAATGACCTCGGTGCCACAAGGGATGCTTGTCTTGAGCGAAGGCATGCGACCATTAATAAAGGCAAGTGCCAGTGTCTCATTAGACCAGCAGTCCCTGTGCCAGCTCGACAGTAACGAGGGCAGCCATGCACAAGATCTAACAGGGTCATCAAATTGCGGGACGACTCAGCCCTGACACACCAGGCTAATGCCCGCAATAATGTTTGCACTCAGGCAGAGGCCCAGCTCTTTAGCTTCTGCAGCTGTTCCTTCAGTCTCGTCTGTGATAACATTTGTATCTGATGACAGTTTGAGTGGATACACATCAAACTTCAATTGTGGCGCTGCTACGTTTGAGTTGCAGAATATTTGTCTCTTTGAACACAGTCTCTATTCCAGAAAAGGATGGAATGGTGAGGATGGTGTACAAACAAGTGGAAAAGATTAACCCAATGATACGCTTTAGATTTTAATTAGTTGGAGTATGGGATGCTTTCTTGGCTCTTTGACCACCCATTCTTTATCAAAAACACTCCCAACAACACATGCTGTGAAGGGTCATGGGGGTACTGAAGCTGATCCCAGCTGCGACTGGGAGACAGGCGGGTGCACCATGGACAGGTCTCCAGTCTATCTCAGGGTTGACATACAGTATAGAGACATACAGAGACAGACAACTGTTCACACACGCATTCACACCTTCTGGCAATTTAGAACACCCAACCAACCACACGTCTTCCAATTTATTACAAGTTAGGCCCAGTGTTTGTGGTCTATTTTGTCTTTTCAGTTGCGATGTTATTCTACTCACCTAAGTTAATTGGTTAGATCTTCCTTTATCTGGTTGTGTCATCAGACAAATTACTGGTTTCTTTAAAATGTGTCCTGTAGCAACATTGCAGCATTCCCAGATCTCAGAAATTAACTTACAACAGTACAACAATTATTATTTTTGATAAAAATGATGGTCAGGTCTCTGTTGTATCTTGCCAAATCTATGTTTATTTAATCTGTAAACAACAGGGTTTGGTCTTGCAAGGAGTATGTTGGTGTAACAATTTTTTTGGCCAGCTGGGGTGAATTCCTGGAGCCTCCACCAGCTGTTTACCAACCTCACGGTGAAAACCAGACTCCAATTTGTTGTTGTTTTAACATTCCTTTTTGTGAAGGGACTACACAAAAACAAAATGCAACATACTCAAATGTGCCAACTAGTCAGCTGTGGAAAGTATATTTGAACTTGAAGTCCCTACACTGTGAGCAAGAATCACCAACACACTAAAAGCACAGTAAGTACAGTGTACATTTCCATTCCCCTTTACCATACCATTTTACCATTTCTGTTTATTTTTACTGTCTCTGAAGATGTTATACTTCTAAAGGTCTATTCTGTATGTGAGTCCATTGTACAGCAGGTCTGTGTGACATTAAGAGTACGTCTGACGCATGTGGGAAGCCCCTGCTTGCTTAATGTTTAGATTAATTAGGGACTCTCATCCTCTGACGTCCTCTAGGAGGACACATTTTATCACTCCAGCCTGTGTCTGTTTACGAAAGGAAACTAAGCAATCCAAGCTGACAAAATGTCCTTTCCTTCTCTCGTTCCTTAGCTTTTCACTAGACTAATTGAGCAATTAAGCCTGATTGATTGATTGGGAAGAGCGAGAAGAGGGAAATCTGCCCGGGGACACTGAAGGAATCCATACAGTAGCTTTAAATTAGTGAGAGAAATGGCAGGAGCAATTGAGGCAGCCAGACATCTGACTGCGCTGTGGCTGGGGACGCGCGGTGGCTTCAGCTTAGAAGGCAGATAAGGACAATAAGACTGTGTAAATGTGTGTGTGTGTGTGTGTGTGAATGTGTGCATATAACTGCCCATGAGAGAGGAGATGGATGTGTGGTTTGGAAATGAGAGAACTGCGAGGAGGAGGAGAAGGGGTGGAAGGGACATCGAAAGTGTAATTAGTTTCTGAGTGATAGCAACGTGGTGTCTCGCCCCCGCCATGTTTTCCCTGGAATACTGCAAATGCAAGAAGTACCTTTCAGAAAGATACACACCAGTGTAACATGCTGTTGAATTCATGTCATATCAAATCAAAAGACAATAGGGAGGAGGTTATTTCTTTGCAGCATAGACAGACTGTCATCTTGACTATGGCGGACTTTTTGAGGTCATTACTGATGAATACCTACGAAAGATTTATGGTTTTATTACCTCTATTTCATACATTCATTTTTTTTTTATATTTGTAACAGGATCAAGCATACACACATCAGATAACATGTTTTTTTATCACTATAAACACAGTGGGGAAACAAAAAGTAGCGCATCCATTAAAGAGGATCTTGTTTTTAATGTACTACTCATTATTTTCAATCATTGCTGTTTTGCAAAAGGTCAAACAGTAATAAATAATCTCATTGACCTCATGAGGAGTATACTGGCTCCATGTGGTACAGACTAATGTTGGCTATTTTAATGTTGGTTCTTGGCTCCAAAGAGAACCAACTGACTAATGCTAAATGGGTTTTTAAATGTGCACAAGATTATCTTTAGGGATCTGTCTGAGCCATTCCTGCACATATGGCTCCTTCCTGTTCTTTTCCTGCCGAATTATTGATATATGAGGGTATTAAATATGACACCTGTGTCACAGACACAAATCCCCCACAATGGGGTCCAACCATCGTTTAAGCAGCACTAGTTTATCTGCTGCTGGTAGCAGCTGCATGACAGAGATTACCTCGAGGTCCTCAGCCCACCCAAGCAGAACAATATCTATACATTAGATGTGTCTCCACGGTTGCAGCTCCACACACGACACATCCAACCACCACATTTTAACACTATCAATTAATCATAAAATGTGCCTTTTAAAAATGATTCCTGGAAAGCTAATTTCTGCAGGATTTCACTGAACTTTTCATTATTAACAAGGTATTTACAAAGGACAGGAAGAACATGCATCTGCTGTCATGGAAACACATACACACTATTACATAAACCAAGTTAATATAGCATGATTGCAATAGGCCAACATAGTTATATGTGACCATTCACATTGCTGACCATGCTCTTTTGTAATGGTCACATTTAGAATAGGCAGCAAAATTTAATTTCCCCTCAAAATGGTGATAAAAAATGTGATAAAAAGCAAACGGTAGTTGGCACAAAACATGTGTCAACAGGTTTTCTGAGTGTATTAAAAATGAGAGAAGTAGCTGAGTTATTCCTGAGCTGGACAGTTAGTGAGACTCACAGACAAGTGCACGAGTTGCATGCAAGTGATGGCTTTACAGAATAATTAGCATCTGACAGTCAGCTCAAATGCAGATGTGTCAAGTATGGAAATTTGAAAAGCATAATGTGTGAGGAAGGTCTATGTTTTTTTCTTTTCATGGGGGTTACTGACAGTAACAATTTCTCATTTACATATCATTTTGACAAGAAGCATTACATGCATTAATTTCATCTCATTAGCTCTCTCTTTGCTCTTTAGCCACTGAGTGCTCCACGATTCACCTGCTAGCTGCTAACTTTGTTTGGCTGCTGTTTGGTGTTGGGCAGGCAGTGTACAGTAGAAAAATAAACTGCCTCAAAATGAGAACCAAAGCAACAAAGTTGTGGGCTAAAAAACTAAACAATGAGCAAACAGACACTCAACAGCTGAGGAAAATCGCATTTTTGGATTATAATTCTTTATTGTTTCATCATTATAAATAACTCCTTTCACATCACACAGTAGTCATTTGTCCTTGGTTTATATAAATAAATTCTTTGGACATTTTCAATATTACAGAAGTTATTCTCTTTGCAAAAACGTTGTTGCTATTGTTCATTGTAGGTTTCTTCCCGAAGTTAGTTATAAATGAGCCCAACTACAGCAAGTAAGAGGAAAGAACCAAATAACTGGCCCAAGCTTCACAAAGCCATTTTAGTCTTGTCAATGTTATATTTTAGAGTAGATTACCTCCCTAAAGGCAATAACACTGTCCAAGCAAGGTGCCAATGTGGGAGGAGGTTCATTTGCAACTGACTACTTAGCATGTTCTCATTCCTGAGTTAAACATAACTGTCTCCCAAACCCCCTGTTTTCTTGTTTAAACCTCTCCAGTGCTGCATTTGAACTTGATCCAAACCACTGGCAGAGACTCCTCCAACACCTAATGACGGGAGTTTGCCCAGAACAGTCAAAGAGCGCACTGCCCAGTTAAAAACTCTAAGCTGCTCCAGTGATACCCATTCATGAAGAGGTTTGACCTTGGTAGAACCTCATCTATCAGTTATCCTGAAATAAAAATGTGAACATGTGAGGCTGTTTTGTTTCACTTGCTTTCTGTGAAAAGCCATAAGTAATCCATTCCTGCTTTGTTCTCAAGGCTGTGACCTCAGATTTTTTTTCCTTCTGAGTTTGGAAAGCTGCCAGTAAATATTTTGTTTATGGAAAAACTCTTAAACTCTCAAATGAAATAATCCAGGAGTGGGAACTGCCTGACACCACAAAATGTTTCAAAAACCTAATGGATAAAAATTAAATATGAACCTGGTTATTACCTTTTTTTTTCAATCTACATTTGAGCAGCAAAAAATGGTGATAAGTATACAAATGTTGCAGTGATAATACAAGATAATAAAAACATCACCTTCTGTTTCCACTCCAAAGAAAAACACGACCCATGGGGAAAACAAATCAGCGTGTTCTAATGCATCTGCAGCTGAAATACAGTGATGCTCTGGGCATAATTAGAAACACTTCATGAGAGGAAACATCCATCTGGTGTCTAAATGACATTCCTCACACTTAGCAGCAGAGGTCAGAACACATCTTAACAAAATATGAAAGTTTGTCTGTGGTTTCCTCCGTTATTCCCAGAGGGATCGTGCACAGGCCTGTAATGGTTGTACGGGTGAAATTTCCCACAGAGTATGTTGGTGTGTCTCAGGAGAGAGTACAAACAGTATGTACTGTGTCTTTATTTGAATGAACCGGACATGGACAAATGTAATTTATTTAGTTAAATAGCCATAGCAGATACAGAATTTCATCAGCAAATGTAATTTTATAGAAGGAACTCTAGGTTTTAGATTTCAAAAAAGTCACTAAATACAGGTGCTATCAGCCACCGAGAGGTTTGGCATATTTAAATGGAACAGTGGAGATTTCACAATCATTTTCAAAACATTATGATCTTAGGAAGGATTGAAGTGTAAAAGTGCATGCTGTTAGTTCCTCACATTCTGTTCTGTCTTCGAATAGCAATCAGCAGCTCATTGTTTTTCTTGTTTTGTGCAGGAAGCCGACAGAGATTAAGACTAATGTTCAACATTATTCTTTCTTATATCTAAAGGATGCAGAATGTAAAATAGCACTGTATCACATGCTGAAAAAAGGGGTAGAGGCAAAATAAGAACCCATCATAAATCACAACTCCATTTCTGTTCATTAAGATGGGAGCCAGCCAGGGAAAGCACAGGTGTTCCCAACCTTCTGGAAATTCTTTAAAACTAGTTTTGATGATCAGCAGCTAGAGTAACAATAACCTCACACTATCAAACATGCTAAAAGGTATTCAGCTGGAGACAATGTGCCACTGGGGGAATGAAAAAAAAAAACGCACAGAAAAAGACGGCTTCTCAACCTGGCTACCACTTCTAGCACACAGCTGGTTTTCATTGAGGGGTCAAAACATGTTTTCCATTTTAGTTTAAATCAAATTAGTCCTACAGTACTTATAGGCCGTTCAAAGTGCACACACCTGATTGTGGACGACAGACGTTTCTAACTACAATACACACACATGCACACACACACTGCAGACTTCTCTCTTGCACAAGGTCCTCAATAAAGGTACATACTGTCTTTCTGGGCCTTGATACACAAAAATACATGCACACACAATACTTACTGTATATAGTATGCTGTGTTGTTGGCGTACTATATTGAACTGTGAAAAAGCAAAAAGCAAAGAAATCTTTCTTTGCCTCTTGAAATTGTACGCATCTATAGCTTTAAGCATTAATTCACAGCTTAAAAACTGTATGAAACAGTGTGTTGTTGTATTTGCAGCACAGGAGACTATCACAACAGCTTTAAACTCCTATAATGTGCCCCTTTTCCTGAGTAAGGAATGTCCATCTATTCATTTTCTCCTTTTCTCTCTGAAGTAACTGTCTTGCAAAATCTAGATAATGACTATTGCACCTGTCTTCTAAAAAGACAGAGAATCAAGTTTGAAAAGAAGTAAATATGAATCAGTGCAATTTGTTACGCTGAGGCTGATATACTATATACACATCTTAAGCGATTTTAAATTAATTTCTCTTGGAGTCTGGGGTGCAGTGGGTTGATGGAGATTTGGGAGGGAAGTAGAAAAACAAGATGACAAGAGTGTCTATTTCTTGTCAGAACCCACAGGGGTTTGACTGATGCTGCATACATGCTCCACATTGCCAGTGTTTTTTATCCCATCACAAAAAGACCTGTTTAACATTCTTAAGTAGCTGCGTAAACATTTGGCATAAGGAAGCACTTGATTCAGCCAGGACGATTCAAGTCAGACACCGGATGGTAAGAGGACATGAAAGAGGTGCTTCATGACTTCAACTGGCCCCCCGGGTCAAGTTTCAAACAACCAGCCACACTATCCTTGGCACACACAGACACACACACACACACACTCTTGTAGTGTATGTGCATTGTGCCTCAGATGCACAAACATGCACATTCACACAAAACACTGAAAATCACGATTAAACTGTGTTTATTGTGGAGATATGTACCTCATAATGTCAGTCAATTGGTAGTTTATTGTAAAAACTCAGGAGTTCAGCCTAATGAAAGCTTTAAGGCTCTTTAAATGGGTGAGAATGAACCCGAAGGTCTTTTGAAAGACAAAAGCCTTCAGGGAGATGGACCACTGCAAAGCTTCTGCTACATCAGTTGAAGTACTGCATGTCTGGGGGTACTGTAGAAACCTTATTGCAATAGTATTTTAAGCTTTTGGGAGTGTGCACACCATGGAGTGCGTTGAACAATCTTTTAATAGCTTCATGACAATATGGCTATTTTTGGTGCTTAGGAGGTAGTTCACTAAAATATCTTCTACAGGAACAATGTAGAGTATATTGCAGTCGCCAGTTTGTCTCCTTTCGTGGAAAAGAAGAGACACGGGAAAGAAACAACAAAAGCCCAGGCCATTTGACACTTAAAACAACCTTTGTTTGCATGAGACTTGCAGAGCACGGTGGAAGAAACACCCACAACACATGCAGTTCTCATCAACCATAGTTATAGTGAATGTTGTCTGCACTCTGACCTCAGGGGGCAGTAATGAGCACGTTTTAGCTTGGCACAACTGAATGAGTTGAAAAAGATGCAAAAACATAAGCTTTATTCCTTAACTGAAATGTTTACTAATGCTATGTTTCCATTCAACACGAAAGAAGCTCCAAGAGTAAAAGATAGGTAGCTGGTCAGACAAATGCTACAAATGCTGACAAACGCTTTAGCAACTCTAGTAAAGAGCAGAGCTTAGTTGCTTCCCCAGTCTATTCAATGAAAAGGATCCAGGACTGTCTCTAATGCCATGTAACAGTGCAAGTGGAAGTAGCATGACGTCATTATACAAGTGCAAAACCTCTTAGAGATTTTTGGAGTAGATGCCTAGGTGCACAAAGCATCTAACTGGACATCTGAGACCAATTTTGTATGCCATTCCCTACCAAGAATCAACATTGGTTTCTATGACTATGATCTCTCCCTAACCTCAACATCAGGCAACATTAGTTTTTCTCACCTGAGCCAAACTGTTGAGATGTGTGCTCACAGCTGTATGTGATTTGAGTTGATTGTATGGTGTGTTAGCCAATACGAAGATGCAACGTCACAATAAAATGATGGCAAAGACCCGCAAGGGTCAGCGTTCCTGGAAATAGAAAGATATGTGTTGTGTGTATTTGTTCCTCTGTCACTCCCAAACAGCGAGAGCTGGGAAGTTAAACTTCTGCTGTGGCATCAACTCCTGCCAACACGACCTATCACCATAGGTGGGTAGGTCATAGGGTGGCCAAGCTGTCCTGAAGCTTGACCATCTTTGGGTAAATGTAATCACTACTAGTGCTAGTAATACTGCTAAATGAGGGAAGATAAGCACATATTTATAATCCTGTATAGAGTTAGTTTACTGGCTTCCTGTTTGGTTGGTGCTGAAAGTCACTGGATACAAAACACAGCTGCAGGTACAGAGAACAACAACCCCTGTAAATTCAAAATGTATTTGCTACTAAATTGGTCAAGCGTTAACTGGAATGTTTATTCAATCTACTGCAATAAAATTAGCTTTAGCATATTAGCATATTAACGTATTCATTCCATAAATTCTTAGCTGTTTGTCATATTTTTCAGTTAACCAGTATGACATCACTACATAAGTATGAAGATGACTTCTGCCTTCTTTTTATTGCTCACTTCTTTTTATTGCCAGTGGTCCAGTCTAGGTGTTGACTGTGGTGGGCAGGCTGTGGTGCTGCTCTGCCGTTTATTACAACAGGAGAAAAAATAGGAGAAGAGGGAGCACGACAGAAGAATTCATTGCAACCACCTGTATTCCCAATTTCTGTGCAAGTTCTCCCTCGCAGGCACATAGTGCACAGATAATTCCCACTGTGCAAATGTTTTTGGTTGAAAAGAAATTATTGATTATAGATCAGAGAAATGTGGCACATGCAAAAATACAGAGGAGTGCTGAGGAGGCTGGGCAGGTTTAAATGAGGAAAGTAAAATGAATTATGCAAGTCCCTCATACATCCACCTTTCCTCATTATGTGGCGCCATCTGAGTGGTAATTAAATTCATGCACTGATAGGATTCCTTCGTTTTCTGCCACTGTGCTTTTCTTGTGCACTTTGTCATTGTGGCACCCTCTGAAAAGGGAGGGGAATTCATGCATTCATGCAACAGACTGCTGCTGGCTGCTGAAATAACAGAAACAGTTTGGGAACAAGCTTCATTTTTTCCTACTTTATTTTCTTTTTTCATTACATTTAAACACAGGCAGATTACAAAATCAAGTGCCATGCTGATGTATTTAATCATATATTAATTATTAATACTGTTATTTTGTAATTGGAGTCACTGAGTATAAGCCGATTACACGTAACTCTCTATGTTATGTCCCTGTACTATGTGTGGTGACTGGGGATTGGGGAAGTGATGAGCAGACCACCACAACAGTACAGGTGGCCCAGTCCGTTATGTTAATGGGTGGAACAGCTTTGTCCCCACATGTAAAAGCAGCATCCAAGAATGTTCTACCTTACAAGACCCCATAGACCACAGCTGCCAAGATACTATCATACAACTAGCCATGCACACAGACCTGCAGTCAGGAGGATCCTCTCCTGGCTTTGAAACACAGTGTCAGTTTTCTCAGATAATTAGTTTGCATTCATTAATTCATTAATTTCATTAAATATACTGAAGGTTTAAGTCAATTTATGTAGCAGAAATACTGATAAAGACACAGGGATCATAAAAGAGGAAGGGCAAAGAGAGACAAGAGTCAAGTACATAGCTGATTCAGAAATATGTTGCCAATGACACATCTCAGCAAGACTTTGAATGAATATCTGTACCAGGCAGAGTGAAATTATTATACTGTTTATATTTTAAGATGAGGTTTTGTTTTTCTGTCAATTTTTTTGGCAACCAATTGTATTTTGGATTAGGCTATGGTCAGTGATTAGATCAGTTTATTTTTTTATTATTGTTCTCTTGAAACAATAAATGTCAGACAGACTGGGGACAACCTTCAGTAAAAATGGCATTTTATGGCATTGTCTGTTTGCCAGGGGGGGTTATAATAGACAGGCATGCATTTATGTTTTCCATGTTGTCTCTGTGAATGAAAGCTTGAGTTGCATTTAGATTTACAACAATGGGAGATGAATGATTCATACCTAAAATGTTTTTGTTTGTTTAAAGAATTTAATGTTAAAAATGTTGGCCTAGGGGGGTACATGTTTTTCACATTGACTCACAGACTTTCAGTTATGGGGACCAAGCTGCAAAGCTGCTTCTGATGGTAAAAAAGTGCCCAAAACCCAACATTATTTCAGCAGGGAGGACGATACAGTCCATTTTGCAAATTGACTCCTTGAGGAGACTGCGGTCTTGCAATATCCTTGCCTCCCCCATTTGCTCCTCTGTTGGGAGAGACACAGAAAGCAGGAAACTGATCCTGCGAAGACGACCATGGATTTATGACACTGAGGCAAGTGCAACTGAACAAGGCCTATTCCCATCTGGGCTGGGACTCACTGCCATACTTGGAGATTTATGACGAGGATGACACAGTTGATTACTCTCGGTTACTGAAGAGAATTGGACATGGACAGACTTCAGTTCTGTTTGCTGCGTGTATTTGTGTTTATGATGGGGCAGATGAAACCACAATAACCTAGATTTGTTTGTGGTTCTCATCTGATTTGATGTTCACCAAGCCCCCGTGACGTCCATTCCCCACACTTAACATCAGGCAACCTGACTTGCCATTTCTAGGATAAATTAATAAAAAAGTATTAGAAAAAAGAATGAAGGAAAAGGGAAATGAAGGAATTAATAAATAACACACCCAGACTAATGGAAAAAACACACTGTGTTGCACATGCTGTATGTGAAGATATGTGGAGACTCTGCTGCGACCCCATAAACCGCATGTGCTGTGGACTTCTCCTTATCCCTCTTGACAAATTTGTGGCCTAGGCGTTACACTGTAGCCAAATCCAAACTTTGAGAGTTTAGCCAAAACAAATAATGGCTGAGAAGTTGTTATGACCCCTCTGACCCTGTCTGGAGCATGTATCTGCATGATGGTCCAGGACACAATTAACCAGCGAAGTGCAGACTATCGCCTTGTCTAATGCCACATTAATAGTACAAACACTTCTCACTTGACAAGTGTAGCCACCAAACCAAGATAATAAAGTTGAATCAAAGAAATTGTGAAAGAAATCTTGTATTCACCTGCTCAATAAATCACAGCAAGGTCAAGTTAAAGTGAAAAGATTAAATAAAAGCCAGATGTGTGTCTGTTTTCCTTGAACCAACATTTAACGGATGTATTGAGAATCAATCAAAAAAATCAGCATTTGGTTAACACAGGATGTATACCAGTCTGTGTATCTTGAGCTTCACTGAAAAGCATTCCATCTTCCTCAACCTCATCATAAACTGGAGGGAGACATCTAACATTAGGGGGAAAGTAAACTATGCATGTCAGAAAAGACAAAGGACAGACAACATCAAATTGGAACAAGTGTGGCTTTCTCACAAACCACTACCCCCTCCCAAAGCCTACTTTTAGGCCTTTGGGAGGCATAGAGTCCATTCCATGGCTCTCATTTTTCTTAGCTGTTTGGATGAGACTTTGGGTGAAAGGGGTTGCTCTGTGTGATTGATGAGCCATAGCCAATTAGAGGCTTAGTCTTGGAGGCCTGTAAAGACACCCGTGATTGCAGACATAAACAGGGGCGGCCATAGGTCCTGAGAATACCTGTTGTACTTGGAAAGAGGACATGCCTCTGACCAACAGCTGGGGACCACACCAGTTCTTCCCTGGATGTTTTGGATGCTTCACCAACTCGAAATACCTTTAAAAACAAGTTGGCGAGCATTTAAAAAAAGAACAGGAGTCTGTGCCACAGGGAAATTCCATGGGTGATGTCACTATTCCAGCATGCTGCCATCCCAGTGGGGGTAGAGTGGTGAATGGTTGCTCCATCCGACACCCTGTGGTTGACAAGCAATAGGGCGCCAGCCAGGGGCTCATTAGACAAACTATGACAACAACATGTTGCCCTTGAAAATCAATTATAAAGAGAAGAGCCTCTCTGCATCTGTTTCTGCTTGGAGTTATGCAGCACTGTCTGCCTCTTTCTGTTTTTTTGTAGGAGGTCTGACTCCACAGCCATTCAAACGGCCATCCCTGTGGGATTAGTGATGGCACTAAAGCCTCTGGGACAGTGCTCGTAAATCAGAGCAGATGAACTGGGGCGATGACATGTCTGGGAGACCTCTGTCATTGGACTAGGCCATTTATTGGAGCTTCCTGGGAGGTAGGTGTCTCATTATAGACCTTTCGTGTGCTCCCTGGTGTGAGACATGTAAAACTAGAATAAAAAATGATTTGGCCATTTTGCAAGGGTCATATGTGGGCAGCAGGCAGTGTGTGCTGTGTACAACTTATTGCTGTCTCTTAAAGACCTTTCAGCACTATGCTTATACAATTTGGGGCCCAAGCTACCTTTAGTTGATTAAGTAAGTCGCTTTTTCACCACTAAGTGCCGCAGATGTGTGTTTTAAATGGAAAACTAAGCAAATTCCTGAACCCTTGAGACCAATTTTCACATTGCCACGCCAGCTTCACAGTCAGCCAAACAGCCAAAGATGCTAACAATGTGGCAGCCCATCAACACTGCTGACATCTGAAAAGCTTTTGACTAAGATAACAAAGGTTTTAGTTTTAAAGATTTTAAGTTATCATTTGTTATTTTATAAAGAAACCAAATACTTGTATGTATTACTACTGTTAGAATGCTTCACATATGGTGCAATGTCGCAGTAATAAAGCATAAACACATGTACATACTGTATGCATCATTGTTTTCCTCAACTAATTTACAATTGCTACAAATACACAAAAATCTGTTACCAGATGCCACTACCAGTCCAGCATTCCCTGGATGACATCAACCTGCTTCTACTCTGATAAACTATGTGTCGTCACTCTGACACAATACAAGCCTGTGACTTCCTTTGTGCCTTTGTTTCTCTCTGGAGAGGATGTTTTCATTTTTTCAAGGTGCAGTGAAAGCAGCATGACAAAAGGCTCTCATACTGTGACCACCACCAGAGGTAGAATAACTGTAAAGGCCTTTTGAAATACCTCTTTGGGTTGAACAGACCTCACAAAATCCTCCTATTGTCACTAGGCCATTCAAACTCTTACTTGTCCATCTGTTCTTCAGGTCCTGTCTTTTGGTCCACCTTATGGACAGAAGTCATTAAAGGCAATTTTTGGCTTTGTCTTTACTCACTGGAGTGAATCGTGTAATTATCTAAGCAAGTGGAGCATCCTGACTTTAGGTGAACAACCTATACAATCCTTGATTTAAAGGCGTCTTAGGAGTGTCTTATTTCACCACAAATCCTGAATAATACATTTTGGTTTTAATTGAAAGATACACTAGTAATGCACACACACACACACACACACACAAAGATATAACACTAAATTATATAATCAAAATGCATTAGCCAGGGCTGCCAGACTAATGGTTGGGCAAAGGACAAGGGGAGCTGGTTCCTTGTAATTTATTCCTGTGAATTAGTCCAACTCACATTCTTTGGCAGGAGATAAACTATTCCTGGATTTGATGCAATAAACAAATATTATTCCATTCCAGACCAGAATAGGAGGGTTGACTGTGTAATCATGAACGAACCTGTTTGTTAACGTGAGGCCCCGAGATTCAGTTAAGGATGTCAGTCATCAGTAGGGGTAGTCTACAGATTACTGTACAAAAGATTATGGTTTGACGCAGTGCCGAACACAGCCATAAACTTGGCAGGTTTGAGCCTTTCCTGCAGCCCCGTTGAAGCAAAATGAAGCAAATATGGAACATTGAAATTGTAGTACAGTGGCCTGGACATAAATAATATGGTGTAAAACCCAGCAATAAACCTTCTTTTCAGCACTCACATTGAAACCAAACCTAAATAGGTTCACCGGGTCAGTGCGGAATGAAATCTTGCAGAACAGCACATAATGGTTATCTTTTGCAATAAAGGTGCTGTTGTGCTGGGTCTCGGATGGCCTTGTGTGTGTTGTTGGCATTCATCAGACCCTGCATCTTGATGGTGCATGAAGATTACGCCATGTAATCTTAGCTGAGAAGAAGGAGTTGGCAGTAGAGTGGAATGAGGGAGATGAATCAGAAGATATGCTCAGCTCGGGCTGCTTTGCGTTCACAGACAACACCTGCGTGAAGGATATTTGCATATCACACATATCACAATTCTATGTATACTAAATACTGAACAATGAAATCTACTTGTACAGCACACAATGACTGCAAAAATAGATTCCCTTTAAATCTGATTATAGATAAACAACAAAGAATGTTTTTCTTTTCTACTGTAGATTATTTCTACAATCAGCTCACCACATAAATGGCCCTCCTGGGTCAATAAAATCTTACTGTTGGAGAAAATTAACCACTGCGCTGAAACATGCAATCATGTTTTATTATCTTTGTTTGACTAAAGCCAGGCTGCAAAGTGAAGAGGACATTAATCAGATGGTTTCATCTTGTTGGCCGTAGCAACCAGAGCCAACAAGATCATCATACATATAAATAACAGGCAAAACAACGGGGCTAGTCAGAGGACACAGAAGGGCAGGAGGCGAAAGGACAGATATTGAATTACATTGCAGTTTTGAAGTCAATTTAATCCCATCTTTAATGTAGAATTGTGAGAATCAGAATCTGTTTTATTAGCCACGTATGCAAGTATACAAAGAATGTGTTTTGGTGTTAGCTTCCAAAACGTACATGTAAGACAAGAATAGGAGAAAGAACAAAACAGAACAGAACAACAACAGATTACAGTATGAGAAACTCAAAGGAGGGATCACAAACTATTTCCACTGACAGATGCTGAAATTTCACTGGAGTGTGTCACAGTGAAGAGGGAATGAACTAGGCTTTAGTGCAAATTTTCAGATCGCATTGGCAGGTAGGATGTAAGGAAAGTGTCTTAAGTGACAATGCAGGTATTAATGAGAATGGTGGAAATACATTTGCTTCCTCTTGAAACCACTATCATTTCTGACATTTTTGAATGCCCTTTTATAAAATACAAAAATTAAACATTAACCTTCAGTGAAACAGCGGAATTCAGTTTTCACACAGCATATTTAATAGCTACTTCTTAGTCATCTCATCAACAACCAATTAGACAATAAACAGGTCACACAAAGAACACAATGAAATAAAGTAGTTAAATAAGTAATTAAACATGAAAGAAATTAATTAAATATTAGAAAAGCAAATGTGCTATATAATTCTTTTTACACAGTAAACATTTTCAGTTTTCAAAGCTGGGATGTACAAATATCTTTAACAGTGGATAAATTCTGTGTTCCTTTGCTGCGTCAGTGTAAACCCTAGAATAATAATATATTTAAAAACAACAAAAGAAATATTTATTAAATAAAACCATTTCAAATGATTTGGAAGTTACTATATAAATAATTTTAATTATCATATCATTACCACACAAGGGTAGTGGATCAAGTGTCAAGATACTTTGTTGTTTACTGTTGTAATGTAGCAAAATAAGACAATAAAAATATTTCATCAAGGCAAATATAGACAATTATACTTGTATGTATGTATAGTGTGTAGAGATATTCATTTTAGCAACAAAATATATCAAACATAAAGGTATGTATAATGAATTTGTGCAAGCAGCATTTCAACATTGTAGTTGACTTAATTTAAAAGGAAATTTTAAACTTTTTTGTAGGGAGCTGCAACTAAAGATTATTTTCATTAGAGGTTAATCTGATTATTTTCTTAATCTATCAATGCAGTGTTTGATTTGTTAAAAAAATGTACAGTCTTCAGTCAAATCTTTACAACGCTTCTTTTGTCAAAACTTTAAAAAAAAAAGCCAATTAAAAATTAATTTTAATCATTCAAACAAAGAGATCCAGCTGAAATTCTGACATTTGAGAAACTGTGATCAGTAATCTGCGTTTGGCAAGTTTACATAAAAAATTACTTGAAAAGAAAATTATTAAAAAATATTAAGGCTAATTTTCTAATAAATTTTCTGTCACTGATTTCTGTTTATGATGATAAATAATACTATTGTTTCTGCTCTGTTAGTGTCTGGGGTTGGGCAGCTTAAACAGCACATAACAAAAAAACGTGTTTTATGCACTTTTCAGACATTTTGCTTGTAAAATGTAATGTGTAAAGTAACTCAGCTAATCAAGTTAAAAGCACAACATTTTCTCTGAAATGCAGTATGCTGGGAATTTATAATGACTTTCAGATTGTTACGGTATCTGCAGCAGCTCAGACTGCTTGACGTTTGTTGCCCCGGAAGTGATTCTCTTTACCTAACGAGGTCAAAATGGCGGCTTGCTACATGTGAAAGGGTCGAAAGCGGAGCCGGTTTTATACTTCGAGAACATGTATAAAACACCATGTAGCAGATTGTCAGGTAATGCCGGAGAAAACGTGGCGTTTTGTTTTGCACATTGCTGCATTGCAAAGTAATCTTATTTTCGTACGCTGGAAACAACCGTGGAATCAAAGACGGAAGCTAGGTGGCTAGGTTAGCATACAGCTAACCGATTAGCACCCGAGATGATTTTTAGAGGATACAAGTGACCTTAGATAAAAGTCACCTGCAACTATAAAGAGAAATCAATTAATTATTGAGTGATTTCATTATGACAGTTTTTTGGGGGTGTTTTTGCGAAATTGAGATGTCAAAATCATGAAAATGAGCTTTCGAAAGCTTTAATTTTAAGGATGGATTGAAATTACATTAGTATAGTTTCATAATTGTGTCAGCTGTGTTATTATACGGTAGTGCTGATGTTGCATAAAATATTAGAAACACCTTTCAGTATATATCAAACTGCCAAAATGACACTGAAGTTGAATCACATTTCTAAAACGAGAATCGCTAAAACATCATGTCATGAAACAGGATCTTTTGCACTGTAATATTATAATGTAACGTTATTGTTTTTAGCCAAACGTAAACTAGCAACTGAGGCTATGTGAAGATCACTAGTGTGTACTTAACTATACACTGTGCCCTCTGTATTTGGTACACCTGCAAAATAATAATGCATTCCAATAGAGCAGCTGCGCCACAAATTATAGCTTTACAATAACAATGCTTAAATTGGAATCACCCAGAGCACTCGTTCATTTAACTAGAAAGATGTTATTTAACTATTATTACCTGAGGTAATTCATTTGGCGTAAGGCGCACCGCAAAAACACTTAGCCACTAGAACTAAGGCTTTATATGGTAGAGAAAACCCTGCAGATGTTTTATCAAAACTGATAATACTTGAGAGTTTAGATCCAATACAGAGCACTGTTTGTTATGATTTTGTCATAAGTGCCTACATGCTATTTACACTAGTTTTATTTAATTGTATATCTTTGCATGTCCATGTTTTTTGACACAGTTTTCTTAGGTTTTGGCAAATAGCTTTGTGTGTGTATTGTTTTATAACATAGGATTATACCAAATCTTGGTATTTATTTTAATGATTAAACATTAAACCTCGTACCTCTTGTAGGGTTGATTGGCCAGTGTGTGAAACAGAAATTAGTCCAAAATTTTCATCGATGTAACCAGATTGCTTGTAGCCTTATTCAGCTGCACAGAAGAGATCCATCAAACTGGCTGACGTACCAGTATCCCAACTTCCTTAAACGGCAGGTAATTTTCACTAATCCCCATACGTTTCCTTCATCCATAGTATCGTGAATGTGCACTGATATTTTTATGATGCATTTCTGCATTCAGTTTTATTGTCATAACAATAAATTATCCCATGAATCACTTTTCTTTTCCTTTCAGTATGTAACAAAGAACAACAGTGAGCTTCACCAACGAGCCATCGTGAAACAGGCAACTGTCCTGACCATTGTAGATGAAAGAGATGACAGTGTTGAAAGGCATGTGGAAAGAATACCAACTACTGATCCTGCTGTCACGAAAACTGACGCGCAGCCTGAAATCTCCACCTTGAAGCCCACTACAGAAGATGTGGCAGTACAGAAAGATGCTGTTTCCAGTGCAGCTGTGACTTCAAATGAGACTCCACATGTCCAGGTGGAGACAGATGAAGAAAGGCAGGCACGTCTAGACAGACAGTGGAAGCAGCTTAAGGTTGATGTTACTGACTTACCGGATGTCTATGCCAGGCTTGCCAAAATCAAACTTACAGGTAGAGTACACACTGCATCTTAAATGTCATATGATTTAGAATAGTCACAGATGGAGGTGGATACATACTGGGTAACTTGAAATACATGCAGCAGACAGGCACAAGTCACACTGCCCTAACTCAGGCTGTTAGTTCGGACTCTTCGTAATATACACAGGCTGCCATGCTGTTGTTTGATGACTTTGACTTTTAGGTAGCATCCTTATCTGAAACTAGGGATGGGATTTGATAGAATTTTACCGAATCTGATTCTAGTTCTGAATTCACATATTAAATCCAAACCCTTTATCAGAACTGTTTTAAATATATTTACCTATATTTTTGTAGCTGAAGGCATAACTTAATATTAGTGTTGCTTTTTCTCTTTTTGCATCAGATAAAATACAACTACAATTTAATAAATACACATGAGACTCAAATACTCTCACTCACTCTCTCCCTTCAAGTGCTGATAAAATGCATCACAGTCACTTGCACAGGTGCAGGCTGAAGATGTGTGTGCAGACAATTTTTTATTAATTGGCCAGTACGAGTGCAAACATCAGTCGATAATGATTAGTAAGAAATGTCAAAGATCTGTCTGATTTTTTGACCACAGATTTAAGAATCTAGCTTTTAATAGATCACAAATTTGGGTATTTTGATTGTAATTTACAGTGCTGTAAAAAAGTATTTGCCTCCTTCCTGATTTTTTTGCATATTTGTCACACTTAAATGATTCAGATCATCAAACAAGTCCTCAGTGATGTAAACGTTAGCAGCTGCTAACTGATGCTAGTTTTCACAAACTTGTGATTGCAGTTGTTGCCGCTAAAGGTGGCACAACAGTTATGAGGTTGAGGTAACACATACAATTTGGGATTCGGTGTTGTGACTGTAATGCTGTTAGTAATGTTTATGGAGATGTTAAGTGTATAAAAGTCTGACGGTCAGACGTTTTTCAGTGAGCGGAAACAGTTCACCTGTAAACTATGATGATTTTATGGCTTTATTTGAGCTGTCAGAGAGGAACACACTGAGCTTCAAAGCCTTGATTTAGTCATCCTTGCGCATGGTTTAGTTTTTTTCTTCACCCTATGTTTTTTTCTCTTCCGTGGCACCTCCCGGGCTCCATAAAACAATAATTTTACCCTATCAGACTTCTATAGCAACAAATCACAACATTTACTTTTTTACTGTTACTCTAAGAGGAAATACTTAAACAACACTTTTCAACTAATTGTCTCTGATCTTTGCTTGGTGATTTCAGCATTGGTGGTGATGACTGCAGCAGCCGGCTATGCAATGGCTCCAGTGCCCTTTGATCCAGTCATCTTTTTCGTGTCCTCTCTGGGAACAGGTCTTGCCTCTTGTGCTGCCAATTCGATTAACCAGGTCAGTTATCCTTGTTATTTGTGTTTTGCTCACTGAACACCACATGTAGGATTACAGCACAAGTCAGAACAACTCAATATGTATGTGATTAATGTCATTCAAACTTTACTGTTTGATCTTGGAGTTTAGTGAACACATCTATAACACTTAGGAGTAGGTGTTGCTCCAGGATTATACAAATGTATCTAATAAACTAGCAATTCTTGTAAAGTGAATACTTAACCGCAGCTAATTTAAAACTGCATGAAGTAAAAAATATTCAACACCTGGTTTGTGTAATTGTTTCAGGGATTGCATTAAACAGCACTGATGTGTGTGGTTTATAATCTGTTTACTTTATAAGTACCAATTTCCTCTTGGAAAGAAAGAGACTTGTCTCAGAGCTGGCGAGATATCTGTTTCGGTCTCATAATGCATAATGGATTTTTTTGTTGACATGTTATTCAAACATGAACTTGCTTGTTGACAGATGCCCACATCCACAGTTCCATTTAGTTTTGCCTGTGTTGTAGAAAATGCTGAGAGAGCCAGGACATCCTCGTTTTTACCCACTCTATATTCCTCTTTTGCTGCACATCTCTGAGTTGACTGTAATGCTGTTCTGATTTCCCTGCTGAAAGCTGTTTTTGAAGCTATAAACAAAGGAGTGTACTTAGAATACCTAGAATATTCAGGGCCTCCCTCTACTGTTTAGTGTTGACACTGCGTATCGGAATTTGCTTCGTGACTGAAGAATATTAGTGTAATGGGTGACCTCTCCATCATCCCTGGACTGAACTCTGTTAAGTAGTGTCTGTGGCCTGTAATTTGACAAGGGCCTTAATTACACTGCAGGTTCCTACCCTTTGGCAAACCCCACAGCCCCACCTAACAGCCATGTTCCAACTGCTGTCTATATGGTTTTACAACAAAAGAAGTGGCCCAGAAAGTCAAACAACATTGGCTGGAGTAACGCTGATCATCCTGAACCTGAATTTACTTCTATCATACAGGTCCAGTGTGGATACAAATATGCAAAAGTTTATGCAGTTTTGTCTGTAAAGATTCTCCATTGTCCAGGTTATGGTTATCCCAAAAACATTTCTGGATGTAAGGATGGAAGGCGAACGTCTTCAAGATCTTAAAAACGAAAGGATTTGAAATTTATAAGCAGGTTTGAAACTGGATTCAGATTCAATAAAATACTGTCAAACCCTATCCCTTCCTTGGTGTTTTTTGATCTGTGGGCCTAGCTTCACATCAGTCATGTCAGTCTTTATTTTCTCCAAGAACTCAGCCTGAGGTTAGGATAAGACATGGCTTCATATTTCACTGAAACAATGTTATTTGCTCTCTCTCTCTGCCTCCTCCAGTCAGGTCTGATTTCAAACCTACTGTAAAGGTGAAGTATGAGCAAAGGTAAAGTTCAGAGTAAGTGTAACAAAAATTTTAGTGGCAAATTTAATATCCAGGTAAAACAACCTAAGGAAGTACGTATGGTCAGGACCTCTATGAATTTGGAAAAGTTCATACGCATATATGAATATATATACACATATTTAGTACGTGTGGTTGATTTTTGCCTTTTTATTTACTTTTACTTACTTTACAATTTGCTGTTGTATTGAATAAAATGTGACAGAAATTAGCAGACTCAAAGTGTTGAACTTCCAACTTTTTGCTTCGTCACTTTTAAATTTTAGGGCAGTTGGAAATTGCTAACTGTCTAAGAACCTCAGGGTCGGTGGTTCGCCTCCCAGTCCCTCCTTAGTACTGGTCTCAAGTCCGGATGAATGGGGACGGTTGCGTCAGGAAGGGTATCAGGCGTAAAATCCTTGCCAAACCAAATATGCCGTGGCGACCGCGGAAGTCTGCAGATTACAATGAAAAAGTAATCTCTCTTTTGGAGGACAAACACACCTATGAAAAACTGAAAAGGGATCCCACC
>JAUMHL010000012.1:15591534-15635209 GCA_032362345.1 Sandelia bainsii | reverse complement strand
ACAAGAAAGAAGTCCAGTTGCCATGACTCAACTTCCAGACAACTTCACCTGGATGACTGAGAATCTTCACAGACATAGTCTAAGATAATAAAATTATTATTTATTTATTGTTCTAGCATTTTTATGTTTCTTTATGAACCAAATCACACCAGTCTTAAAACTATGAAGAGATTAAACGTTTTGACATTTGACTGTGTAAATGGACACTCCAGATAGTAATGATATGAAGGAGCCTATATGACTTAACTATAAGATTGTGGTTATAAAATGGTCTCTGCTTGAATATATGGTATTTTCATAATTCACATGCT
Organism: Sandelia bainsii; assembly: GCA_032362345.1. Taxonomy (NCBI): domain Eukaryota; kingdom Metazoa; phylum Chordata; class Actinopteri; order Anabantiformes; family Anabantidae; genus Sandelia; species Sandelia bainsii. The sequence goes on along the minus strand of JAUMHL010000012.1, from coordinate 15,634,898 downwards.
TTCTTTAAATAAATATACAGTGAACTGTAAAGAGATTTTAATGGAATATTACTTAATTTCTGTTTGCTTTCACAAATGCCTTGTGTCTCTCAACCCTAACCCTCTTTAACAGTGCTTACTCCTTTTTGTGGCTAGTGGTTGGTATGTGAGCTTTGGCCCTAGTGTTCTAGTCTTCTCCCTTATCCCTTGTGCTTGGCGTGCACATGTCATGTGTCATCAGTTTTAATTGGCAGGAACTAGAGATGCTATTATAGTTTCAGAAAAACTGGTCACCTGTTGTTTAAGTTGGTTTGAGGTTAACAGGAAAAAAGTAGTGTAAGAGAATTATATTTCATTTAAAGACGCTTTATAGGACAAAACACTGTTAGGAAACGTAAGCATAAGTTAACCTAGTTGTGGTTGGTAGTGACTTGTCTCACTGTGCTTGTCTGGCATGAAAAATATGTGCCTGTCAACACACAATGTAAGTTTTTGGTGTTGCTTTGTTTGGAGAAGAATTTAATTTTGTTCAGTGTAATTATACACGTAGAAGCACAAGGGATGTCATGTGTGACATGTAATTGCCCATTGTACTGCCACTGTGGTGGTACTCTGCACCTTCTGCAGGAGAAAACCTAGCTACCATTAAAACACCCTCTGATCTGTTGGCTCGACAAACCATCACCTGAGTGTACTTGATCTCAGCACTTCGGTCATCCATTCGTTATTCTTAATCTGAAACAGAGAAATTGGAATGGGGAAGAATAGCATCCTACTTTCAGATGTGCTGCCAAGGTTATATTTCCCTTTAGTCCCTTTCATCTTAAAAAATGGTGCTTCACCAGTAGTGTGGCAAATCTAGCTGTCTTTTCATATGAAAAATCAAACAAAAGCTTGACAAACAAATCAAAGAGAAAGATCACTTCCTATGGATTTTGCTCCTGTGCCCTAATCCCTCAATACACTGCATCTAAAGAAGCTTTAGAGTGTGCAAGTATGTGACCACACAACTGCTGAATTACCTTGAGGAAAGGAGCAAAATGCCTTGAGGGAGAGAAAAATGCTTTGACTGTGGGAAGTTACAGGCAGACCTTCAGCGAAGCTGTCAAAAGCCAAGGCTGCTCTCTGTCCCATTGGGAAGTGCCCATAGGGCAAACAGAAATGTTGTGGTTTCTTTTTAAAATGTTACTCTATTTAGGAAACGGACGGGTGGGTGTAAGCACTTGGAGTCACGTAACAATGGCATGTCACCGTCTAGAGTTTCTCACCACAGTCAAATGGCTTAATGCTGTCATGTCTGTCTTGCAGTCAGAGAGGACAATCAGGTCCAACAGCACAGGGATGTAATTATTTGAGCTTCTAGTTCAAGTAGCTGTCATAAGTTGGGACTTTTCAAATGTTTTAGCTTACACCGACATCTTGGTGTTTAGATTGACATTAAAGCGTGTGTGGAAATGGTCATCAGGAAAAGAGTTAAGCTATAGAGAACCTACTTGGAGGGGAAATAGGTCAGCTTGTTGGAAGTCTCTCCAGACCTTTCACTTCAGAGTTCACTTGGATTCTGTAGGAGAAAATCTATCTAACTACCATTAGTGTAAAAAGTGCTGGTTGTTCTAGTCTTTATAGTTCCTGGGCCCCACACCAGACACACTCTCCGCAGGTGTACCAGCCATCATCACCTTCCCCTCCTGCCACTGCTTCAGCTAATTGGATAATTGGGCCATTCAAGAGTTTCAGGCTGGAGCCTGAAAGACCCCAGGGAAGCCTAAGGGCCCCTACGGTGTAAACAAGACCTGATATGGACCTTAATGTCAAATAAGTACTGCTTGACTATTTTGACGGTGGCTATAGTGTAAGTCACACCATGTCAACCTGCATATTTGTTTTGATGAAAATTCAAGCTGGCCTGTTTTGTGGCTGTCTAGTGTCATTTCTGCTTTCGTGCCGACGGTGAATTTTCTTTTGTGTCTGTGCTGTGGTGAGCTGTCTGAGGCTGGCACGCATAAGTGAGCCCCCACAAGCCCCCAGCCCAGCTACACTCTTCTCTCTTGTCCTGTGCAGGCATGTATTATTTACCTTCTTGCATGCTTCCTTCTGAGTGCATCTTGGTCAGCCCTTTTGAGTGTAAGAGTATATTAGTGAACATGGGGATAGGTTCTGCAGACAGTGTGTTATTAGTGCGGTATGATGGCATGTTTGATTAACTTTTTTTTTTTTTAAAGCTACAGTACTTAGGTTTATTAAGATAAAAAATGTTAACCAAGGGCAATTTTTACACTCATTTAAGGTCTTTGAATGTAAACTGGGAAGGGATCATTAATATTTGACTGTGATTCTGAGAATTCCTTATTCAATGTATAGATGCTTTCAATCAGCAGAAAGATGGTAATTAATTAAACTAATCTATTAAATCTATTTACTTATTACAATGTTATTATATAAACCCTTTACTTCTAGTGGAAACTGATACTTTCAACTTTGAAAGCGTTGTCAAGCTGCTCAGGATCTACTGACGTCACAGACTGCTATTTCAAGCAAAAGCTATTACAATGCAGGTTTGTCCTCACAGTTCATATCTCTGATCTTTATTGTTATATTGTTTGCCGTGGCAGTCGTCTTGTTAAACATATTTATCCAAACATTTAGAGTTAAAATTGATGTACTGCCACCTGAAGTGTGATCTGAATCAAACCTGGAAGTTATCTCACATGATTACACATATTGAATCGCCCCTTCTTTGAAACATAAACCATCAAGTATTTTTTAAATGTACTGATCCAAGTTTACAAGCTGGTCTTGGTGAAAGTCCTTAAATCACGCTTGGTTAGAATCAGCATAGTAAAATGTTTCTAAATCTGCAGTCAGAAAGCGTTAGGGCTGAGGCATATTTTCTTTTTGGCTCTGGACTCGCAGCATATTTTATTTAAGATGAAACACTGACTATGGAATTTAAATGGTGACTTTCAGCTTTAATCACATCCATATCAAATTACTTCTGTAAGAATTATAGCTTTTTCTATACATATTCTGGCAATTTTAGTGGACAGAAAGATGCCTAATTAACATAACAATAAATAGTCATCTTAATCAAAGGTTTTCATTCACTACATTTTTTATGTAATTGTAGCATACTAAGTCAGTTAATAATGGCTGTAGTAATAATAGTAAACAGTCACCAGTACTTGCACCAGACTTGTCTTGAAAACTCCTCTCTTGTATTGTCTTCCAGTCCTTTGACATATCGCTTGTACGTAACGTGATCATCATCAAAACTAATGTGCCAAGACACAGAGTGACTCGTCACATGTTGGCAAGATTAGGCAGCGTTAATGTGCAGTGCCTCTGTACATTAACAGTAAGTGCACAAAAGATATGCATGATATCAGTGTTATAGACAGTGATTAGATGTCGTCTTCTATAGATTTTTTATGCTACAGAGTACAAATGATATGCTTCACTTAATTCTAAGATGGTTCACTGTGATTACAGTGATGCTTGCCAACTTGCTGCAGATATATTTTGTTTCTACTTTAGGCAGACTGAAGGTGTAGATAGAGGTCCATCAGCGGCACAGTAGGTGGTAGTCGTCTACATCAGGCTGGGTTGGCGACAGAATTACTTGGCCCCAACAGTCAAGGCTGCCACAACAATTTTCCAGGATATGGCTCGTCTCGTTATAGTTTGGGGTACTTCATATAACGGTGCCTCTTGAGAAGATCATTAGTTGTAACAAGACCTCAAAACCACTAAAACCCCACCAACCACTGCACTGTTCAAAGACAATGAAATCCTTCTGCCACTGCATTTGTGTTTGCTCCCTGCTGAGAAATAGTGACAGAAGATATGGTTTCAAAAAGGTGCTATAGAATATCTTCAGCATGATGGCATTGCTACCCTTTTTGTGCAGTTTATTTTCATTCTCTTTGTGAATTACCCCCCACTATTCTAATACCATTCAGAGTCCATTTGATGAATTGGAGTGAATATCTTATAAAACCCCCATATTGAGTGCATGCTGTATTTGTTTTTGTTGCATGGAAAGCTTCATAGATATCTGAAGGCAGATAGAGTTGTGAAAGTATCAGTGCTTGTCATTCGTTCCACTGGCTATGTAACATCTTTTGTCTGTTTTGTCTGTCAGTGGATTATGTTTTGGGCATTTCTGTGGGGAGCTTTTTAGAGTTAAAGGTCAAACACATCAGAGGCTTAGCCAAATGGACGATTTAACAAAAAGAAATCCCTTTCTTAGTGCAGATGCTGATCTTAAGATCATGTTTTCCAGCAGCTTAGCTAAAACAAAAGCACAGGTTGATCTTTGACATTGATAGTTTTCAGTTTTTGTTTTGATGGTCTCCACCAAGCTGTTAGTTCAGCCTGGAAGAAGGGCTGGAAGTACCTTTTTAATTAGCAAGCAAGAAGCACAAAAAGGACTTGATGGGTATCTCTCTTTCAGTGCTGGATTAAAATGAATATTTAACTAGACAGCCCTGTTTAATAGTTAATTTCTTTAAAGCTTTTTGTCTTTGTCAACCGCAGGGTGCCAATCAATTTCAAACTGTACAAATGGGTCTCTTGCAGCCTCAGATGGGAGACAGATGCTTTCCTCTGATAGTCATGAACTGCAAATCCACCTAATAGATACCCCGAATGTAACGCCTGAGGGATACTGTTGCCAGGCGCAGTGGTAGTTAGGCTCACATACAAGGATGCTAATAATATTCTGGTTTTCAATATGTCTTTAATTGTTGATTTTATTGCTGTGCTTTTTAGTTTACCGTTCTTTTAGACGACTTTGGCATCAGTGTTGCAGTTAACTGGGTCCTTTATTTATTATTTTATAACACTTAATATTATTGTTTGTGCTATTTACACAAGCACTTGATTGAGAACCAGTGGCAGTATAGCATTTATAAAGTTCTGTTTCTGATATTAGTGTTAAATTCAATTAAAATGTTCAAAAACCAGTTGTTTGGGATATAGGTATTGATATTGTTTAAGATTTTGTACAATCTAATCGTACTAAGGATTAAATGTGCAGGACAAACTTACCAAAGTAGATGGACATGGAGCCAGTGGTGATAGTTATGAAAGACCGTTGGCAGGCAACAGCAGCTGTATAATGAGAGACTTGTATGGGGTTGATTTAGGCAGTGCAAGTTTCCAGCCAGTGTGAATCCTTAAAATACTAGATCTCCTTGAGCACTCTCGTGAGTTTAACAGTGTGAATTTGGAGAAAGATTTGGGGGGGTGGAAGCTGGAGCAGGCATCTTTTTCAGGCATCTTTATTCAATTTAACAATACATAATCTTCATAATCTTACAGTATGTAGTAAGTAGTTCTATATTCATATTTTTAAAATGTATTATTTTGAAATTAACTCCATGGGTTGCCATCCTCTGGCCTGTCAATTACAAATACCATGGAGATGTATGAATGTCAGTTTTGATGGTTAATATTTTCTTACTTTAGGTAAATGATGGCCACCAACCTCAATTATACCCTTCCCATGTGTACCCTGTGAACACATACTCTAGCAGAAAAGGTAAAAATAAGCACTGTCACAAAGTAATTTGTGCACATTTAATTTTTGACTCTGTGCCCTAGAGGGTAACTTGTAAGTACACATGTTAATACATTTTACCAACGTATTATCAATATGTGGCGGACTTTTTCACTTCAGCCACATATTCCTTGTTATTCCAGTGCAGTCACATCTTTAAAAACAAAGACAGGGTGTTCTTACTTCAAGAGAAGAGGAAAATGTGGCTTCTCATTGAAGTTGTCTGCAACATGTCGTCATCTTTTGTGAAGATCACATTCAAGAGACACACTGATAGTCACGCAGAGTGTGAGCTGAGCTTTCAATGCCACAGCTTGTTTGAACAGACACACCTCGCCACTAGAGTTGTCTTCACCCGGGCGAATGAATGCGACTGACTGATGGACAGGTGGAGGCCCTCTCCTCCACCTCCCTGATTAGCCTTTAGTTTTTGACAAAACACTGTGATGGGCTTCAGTGACCAACAAGGCAAGATACAGACATTATTGAGACTTGAGTCATAGGGGGAAACCACCCACTGCAGTACTTTCTGGCACAGATGAAACTGTCTACACCTCGCACTGCATTTGGCAATGAGTGACCTGATTCCAGCTGAAAAATATAACATCAGCACGCCACCTGATTTATTTGTTTTCTGTATTACTCATTACTGTTTGGTTGTGAGGTTTCAGTAGGTAAGTTGTAGTTGTAGAGAGCGTAGTAGTAGTAAAGTCTAAATGTTACTGGTCAGTATTTCTAGTTATTTTTGGAAACACTGTCTTCTTGAATTATGTTGAGCTGTGTTAATGTTGTCAGTGTCTCAGTTTCCTTTGACCATTCTCGGTCCGCTTTCCCACTGAAACAGATAGTGGCATTTCAGCACCTCCTGGATGCATGGCGGAGATATCACCAAGTAGATACAGTCAGCGCAGCGGCCCCTGTATGTCTAGAGGACAAACCGTTCCTCTGGCATTAGTATCGCACTGAAGCAGATTGAGACAGTGATAATGGGTTGCTGAAGATGCACTCATTTTAGAAGTGTCCCTCACTGCTTGTCATCAACCCTTTGCTTAGCTGAACATAACATAACACAGACTGGGGGCGCATGGTTGCATGCCTTCTCAGTGGATGTAATATCACTGAATATTGCCAAGCCTCAGCCCAAATGTTTCTTGTTTAGTTGAGCAGCTTAAAATGACCCATTATGGCAAGAAGAAAGTAAAAGTATTATGACAGAAAATACAGTGACTTAGCAATGCAGCAGATTGCCTTTTTGTGACGCTAACGTTAGTCATATGAATACATAACACATAAAGAATGACATGTTGCTTTCTATGGAGCTGAAATCTACTGTTCAGTTTTTTTTAGATTTCAGTTTTTTGGCCTGTCTTCCTCGGTTTAGTAGCTGGAGGGAAACGTGCAACGTAGATACAAAGACAGCTCCGTTTTTTCTTTTTCAGACATAAATGGCAAATGCATAAAAACACTGTTATCCATGGACTTCCTGGTCTCATAGCTAAAAAATAAAGAGACATAATGTTTGTGTTTGTGTAGAGTTTACTGCTTTTTGCTATATGGAACTCAAGTTTGCCCTCTCTATCTGAAGGTAACTTAGCCAAAGGCAAGTAGGAACACTCTTTGTAATACTGAGATCCGTGGATAATTAACAAAAGCAGCCCTGTTTATGGTGTGCCCGTGAGCCAACACTGCATGCTAATTTGATTCAAACCAAGACGCTTTTGGGGCAAGGACATGCTGCTGGAAAACAAAATGGTTACCAACATGCAGCAAGGTTTTCCCTAAGCCTAGGGTGTGTCTCAAGTTCTCAAAATGTAGGTTTATTTATTTAGCCCTACTTCACAGGGTGGTCTCAAAAGGCTTTACAGCTATGAAACTAAATAGGGGTTTGATTTTATTTTTTTTTCTTTATAAATGGCAAATGTGGTTAAATTTCCACCTTGCCATTTGTTGAAAGAGACATGTATGATGTTAAAGCTTGCTAGTTGGTCAGGTTTGTGTTGGCAAATTGACGTATTATTGTTTACTTACTACAAATTCTGACTGAACCTATCAATAAAGGGCATTTCTGAATAAGTTCTCAGTGGTGTGTGTGTGCTGCACCATTGTAAAGAAGACATCACATTATCATCAGCCACCCTAGATTTAGCCTCTTCTCTCACTACTCTGTAGTTTGAGCAATTGTTTCCTTGCTTCCAGCTCCTGCTCTTATTACTTGAAATTTTAAAAGGGCTCTTGCCTGCTCTCCAATGACTATTATTCAGACTATATTTCCTGAATCTTAACTGCAACCCAAGTCCTCAGTCCTTCATTATGTAATCACACAGCATACCCGGAACAGTTGAAAAAGTTGCAGATGATATTTAGCATACAAAACAGGTTATTTTATGACATTTTGTTTTTGCTCACAAGTGTGTAATTTAAAAAAGAGATATTCTTAAGGTTTGTATCGATAGTAACCATCCTAAGACTGTTCAGTGGTGGCGGCAGGGGTCACGATTTGGAAAGCTTTCGGAAATGTAGTCTTGCTTAGCATTTTTCTGCCCTTCACATTTGTGTCTCCTGCTAATGGGCTTCACAAGTCTCTCTCGCAACCTTCTCTTGGTATACATGCACAAATCTGCTGATGTTTTTAAAGATGACCTAAATTCAGTAGAGCGCATAGTCAACAATGCTGCACCTCTTTTTATTTTTCTGTTATGTGTCTGTTTCCAGCAACTAATTTTCTGGCATTTATTTTTTGACTCTGTTTCATTCATATTTTTGTTCATGAGTGCTACCTTTTGCACATGAACTCCTGCTTACTGATCTGCCTCTTGAACATCTCCTTAATGTTTTCCATTGCCACGCAACATATAATGCCCTTTAAATGAGGTGGCGGCACTACAGAGGCACAAAAGGTTTAGCAACTCAGCCTTTGTGTCTCTTCCTGAATATAGCATTACAGGTTCTGTTGACCTGTTCTCTTCCGCCAGTGATTCCTTTCTCCTGAGGAAGTCATCCTGTTGGTTTGGGCGTGGACCCCAGTCTGTCTCTGTTTTGCTGGAGATGCTGCTAATAGTTAAGAGGATCTTCAGCCATGATGACATGGCAGTCTGTCAGACTGTGTCATAAAGTGTTGATGTGTACAGTATTTGTCTCTGGTATGTACAGCTTAAACATGCACACAAACTCTGTGTTGGATCCCTTTAAGAGCATCTATCTCTTTCTACTTTGATGCAACATTTTTTTCTCTGCAAGGTAACCCTACCTGGGGATCACAAAGGGATTTTTTTTTTGTAGATCTTAATGACGGTTTTCTCTGATTACCAAGACTCACCTGTAGTCCAGCATTTGGAAACATCGCTACGTTGTCAGTCCGCAAACAAAAGTGACGCATCCAGTTTAAGTGTGGCTGTATATCTTAACCCTGCTTTGAAGTGGCTTCTGACTTTGTTGTTTTAAACACTCCCTAAATTAGTGGCTAAATGTAAACTGGATTTATTTTACCTCAGCAATATTTTGGCCATGTGAGAAAAAGATTCTGTATGATCATTGAGATTCAGTTCAGCAAGGACTCTTCTCTGCGGCATTATCTGCCTGCCCACGTACCTCCAACACAACAGCCATGAACACACAAAAAGTCCTTGAAGCTGAGCATGTGTGTTTTACTCTGCACACCATTAATGTCACCGTGCAGTTACTCATTTAAAAAGAAGGAAGAAACCACTGCTGTGTTCCCATTCATTTTACTCCCACACAACTGTAATCAGTATGAGGATGATAGTGGTTGAGTTAGTGGTTGGTTATACCCATGTGTGTGTATTACTCTGAACATCTTAGTCTTCCCAGATCTTGGGGATTAAACATTTCTGCTGTCTGTACTAGTGGTACTGGGTGGGGGTGTCTTATGCTTTTGGTCTTTCCTCTGCCTGCAGACCTTTTATCTCTATGCTTCTCTTGTAATAATTGCTTATGAAGAGACTGGGTAGGTAGGAGAAGAGAGGCTCTAATTTCACCAGCCCAGAATTTAAATGGGTCTTTGCCACGTTGAACTTACTTTCTTTATTTAAGAGGTACATCCGTTGTACAATATGCTTTAAAGTAGACAAGGAAATGTACCTTCTATCTTAAACTTTAGGGCGGACAAAGTCATGCTCCCTAGAAACAAATGATACGTTTTGATTACCTGAGTTTACATTTACATGAGTCTACATTCTTTGCTTTAAACTAAATTAACCTGTAAAATGCCATTTTCAGATATTTAGTTGGAAGATATTGCTGTTTCCCTCCTGTGTTCTGTCAATAGTCTTGGCTAAAGTAGTGCCAATTTCTGGTCTGTGACCGTTGAAATTTCCCTCTAAGGAACTGTGCCAGTATTTACTCTCCCTCATCCAGATACAGAGCTCTGTCGCACCACATGAAAAATTTCTGTCACATTTATGGGACAGATGGTTGACAGCTCACTTCTAGGACCCGTCAAGAAGCTAACTCGTTGCCTGTCCTCTTGAGGGGATAGTGAGTGAGGCAAGGGCACACTGAGAATATGGCAGAGAAAAGGATGGGTCACGGGGGCATTGCTCTGCAGAGCTCTGGCAGAGGAGGAGGACCGATTCTGACAGGAACTTTGTTACCCTCTTCACATAGTCTCCTCACATTTGCTTCAGCAAACAAGATTGAAACTCATGGATGAATTATTTACTCCTGCTGCTTTTTGCCACAGTTTACTATCTGCTCCCTCATTTCACCTCCATATAAACATAGACCAATTTTTTCTTGTCCTGTTTCCTGTCACTCAAACATGTAAAACTTAAAAAAGGGGGATTACCACATCAAAGATGTCTTAAATTGAGTTTATAGGCTGAATGCCACAAGTATTTCTAGTTTTAAAATCATGATGTAACATTTGGGTGGCATTTTTTAAATTTAATACAAGCGCAATGTGCTGAGAATTGTCCCTCCTACCTCACTATTACTTCATGAAGCTTGTTCAGAACAGACCCTTTTATATTTTATTATCATATTCTGTGGTCTTTGTCTTCTCCTATTTGGATCAATAGGGAGGTGGTTGTGAAGCTCTTTCAGGATGTGAAATCATTTTTTTTAGTTGTTTGTATTCACTCTGGAGACTGAAGAGGTGAAGGTGACTGAAGTCTGCAACTCTACACAAAGCAATTCTTTTCCCATAGTACATTATAGGGAAGATACTGTAATCTATCCAGTCTTTATTTTGTCTTGTATTTGAATCAAGCCGTTAGGCACTGCACCAGCCTGAGCTATGTGAGTGTGTGTGTTATCGGAAGTCTAGTTTACAGAACATGCTGGCGAGGACAAAGGCAGGGAGAACAAATATCCTGATTGAACAATATAAAGCTTGTGTAACTATTTGTATGATCATCAAGATATTTTCAGGAACATCTGTACGATAGGGAAGGCAGGCAATGTGACACCTGTAATCCTTCAGACTTTTTAACTTGTTTCATTAACAGGATGGAGTTTAATAGCATGTTATTGAATCTGAATCCTGTTCTGAATCCTCCAACTCAAATCCTTAAATCCAATCCTAATAAATGTACTGTTTATTATCTTAATCAATATAGTACCTAAACAAGTGTAACAAAATGTATAATTTAATGTTTATGAATCTAGCTTTTACATTACATTATTTTTGGTCATTTTGATTGTTTGTTACTCAATTAAGGGCAATTACCAGACAAACAGACACTAATAGAAACTATGGTAATTAACAATTGAACATTCTCCCGCGTTTTTACCACGTATTTTATCACTCCTCTGTGACATTGATTAGTCCTGTCCCAACTCATTTTCTCCTCAAACAGCACAGTGGAAATAATATTAATTCTACTTTATTACTTAGTGAATAATTTAAGAATTCACTAGTGTTTTGCACAATGCACTTAATGTTGCAAGTCGCAGAATGTCACATAGTTGCATAAGTTCTTACTGAAACATGTTGGATGCTATCTTTATATTGAGACAAGTCACTTTACGTTTTCCCTTCATCATCAATACCATCCTACAGATATATTTAGCTGATGCTGTGGGTGAGGAGGGAAAACACTGGGTGCACACAAAGAACTAGACCTTACCATGTGTTATTGTTTTCTTCAGAGGTTCGTCCTCGTTGTTGATTTTGGCTTGTTGAATGAACATGTGAAAGGGTGGTTTTTGCCACAGCCACTAATACAGATATTCAGCATAAATATGCATCCAGTCAAGACTTATTACTTTTTATATCAAAAGCATAAGTTTCTAAAAGATCTTCATGACTAGTTGTATCAGAGCAATATTAATCTAACACCCAAATTCACACACCCATTCCAGTCTCCTTGTGGTCAGACACAGCTGTAGGCAAAAATTTTAAATACTCACATTCTCTTAAACATACACACAGTTATGCACATGCCTCCATTTCAACTGCACCCAAACTGCTGAGAGGCTTTCCAACTACACGTCATGTCGGTCACACTCTCACAGTCATTTACAAATGCCCACTGATGGCGGAAAGGACTGTTTATTTCTTTTTATACAAGTGACCACACACATACACACAGCCTAGTCCTATGTATTCAGCTTTCACTGATATGTTTTCCCACAGTATGTGAGACCGAATAGAAATCAGTCAAGTGTGTGCACACTTAATGGTATTCAGGAACTCAAGTGAAATGTCCTCATTACTAAGAACATTAACTTATCAGGCTGAGACTAGAGATATGGCTGGCTAATGCTCCAACACAGGAATTTGTCTTGTTTGCACAGTTGACATGTTTACAGTGTAGTGAAAATTAATGTGTCGGTCAGCATGGCTGAACATTTAGTTCTGTGGCAAATGATACCAAACCACTTTCTTCCAAAAAAAAAACCAAACACATTAATAATATGTAACCTGAGCTTTTTCACCCACAGATTTAGCCACAAGGTTTAGTACAACAGTTCTATACTGTGATGTTAAGTAAACATAACCTGTAACGAAATATCTGTCTTTGTAAGAGGGCGTCTCTTGATCCGTAACACCTTACGATTCGCTGTCATCGTCATCTCTATCTAAGACTTTGGCTTGTAACCTTAGTCCTCTCTTACACTACTAGGCGCTCTGGCCTGGTCATGATGCAGAATAAATGATGAAAATAGTGATATGATTACCTCAGTATAATTAACTCCTTACCTCATTTAAGAAACTTAAATAGGTCTATAGATCTATTGAGGAGGAACACCTTGTAAGCTATGTTTACACGTTACCTACCTACAAAAAAATACCTGAGTCTTAAAACACACACATGCCTACATTGTAAATGATGGATTTCAGAGCTCAGTAGAGCTGTTGTCACATTGTGTCTTAAAGCTCCTTAAGAGTGTCTTCTATACAGAACAAACATAAGCAGCACACATTTATCCTCAATTTTGCACCAAAAACTTTTCTTCCTGCTGTTTATAGAGGCAAAGCAGCAGCTGTCAAAGCCTCAGTTGAGCTGAGGAGTTGAAAAAAAGCTGCAAGTAATAATAATAATAAAGTATTTTCTGTTTTTCTCTATGTAAAAGTTCATCCTCTTTTTGTTCCATCACTCTAGCCCTCTCTTCCTGGCTCAGGCAGTGGGAGTATAGCATGCCTCTGCCCAGTTATAAGCTTTCCCAGATCCTGCCCATATCTTCGCAGGCTAAAGGGACTGATTATCGGCAGGGCAGAGGTAATGCAGCTCTGCTCGGCAATAATTGGCTGATTAACATGAGGACAGTTTAGCACTTCACTGTCCCACACTCGGCCCATTAATCAAGAGACAGGCTGTGCCAACTGAACTGCTGCCAACAGCTCCACACAGACCAATATAAAGAGAGGGAGAGGAGGTGTGGGTTCAGCTAAAAGGGAGACGTGATCCAGTCTTAGGCCTGACAGAGCACTACGCTCTCTACAGTGGTGCTTGAAAGAACGTAAGGATGTCTTGCGTAGCAGCAGGATTGTCCATTTCTCGTATTTAGAAGACCAAGAAGTATGAGTATCTTTAGTTTGAGTAATTAAATGTACAGACCTGTTAATGTTGACTACTCAGTTGTGAAAAGATGTCTGGATTATAGGATCTTTCTTGATTTCTTCTCATGAATTAAACAGTGCAAACAAGCTGTGTCTAATCATACCAGGCCAACCCCACATCAAAGTATTGCAGAGGGCAAGAAACCCTTGAAACATCTGCCGGCTATCATATGCAGCATTCCAGATACAGACATGTCTCCTGTTTTTAGCTCTCACCTCCACTGCAGATAGTGTGAAATTAATATTGCTAATGTCTCAGTGACAGAAATGACGTGACGGTGATGTCCTAAGCCCTCTTTTTCTAAACACATTAGTGCCAAAATCCAATGGGTTTCAGATTCTGGTGTTTTACAATCAAACTATGCAAAGCCTACTGATAAAAGGAGAGTTTCACTCGTGTAGATTAAAATGCAATGAGTTATGGTAATGCTCATGATGCATTTTATGTAATATGAGAAATTGGGGAACTAAAGTTCTGCTGCACACTCGTAGCTGTATCCCTATCATCCAACCATTTATCAGTTATAAGCCACCATTCTTCTAATTACACTGTACAGTGTCTAGTCTACAGTCCACATTCTCACATCTTTTCTTTCTTGTCCTTTAGCCATTATATATTTTTTCTGTTTCTTAACAACTCAGATATGCACAGGTTCATTCTAGCAGTGTAATAAGTACTGTGGGGTGTTCAACAGGTTCTTCAGGCAAGAGGTGTAAAATGACAGCATTGTTCACATAGCTCCAAGACCATTCATTTGACTCAACATCAATAGCATTTTGGAGAACAACAGTCTCACTTCTGCCACAGAAACACTTTGAAATTACGTTGATCTGCTTTGTCAGCGTTTCTGTGTTGTGACTAGTCGGGTTGCATGCCTTGCCTGTTTTTGTTCCTTTTTTTTCCTGACTTCAAGACATTATGAATGTTTTCTAGAACCATTAAATTGACTTCTGACGACAGCTTAATTTATGTAAAACTTTGACTGCTTGTTTGTCAGGTGGCTGATCAGAGACAGTTCACAGTTGGTGTTGAAGGGGGCTTTGAGAGCTCTCAAGCTTTTTTTAAGTAGACTAGGCTTGCATGCGTCGGAGCATCACCCACTCCTATAGATGTTTCAACTCCAGTGTGCAAACAGGTGACATTCTGTGAAGTAATGACTTTGTCTTATCGTTGGGCTCAGCTCATGCACCTGGTTTTTCCTCAGCAGAACGAGAGATGCACTGTTTAAGCCAACTGATGTTTCTGAGCAAAAGCCGTACAGCTGCTCGTGTATGTGTTCTTGTGCATGTGTATAGGCACACTCTTGCCTGGTGTTCAAAGTATAAGGTTATCAAATTTTCAGTCTTGTCCTACTTAAGTGGTTTTACAGGCAACTTTACCAACATCCACTAAGTGGTAAAAATTTTTTACACGCTTCAAAACTATGCATCTATTAAATTCTGACTTTACAAGTGTTTAATTTACAGCTATCAAATAGACTTTGTGATTTAGTGTCACCATACATGATATTATGAAACAAAGACAGGTTATCTTTGTTAAGCTTCCACACAAGAATAGGAAATGCCTCCCTGCAGCCTGTTATCAATTGAGCCCTGGTGGTTGGCTTTGGATCACGTACTGTCTTTGATAGCTCTGAGGATCTGGCAGCTGAACAGCCCCCTCTCGTTTGCTTCTCACTTTGGTCTTGCCCGTTTTCCGTTTTCATCATCTGGCAGAAAATTGTCCCCACAGTTTTGGGTTTTGTGTGTGTGTGTGTGTGTGTGTGTGTGTTTGTGTCCATAATTAAAAGCAGCAGCCAACTCCCTAACGTCCGGTTCAACCAACCCCAGCCACCTCTGCATAGATGCCTTAAGCTAAGCTTTAGGGTTTGTGTTGATATTGATTTACGCAGTTTTTAATTGAATTGTATCTAAAGTTTTGTGTCCAAAGCTCAGTCCATTTTAAAACTTTGGTGGTTTGCTGCAGGTACAACATCAGACATGGCTAATTATGCTCCACTGCTCAGTTTTGTCAGGTAGAGAATGTAAAGCTCACAACAGTTTCAATTAGTTATGTGCATGTATGTCAGTGATGTAGCGAGCGGAGCTACATCAGGTTAAAAACAACAGCAAATACGACAAATGATCCCTTTCTTACAGGAAGTCACTACCTGCTTTTCTAGTGTGCATGTGTGGAACATGTATGCATACCCCTGATTGTAGTATGAATAGAAGCAAATGGAAACTATGGGCAGTGTGCAGTTATATTGTAATGGAAAATAATAGCACTGTAATTACTCAAAAAAAAGAAAAGTTGCTTTTTATTTCAGATTGTTGATTCATGCATTTTCTTTCTTTATTTTCATTGTTCAAATGTGTAAGTGTTTTTGGCCTGTAAATAATAACAGAAACACTAGAGACTGAGCTTGTTGCTAAATGCTATAACCAATAAATGTTACATCACTTAATTACACAGTCAAGTTACTTCGACTCAGTGAACGCAAAGACTAAAAAATCGTATTAAATCATAATTTCAAACTGAGGCACTCTGGTCCATCGCAACCTCTAGACCAGGGGTGTCAAATCCTGGTCCTTAAGGGCCACTGTCTCGCTTGTTTTCCAAGTATCCTTGCCCCGTCCACTGCTGATTACCTGATTCAGGTGTGTTCAGCCAATCAGAAGCTCTAAGTGCAGGGATGGTTGGAAAATAAGCAGGGCAGTCACCCTCGAGGACATAGATTTGACACCCCTGCTCTGGACCTACCTGTAGCAGCACATGCAAGCACAGAAAACACAAACGGCCCAATTATTTTAATGCCATCACTGTAACACATGGGAGTGTTGGGTGGAAATAATGACATGGGCTGAGAGGGCCACTGATACGAACCAGATGAGACACTCTGACTTAAAAGGCAGAGGAGGAGAAACGAGAGCAGAACTGGACAAACAATGACGTGACAACACATGCAGTGAGGTGGACTGAGTCACTTTGACATTCACGTCAAATCACATGTGCACACGACAGGTTCATCCAAACAACAACAACAGCACTGTGTATTTTGTGGTTTAGAAATACTTTTCTCACTATGTACAGTTCCTCTTTGGTTCCTTCTCTTCTCTCCTCTCATTTGCTGTACAGGTGCCTTTTGTCCCCATGGGTACACAATTCACAGAGCAGTGTTATACACAGAATCTGAATCTTTTCTACATGTGGGATGATATTATTGGAAACTAAGTGGGTCCCTTTTATGTGAGCAGTGTTGCAGAGAGCTTGGCTCTGGGCCTGCCTGAGGCCTGGTTCAGCACTGCTCTGCTCTCACAGCGTGTATTTCTCTCTCATGCGGCCCTTGACCTCCTGACGCATTTCCTGACCCAAGAAATAGAATTAACACCTCAGCCTGGCCCTTGGGGTCCCACAGCCACGTACACAGCTGTGCATTGGCCTGGCCCAGTCCAGTCAGACCCAGCAAGTTAGTACTCCATGACAACTGAAGTTAAGATTTTCTTTGGAGCACATGAAGAGAACTTTATTCCTCTGCTAATTTGAAAATCTGGTTAGTTGACGGGTTTTAGTGTAGCTGCCATTTCAGCAGTAACTTGTATTTGGATCCTGTAGGTAATGCAAAATATTTGTGCACAGACTTCAGTAGTGCAAAGTTCTTCAGTGTAAAAATCTATACAATAAGAAATACAGCGCTTTACACCAGGGTTTTTTTTATAATATGGTGCCTTTCCAATATCACGAGCGCAATAAATCTGGAAGATGGGTTTTAAGAAGAGAAATGTGAATAATCTGTTTATTAGATATTTTATATGAACCATATAATCAGAAGAAATGGATCTTAATATTCTGAAGTCTTAAGTGCTTTATCTGTTTTCTTCATTAGTCAATTACTCTTATACAGGAAGGCAAATGCGCACATCAATGTGCTTTTGCTCACTAGCACACACGCACGCACACACACACAGGCACACACACGCTCAGATTAGCCAGTTCCTGCATTTAAGCACCCCATGTGTTTGCATTTTAGTCACACATTGCCAATCTCATGGGAGCACTTTGAAGCATACTCCTCCAGAGCAGATCATAAAACGGGGGGATAAGTAGTTTTTCACATAGTTGTATCCCAGAACACCCCCACCCCCCGCCACCCTACTACCACCTCCCACCCAACAGTTCACTGCCTCCAACTTCCACCTCCATTCCGTATCAATTTATTCTTGACATACAGGGTGAGCATTTAGTTCAGAGATATACCTTACCTTCAGTGGCTCACTTCACATTGTTTCTCTTCTGCTGTTACACAGAAAGACCGAGGCAGCGATGGTGGAACTCTCCCATATTTGCTCCACAATGTATTCACCCTACACTTTGTGCTGCTGTTATTGTTATAACTACAAACTGTATATAAAGTGATGTCTAAATACTATGTGTGGAAATACATTATATAGCATTATATTTGCATGGAAAGGTTTTTTTGTTTTTTTTGTTTTAATGTGTCTTGTGTCTAGAACAATATGTGTCATTGTGTGTTTGTGTGTGTCCCCTGCATTAACCCACGTCTTCTTCTTCTGTCTCCACAGTACTTTGAGGTGCCTTTTGACTCCAACATGAACCGTACCAAGAACCGTCCACTTGTCAGAGGACAGATCAGGTGCAGTTTTCTCTCATTGTCTTTATTTAAGAGCACTTCATTCTTCTGTATTAAACCTTTGTCATTGCACCCCCATCTGCACGTTTTAGTAATTTAAAAAGACAGTGAAAAATGATTTGAGTGGAGTGTAAAGCAAAACCCAGCAGTGACAATCTCCTGCTTTAACTCTATCAGCTGCAACGCAAGCTTGTTACCTGGTTGAAAAGGAGAAGGGATGAGGTCAGGGGGTATTTCCCCACCCCTTCGTTGCTACCGCCACTGTTAAGATGTCAGATAACCTCTGTATTGGTGCTCAGTGAACTGTGAACATCGCCACGCGCCTACAAGTCTGACTCAGTGACTTGATATGCTTGTCTGTGTGACCGCTACCCTTCAGCAGCAGGCAGACGCAGATATTCAGTGATGCATAAACCGAGAGACCAATCAACCCTATGTCCTCCTCATCCGTTGTCAGTGCCAGGAAACGTCCTCCTTTCACTGTTACAAGGTCACTTTTCATTTTTATTCAGAGAGAACAAAAGCAAACAACGTGTTGACATAAGAAAAGGAAACTCCACTATCAGTCCAAGCAGCCTGCAAGAGTACCTCTGTTGCCTGCTAATATATCACAGCAGCATAGTCCGTTTCTGACTGAACAGCCTGTTGGTGTCATAACTGGACCTTGACCCACAGCTTTCTCTTCCCAGTTTCAGGAATTCTCCGTTGACATGCTGTTTAAAAGTGGACTCTCCAACTGTTGAGCTGGTGTTTTCTCACTGTCTAAACACAGCCTCTTCTCTCTAGCTTTTAGCCTGTTCCTGACAAAGGGAGCTGTGTGTCTGTCACTGTGTGAGACACACAGATACAGCAGATTTCTCACTCTGTGTCTCTCGCTGTCTCTTTGTTTCTCTCTCACACATACAGTCTTACAAAGAGACAGCAAGCAGATGGGAGGCTGAACTATCCTGTCAAACAACACATGAGAAGGCCACATTTTGCACATTCTCCTTGTTGCCTTCAGGACAGAATAGAATAATAGAATACATAGAAAAATACAATATATTGGTTTATGCAGTTCAACAGCACCTCCAGGTACATTCTCTAAACTGATCATACAGTTGAATCAACATCTCTCTAAAACAAAAGCTGAACATTATCACCTTCATGAAGGAGGATTTATTGCAGGATTTTTGGATTAGACCGCATTAACTTTAGCTAAGTGTATCTAATAAACTGATTACTGAGTGTAGTTTGTCAGCTACTAGAGCAGTCACATACGAACCCCGGGGTCAGTGGTTCGATTCTCGGTTCCTCCTGTCTACATGTTGGGGTGTCCTTGGACAAGACATTGAATTAATTTATTTATTAACTTTTTATGGAGCTTGTTTGTCGCTTTAGTCAAAGTCACAAATGAACTTTAACATTTGAATATTTATATATATTTTTAGTGGCTATCAAAATCATGTAGCAGGAGAAGTAATATTGTTTATTAGTGGCTGAAAATAGAGCACAAACTGAAATAAAGTGATGTGCTGTGAATGACAATTATTTTATAATTCAGTTGATTTAGCTTAACTTACCTACAACTTTCTCTTTGTACCATCTTATCCAGCTTTAGCATTTTTCCTTCCTTCCTTTGCCTTTTTCACACAAACAAAATAATATCAAGGCAAACATTCTCCTGATGGATGTCTGTTTTAGTTTTGCTCCAGGATTACGTTTTTGTAGGGTGCTGTCCTCTGCATTCACTCAGTTATCTATAATATGCTTCTTTCTAGCTGTCAGTGCAAAGATCTGTGCATATTTGCGGAAACAGTTGTTCCGTATGCAGTGTCTGGTCTTCACAGGCTTCTACAGTTTATACTGTGTTCCCAGTTTTACATCACTCTCTGAAACCACTGTGTTTCCCGCTAGGCTCATTCATCTTGAAAGTTCAAAATTGTTGTTTTCCACAGTTTACTTTGCCGTCTCTGACCACTTTAATTTTTAACAAGTGACTAGGTTTTTAGTTGAATCACCCTGTTTCTTTAACTTATTGGGTAAATCCCTCATGTTTTACATTTGAATCTCTGTCCTTGATTGTGGTCTAACCAAACAGCCACATCTTGGGCTTTTTGTATTGACTTTACCCACCTGGCATTATGACTGAGGCTGTGTTGTACGCAGAGGACAGTAAGCCCACCTCAGACCACGTGACGCACTCCCTCCCCTGACCCCCACTGAGCCAACCCACAGACAGACTGTCAACAGCCCATATCCAGCCTTCATGGCCCCACTTCAGCCCACATAAAACAGACATAACACCACTAATCACATTAATGTACCAATCTCCCTGCTCAGCCACACCACCAAAATAAAAGCCCTGTTTGCTTTTTGAAGAAAAGGCCTGCGCTTGGTCAAGATTTTAATCTACCCTCTCTTTAATTTATGGTGCATTTACTGGTGAATTTGAACCAGACCTTGGCATCACTGTTTTCAATAAAAGCTGAGGGGAGGAGAAGGAGCAGGAAGACCGGCTAAAAGCCTGAGCCACCGCGGTTTTCTTCAGCGAGGTTTGATCTCTGGCGTGTGCACATGCTCTTCATCTTGCAGAGCTACTTTCATCCCGGACAAACTCTTATCAGATGAGCTTCCTCTAAGCCTCCTGTTTTGAGACTCAGCCATGCGTGCCTGTTGATTGTCAGTGTGCGGCCCCCATGAGTCTGGGCGCATTTGTGTGTGTAACATGTGGAGCTGTCATGTGTGTTCTATCTGGTGACTACACAAGTCCACAGAAATGTATCAGCCTATAGTATGTTGGTGCTGGGCTTTTGTCTGTGCCTGAATCTGTGTATTGTAACTCTGACTTTATTGTTAGGTGACTCTCATAATCTTTGTCATGTCAGTCCCCTCCATGCAGTGTCCTTTGCTCTGACCTGTGGAGTTCCGGGAGTTGTTCTGCTCACCCTGGCAGTAAACCCTTTGACAGGCTTCCTGGGTGCCCTCAACATCTTCCTCTACACCTCTTGCTACACACCACTCAAGAGACTCAGCATCACCAACACCTGGGTGGGGGCAGTGGTGGGTGCGATACCTCCTGTTATGGGCTGGACAGCTGCAACAGGTTCTCTGGAGCCAGGTATGAGTCACAAGCTCATTATGGAAATATAGTTGATATTGATTGTACTAATACTGTACTTAAGCTGTAAGTACTGTCTTATCTGTAACACATTTCATATATTATCAGTAAGATTCTGGCAGAGCTCACTATATCACAATCAACCAGTCAGTTATTTTTCTGATTTTCTTTTTATACCTTTTTTTTATGAAAAGGACCTTGTCCCAAATTCAACCTTGAGTTTTGGACACTATTTAGTATCATTTTATGGACTAAACAATCAAGGAAGTTTATGGCACATTAAACAAATTTGAAAATAATTGCTGCAGCCCTGGTTAAATCAGTGTTGTGTTCCTGCACTCATACTTTTTGTGAGTTGGATTGTTTTTCCTCTGACCTCTTCTGATCTCACACTACGTAAAGCTTTATTTACATATAGGCCAGGATGCCTGTAGTGCTGCGAGTGTTCGTTGTTTCTTTGGAGACTTGTAAGTGGCTTTGAACTAAACAGTGCAGCAGATGAATATAACATCAGTGAAGAGGCAGAGGCGAGACTGAGAGGCTTATTCTGCTTGTTTGGTGGACACATTAAACATTGTGTTTTGGCAGTTTTATGAAACGCGTTTCATTCTGTAGCTGCTCTGAGAAGTCCTCACACAAGTTTATATTTATTCTACGAATATTTAGTGGGCTCTTTCAACATAACGTTGAATAAATTTTTTGGTTTTTATCTAAAAAAAATCAAAAGCAGCTCAATTCCATCCATTTGTGTTTATTTTAAGAGGGCCTCCGATTCCATGGATGTCTTGTCCTGTTCGTGAACAATCTAGTCTGTACTGTTGCTCAAGCTTTGACATGAACTTGCAGCAGCATAACAAAGCTTTGCTACTCAAAAGAAAGACTAAAGAAAACCTGTACATGTGGCTCTAGTGGCTTTGGTGAGATTTCCGGTTGCATGGGTTAGATAAAAACTTGTTAGCTTCATGTCACCCTGTAAACTTGTTCTTCTAGTTTGACTCATTCACACTATGAAGTGCTACAGTAATTATCACCCAACAGAACAGAGCATCCGTGAAGAAGAGGCAAAGAAACAAGTAAAGGTGATCAGCAGCATTTTGTTATATTTATCTTGGGTTATATGGTTATATATATATTTAGGTTATATGCTATAAGTGAATATTGTCTTGAACTTTGTTGAAAAACTTGGCGTCATGCGACTACATGACTTTCCCTTTACTCATTTGCTGTGAAAAAGTAGGTCTGGCTTTCTTCCTGACATGTTAAAATATGTATGCTGTTGAAATAGTGGTTTTTGTTTTAAAATGAGCCCCAGTGTTTATTTTTATGTCTGGATGAAATATACTTGTGAAAACTCATTTTTTGGAAAAGCCAAAGCACTTTTCTAAATACTTATATATTAAAAAAATGAAAAGTAAAGTTTTGCAATGACCTGTTTGTTATAAATGATCATTTGATGAAAGTGTGTACTTATGTCTAGAAACTAACAACATAACTGTTTTATTTCAGTACTTGGCCTAATATTATGCAGCTGAATGTGAAATAAATAAGCGGCACATTATAGTGCCTCAGCCTCTGCTTCATTAATCCTCCCTCTTTTATCTCTGCCTCCGTCTCACCCCCCAGGTGCTTTGTTGCTGGGTGGCTTCCTGTACAGCTGGCAGTTCCCCCACTTCAACGCCCTCAGCTGGAACTTGAGGGAAGACTACTCCCGCGGTGGCTACCGCATGATGTCAGTCACCCACCCTGGCATGTGCAAACGGGTGGCCCTGCGCCACAGTTTGGGTCTCATCGGCCTATCAGCCTTAGCCCCTGTGCTGGACTTGACCAACTGGACCTTCCCTATCATCTGTCTCCCCATCAACCTGTACATCAGCTACTTGGCCTTCCGCTTTTACCACAAGGCAGACCGCAGCAGTGCCCGCAAGCTGTTCTTCTGCAGCCTGTGGCACCTGCCCATGCTGCTGCTGCTCTTACTCACCTGCAAGAAGCCTCATAAAGATCAGGAGGAGGCATCTCAGCCTGCAGCTTCTTCACCCCTCACACTGCAAAGCTGAGCAACTCCACACATGCCCCAACATCTCTAAGACCTCAGAGACACTTATTTTAACTTGAGATGCGCTCCCAGTGTCTCTCAACCACTATGGACAATGGACACAGTTTTACCTGTGTGTTTATTTTATGCCAGTGGTGCTCAGTGCAGATCAGGAAATGAGCTGGAAATTATTTGGATCAAAATAGCTGATTTACAGAAAACACACTGAATTATTACGTCAGTCATTTCAACACAATGTGTGTGTACTTGTCGTCTATATTTATTTATGTTGGGACCCACCAGTTCCTCTCCAATGTTGTACATGGTTGATGTTAAATGACCTTGTACAGTGTAAATTGCTCCTGTGGATCCACGGAGGGATCAGTTTGCAGATTACCCAGTGCATTGTACAAATGCAAAATAGAAGGTGGACATCATTTAATCAAAGCTTTATGTTTGATTTTCAGTCTGTGTGAAAATAGGACAAAGAATAAACTCATCGTGAAGCAGCTACTGTACGACAGTGCACTTGATATCTTGACAGTTGTTGTATGACTTTCATTTGATCTCTGTTACTTGACGGTTAATGAGTCTCGCTGTATATTGCTACTCAGCACAGGCACTGATGGGTCTTGATTCATTTAGATAATGCTTTAATTCAACATGGTTCATTTGTACCAAACAAAAGGGTTTGACCCCTGTAGGAAACACAAGGGCGAATATTCTGTAACAATAAACACGTCCTGACTGTAAGCCTGACTCATCTCGTGTGTCATCATTTCCTCATTCAGTGTTTGCACTCAACATCAGTGTTTTAAAAATGTAGATAAATGGCTTTGCCCTCAAGTAGAAGCCTCACTCTTGATGAAATGCACACAAACCACTACCACACCTCGTTAGATTGTGGTGCTGACTCGCCATACACATAATATATGGATTTAAGTTTCATTTAGAACCTCAGTGGATATGTTCACTTTAGGCTCACATCACCGTCCCTCCAATAAGCTCTATTTAGCAGGCCACCTCTGCACCTGTCAGTCAACATGTGCTCCCCTTCCACCATTTACCCCTAGTTTTGGTATTTGGTTACATTTCAGTCACCACACTTGGAGAAACAAGCACACACACCCTTCCCCTCACTGCCATCCTCCCTCCATAAAAGGGAGCAATGGGATTAAGCCAAGGCCGGAGACCTGAAACGGCTCGACATCCTCGTAAAGTGCCCGACCGGATACAGAGTTTCATATCAGAGGGTGAAAGGGGAGTGATGGAGCCAGCTGTTACAGTTGGGTGGACAGATTTTTTTTTTCTTAAACACACACTCAACCTGAGGAGATTGAATATCGTCGCCAACCTCGAGGGCTCAGTGTGATGGCCTGTCATGGTTTACGACATCCGCTCCTATAAAGGTGCAGTGATGACTGGTGCGGTCTGGTCCTGTCATCCATGGGAAGAGCTTCTTCATTTGGGTTTTATTTCTGTATTTCTGCTTATGACTGAGCACATAAATCATATTTAGTAGTCAGCATTATTGATTATACTGGGATTAAACTGTAGAATGATGAAAGGTAAATTCATCCTTTGAAATTATTATTATTCATAAATAATTTTGAAAGTCTCCAGCAGGTTAAACCTCAGATTTAGACGTTGGAGATGTTTAAAAAAAACTTTTCTTTAAAGTGGTTTTTACTTTATTTTGTAACTTTGAACTCTGATTTTTTTTTTTCAGTGAGGAGGAAGTAGATGAGAACTCTTTATTTATCTTTATTTTTTATCTTCAAACACATTTGAGTGGATCCTTTATGTTCAGTTGTTGGTACCTGTTACATCAAATATCATAATTACACCTCATGTAAAAGCAGAGTTGTATGTATTAATAGACATTTTTGTTCCAGATTTCTCACATTTACTCTCGTGTTGATTGAAGAAAAACTTTTAAAAGCCTACATATTACTTCAAAAGGCTCAAATATTTCATGACTCCTCTTTTATTTCACTCTTTCTGTGCGTAAAAACGTGGTGGTTTCTCCCTTTCCCATCGCTGATATCATCCATTAAATCATTCATGGTTGCACATACGCTGTGAGTTTTCATCAAAGTGAAGAGCCAAATATGCATCTGTAAACAGCAGAGAGTCCCCAGGCAGCGGTCTGCAGTCAGGCCCAGGGCTGCAGCGTTACCGTCCCCAGTCTCCTGACATCAGCGGGGTGGGGAGGGGGGGATACTGTACATCAGCTCGGATTCCAGGACTGGAGCAGTGAAATCTCAGGATGACGAATGACCTCTGGCCTCTCTTCAAAAGGTTGGTTGTTGCAAAATAGAATCCAAAGAGCTGCAGTAATCCTAAAGCAATATTTGTGTCTGAAACTATACAAGCACCGCAGTAAAACAATCCCTACAAGTCCCTGCAGGGATATTAGAGCAAGAAATGACCTTAGAGAATGATAAACTCGCACACAAGCAACTGTCCGGATACTGTGGTGGGATTTTTTATTTTCTGAAGAGTAAAAATGTAAGTTCTTCTTTAAAATGCTTCGTTTCTACCAGAGACTTTTACCCTCGATTTTGCTCAAATATAATTTTCGTTTTAAGTTTCCTAGTTACTCGTTTCGTTATTTCTGACTGAATTTGACTAGATTGAAAGTAAATCCAACATGATCATATAGAAATAAAAAAATAACATAAAAGGATACTGTACGTCTTTCAGATTGTCTTATGTTCTTAGATGTTTTAAAACGTGAACTTTGTCCGTTCGCGGCAGAAGATCCTGAGGTTTAAAATGACAGATGTGTGACGGGTCACATAGTCACAGGCGAAATATATTCGCTGCAAGTGTTTTTTAAATTTTCCCTCTGTCAATTGGAAATTAAATGCACGTTGTCAATGTTGAGCTTATTTTTCAGAGGCTTTTTTTTAGCGTTTGCTCGGTAACCAAGTCGATTTTGGATATTTTGATCCACATAAGCTAAAGCTACAGTTTTTTCATTATTATGAATAAAGTCAGGTCCTCCTAAGTAAAATATCCTCAAGGTTTTGTACAGAAAACAGAGCTAAGAATTAGGCCTCGTTCGCTACATGAGGCTTGTTATTAACTTGTCTTTCCTGCTGATTTGCTGCTTCTCAACTTGAAGGAGGCCTTGATGTGACAAATAAATCGATGGTAAAACAGCGATGCCATGTCCCTCCCGTCACCTCCATTATTTTTTTATCATTTCAGAACGAAGCAGAGAATTTAACCTGTTGAATAAGTCCAGCGTGTAGTTTCCTTTACTTTAGCAGGGAATGACAAGTACTACAAATATAAATCAAATCACAGTAAATTGTTCATTATTATTATTATTATTATTACTATTATTATTATTGTTGTTGTTATTATTAGGCTATTGTTTTTGTTTTCCAGAACAAACAACAACAAAACAACACACAACAAAGTGATCGTGTAATTACATAATTAAAATAATGTACATTTATAATGAACAATGTGTTTGACTTTGTGTTTCCGTGTTGAAATTGTCCGTTTCAAGAGCGTCAAATGACAACAGTGACCGAGCTGCTGCTTCACTGTGCGTCGCTCGTGAAGTCAAACGTGAAATTTCATGTCACAAAGTTTGTTTTAAATCACACGAGGGTTGATTATATATGCAGCTCTGTGGGAGAATATATTTTTTTTAATCTTTAAAGCTGTTCCTTTCAAGTTTAATGGGAAGTTTGTTTATTTGAATAATAAAACGTTGATGGAAATGAGCTGAAATGTGTAAACCGCGTCAAAATGAGTCTGAAAGAACATTTGAAATCATAGAAACTCTTTCTTACAGTCGGTTTGCGCACTCACATAAGAAACTTCACTCAACTGGCTTCTATTCCCAATAAGAAAGTTTTCCAAACTCTCGGCACACAGGCGCGCACACACACGCTCCATCTCCATACTGAGGATCCCACGGCTGGGACCGCCCACACCTCCCATCGATTGGCCCTCTTCTACTAACAAGCTGCTGCGTATTTATCTGCCGTGCAGCTATTGGCTGCTGCTGGTGTCAGTCACGCGCCTGACTCTCTATAAGCTCTCGTACTCCGGCTACAGCTTTAACAAACCTGAGATGAGCCTGGAGCAGCTCCGCGGAGCGTCTGTCGCAGCTCAGCAATTTTCCATATTCGAGCCATAACTATGATTAAATATTCCTCAATGCTTTTTCATTCCTGGATTTATGAGTCTCTCCGATCAGATTTAGTTTAGTTTATTTTATTTTAGTTTTCATTTTTAAATTGTATTTATTTTTAGTTTTAGGTGAGCATGTGCGTAATTTTGCGAGGATTGCCGAGGTGCCGCCGAGGTGACTGAGGCAATATGCGCCGCTGGGATATGATTTTCAACCGAAAGGCTTATGGAATATAGCCCAGTCTGTCACAGCCTGTATGCCTTCTGGTCTAGCCCCGTGAAGAAGAAACTAATACTGCTCAGCATCATGTTTTTAATCTGGGTATACATGTTGTACTCCTGCGTGGGCTACTGCTCCACGATGCCGAGTTTAGTGGTGGACGGTTACCGGGGCAAGGAGACTGGTTCGGCGTTGGGCAAGAGGACAGAAGGCAGCAGGATGGACCTGGTGTCCAGACTGCTGGCCAAACCACAACCGTGGGAGGATATAGAGAGCGACTATGAGGAGCCGTCCATCAGGACCGCTGCGTCCAGAGACCTGCTCAATAACGAGCTGGAGACGGACAGAGCCGACGAGTGGGACGAGATGCGGGGCGAGCAGCAGAGAGCCCCGGAGCCCAGCGCCATGTCCAGCTTCTCCAACGGCTCCGGGAGCAAGAAGCTGCCGCAGGCGATCATCATCGGGGTGAAGAAAGGAGGGACCCGGGCTCTGCTGGAGTTTCTGCGGGTTCATCCAGACATCAGAGCCGTGGGTGCGGAGCCGCACTTCTTCGACCGCAACTATGAGAACGGACTGGAGTGGTACAGGTAAGACCAGTGCCTTCAGCGCTGCTGCGTCTGGATGATGGCTGAATGTGTCCAGAAAACAAAATACTAACAAAATGTACAGCTTATGACTTTTTAGAGAATTATTTTAATCCGTTAAATGGATTTATAGGGGTATTTGCAATGTAGTGCTGCAGAATAGTTGAGAACTGATTTTGATAGTCAGCCAACACCTCGGGTCAAATACGCGGTTTTATTGGCTTTTTATTTTATTGTTTCATTACAAAGAGACTTTTTTTTTAAATTTTATTTAAAAGCGAGCTACCTACAGGGACACTCATTTGATTCTTCTATTATCAGATCAAAGTAAGATTTTTTTTTTTTTTTCATTATAGTCAATCAGAAAGTTTAGAATTGATTCCAAACTGATCATATTAAGTGAAATAGTGACGCTGTGTTTGTGACTCCTGCTTTGTTTTATGTCCATTCACTCAAAGGTGACTCGCGCAGATTATGTCTTATTAATTGAATTAGTTACTTTGAGTGTGATAACAGGTTTATTTTATTATGTATGTATTTTTCTTTGAAAAACGCACTGACACCATGCAGCTGCATGGAGATGACTGTCAGACCAGCGCGTTTCTGCGATGTGCAGTGATCTCTATAGGACACAGCGCAACATTGCACCTTCACCGTGATGCGTCTTCAGACTTTTTTTTTTTTTTTTATCACATACATTTAGAATTTAGTTCGCTTGTGTATTTTATTACGCATAGGACACGTTTTTATTTATTTATTTTATCTTTTGCATTATGAATTGCATTCCACGTATTTAATCAAGAACAGGCAGGGGGTTGAATTATAGTCAGTTGTCGTTTAAGTGAGCGCCTGTGTGGCAAAAACTGACTCAACAAGACTTTATACTTCTCTACAACATAAGGTTTAACGTGGATGCCACAATTTGCCCAATTCTGACTGATAGATTTTGATAAGATCCAAGTCTAAGAAATACTCAAAACTTTATTGCACGCAGAACTAAAAATAAAAGATGGATTTATACTATTTTAGAATATTGAACCTAATAGTATTTATTAACCTGAAAAGGTTTAAAGGAGTTTTGGCCATTCTTATGTCAATGTGCTCCGCAGGCCTGACAGCCTACGTCGCAAGAAAAAGGGAATCTGCAAGACAAAGTGAGGATCCTTCATAGAACAAAACCCAGAACCAAACCGTTTAACATCTTCAGAGGTTGACAGACTAACATTATCCTGGTCATTTACATCACAAAGTGTCAATACATGCAGCTAAAGGACTGTACCTACTTAATGACTAATAACAACCAGCCTGTTAAAATATTTTAGGAAATAAATAAATTAATGATAAATGTGTCTTAATAATATTCTATTGATGCTTGATTAATGCTGGTGTATTTAGTAACAAATAAAAAAAATAAATCGATATATCTGGAGGTAAAAGCGTCTGATAAATGTGTTAAAAATGCTTCTGAATGATTTGGTCCGATTGAACGGACTTGCTCTGCACGTTAAATATGCAGGAGCTGGAACGGAGCCCCAACAATGTTCGACATAATGGGAGGAAAAAAGAGCCAAATAGGGAACCCAAATGTTGGCAGCATTCGAAGTAGAGACACCATCCCGTCATTTGCGCTTAGTTTCATGTGTTTGCTTTGTTAGAAGTGGAAATTTACTGCAAGGGCTTTTAGTTTGAGTTTGGACGGTCGTTTTTTAACCTAACTTTTCTAAATAGGGAATTATGGGAAAGTGCCCTGTGCTAGTTTGTAGGCTATGAAATCTAATACTTGTGAAGAAGTCATGACTCAAGGTTTTCTGCTGAGATAGAATGGGAGCCGGATTCAGTAAATGTCTGGAGCTAAAATTTAGTTTAGTCACATTTTCCTGTTGGTGCCCAAAAAAAAAACACACTGTCCAACTCACACATGCAGAAATCTATCTATAATAATACAGGAGTTTTATTTGTCATTTTACAGTTTTTCTCTTATTGAAGTGCACTCAGACTGGAGTTGTGGATTGATGCAACGTGTCTTAACATACTTTTATGCAAGAACTGCAGTAAGAAATGTACTGTTGTGTACACAGTCCCTGTAGTGGAGAGAAGAAGTTTTTGGTGCTTCTTTTTTTGTCTTGAGTGATGAACGGAGAAAAGAAAATCTCACACTCACTGCAGCTTGTCCAAAGTTTTCCATGAGGACCAGATAGGGGAGATAGCAACACTGGAATGTTCCGCACAAACTAAATTGCATGACATTGAAATTTAATCAGCGGGAATATGATCTGATCACGGTGAAGGTCATTTGTGCAGGCGGTTTTAGACATTTCTGTACGTGTTTGTGTCGGGATTGAGCAACTTGCCTCTCCTTGTTTGTTCATTTGCACAATCTCTCGCCATCCGCTATTGTAACTAACTTGCACCATCTTTGCTTCCCCAGTGGATGCACATTTAGGGTTGGAATTCCACCAAGTAAATGCAGCCATAGAGGAAGAAAAAAAAAAAGACTCAGGGAGGCTGCAGAGAGAAAAGGCTGCAGAGAGAAAAGTTTCAAAATGAATGGAGGGAGGTGATAACAAGTTTTTATTTGTGCCAAAGACAAACAAATGATTCATGCATTTGACCAAGGGGTCCTTGTATCAGGAGGTACACATTTTCACTGTGAGGTCATGCATGAACTGGCCCCGAGGAACACACACATGCACACATGTAGAAGGAGTCAGAGCTTAACAGGCCAGTGACTGACTGTGAAACGGTGCATTTGTTCATTATCTCTCCTCTTCTGTTTGCACCTGTTTGCTGGGAGTGTGACTGAAGTTATCTGATAACATTAAGTAAAATATAAACGGTGGTTATCTTCAGACTTTCTGAAAAGATTTTTTTAAAAACAAAACACCCAACAGTTTTCAGCTGAAATCATTGTCATCTATGTGAGCATTTTGTGAAGCAACAACCAAAGTGATGTTGTATTTTTTTTTATTTTCTGCTATGTAATTTGTGGCATTAAAAGTCATGTAGCAAGCAAAATTGTGCACTTTTTCACAACGGATGTTACAAAATAATTTACAAAGGGAAACAGGGAAGACCGTTGAAACAATGTGCAAAACCACAAAAAATACACACACATGAAGGCACAGAATATAAAGCTATAAAATCTTGGACAGTCCAAAAAAAAACAACAAGTAAAATGTGCAATAATTTGTCTGCCGTTAGAATTTGTTTGAGTTTGTCTCAAAGTCAAGAAGCAATAACAGCAAAAGCTCTTTCATCTCTGCTCTTAGTCTAGCAGTTGTAGCCTAAGGAAAATTGTCAAGCTCATTATATATTTAATCTTTTGTATATATTTTTATTTTATTTGAAATGACATTTGACTTTGGAACAAGTTCCCACTCGATCAATTGAGTTAATAGTTTACTCTTTTTCCCACTGCTGCAGTTTTCTTAAACTAGAGGTATTTTATTTACTCCTAACTCTTGTTGACTGCGTCCTGTCAGTATGTGGTGCATGTTGCTCTCTTCATATTCCACTCGGACCTATTGGCTATGAAGGGGCTTTGATATGTAATTACCGTACTGTGGTTTTGCTGTCGTGTCGCGGGCTCTGGTCATAGCTCGCTGTCAGGGCCCAGCAGTGTTGATGCTGTTGCTCCTCCCTCGGAATGGCTTTAGGAACAAGCAAACAGAGTTTAGTTATGGTAGTATAGTGTAGTTTACGGCCATATGGGTGGTATTATGTATTATGTTATATTATTATTTTGTTTGTAATGTTATAAAGATTATTTTAATCAACAGTCATTCAGTTGATCTCTGTACTGGGACCTTTTTTTCAGGGTAAGTCTTTCTTTCTGTTTGTGAATTTAGAGAAGCTTTGTATTTTAACAATGAAAACTGACTTGGATTGCACACATATAATGTTCAGTCCTTATGAGAAGTGGTTTATGATCAAAGGTCAGGCTTCAGTTGCCGTTGAGAGACTGGTGGGATTGAATTGGCGCCATCCCAGAGCAGGATGTCTCTCTGGTCAACCTTTGTATCTACCCTGTGATAAAACACTGTGGAGGTAAACACACTTACAAAGCAGCGTCAGTGAACGCCACTTATGGTGCCACAGCACAAAAGGACAAGTGAAGCATTGTTGAAAATGGGGCTCCTATGAAAAAAAAGTCACGTTCCGCTATCAGACTTGGGATGCTTGCGGAAGTCTGTGCTGTTTGAAAGCTGTTATCTAAAGGCCAGTCCACCCCCACTGGTAATTCTTGAGCCAGAGCCAGAGCCAGTCTGCAGCTCGTGGCCATGTCAGGGACAGTTCTGGATGGGTGCACATCCTTTTATTTGCTCACCACAGGGGTGCTCCTATTTCCATGTAGGTGACCCATCCACTCTCTGTTGCCACTGACCTTGTCTTTTTTCCTTCCTCTCAATGGCCAGAGGAGGCCACCTGGTTCTATACAGCGCCAGTGAACAGCATCAGACCAACAAAACATCTAGTGCTGATGTTTGCAAGCATGGTTGTTACATATGAAACCAAAGGGAATAGAAAAGTGTGTGTGTGCTGCTAATGGCTCAGCTGTGAAGCCACAAATCATTTTCATCTTCTTTCACAAAAGAATGAAACTAGGATGACATACACAAATGATGCCATGGCCTGGCTCCTCTGGGATAGCCAGTATTGATCGGTCAGGCTTGATTGAAGGTAATGTAGAGAGATGGGTTAAGGGCCTTTGACTGGGGTCAGACCCATGTCTGCTTGCTGACAGGGTCTGTATGCTGACCATCTGCAGAGCTACAGAAAGCTGCTGGAAGCTACAAGTCCCTCTGGGGATTTTTACAGCCATTCCTAGCAGAAAACAATAGTATGACAGGACAGTTTTTAAGTCTACTGAGTAACGTAAATGATGATAATTTCTTTAAACTCATTTGCATTTGACAGAATGATTAAGTACTGAAATTGATAGGCACTGAGTTGTAGGCACTTTTCAGTGCTAAATTTCTGGAGCACGGACAATGTTGAATTCACATGATTAGATACTTTGGCAGCCTGATTGTTTCCTGATTCTTGGAACTCCATGGCTCCTCAGGGACTGAGCGCTCGGCCAGCCAACGTTACAGCTGACAGCAGGTTCACATCCTCCACTAACATCCTCAACCACAGCAAGCCAGGATAAAAACAAGCATTCTGAAACTGTGCCTCTGTGTTGGCTAAACTTCCACCTTGAGTTCCCAAATGAGTGGATTATTTGTAAATGGTACCCCCGTTTCCCCTCAGTACCTCCCAGTTCCTCCCTCAAAAATCATCCTCAAACTCCCTCCCTTATGAACCGCTTTTCTTTACTCTCCAGCTGTGCGCTTGTGCTGCTGGTGTGTCACATGTCATGCTTGGTTCGTCCAATCTTGGGCGGGGTTCGCTGCAGGCCTCGCTGACCACAAGTGGCCCTCTCCCAGAGAAGCCTTTGGTCAGCGTAGAGCGATGGAGGCCCTTTCTCTCTGCTGCCTAAGCTGGCATGGCTCATCTGAGAAAAGAGAGTAACCAGGGGGTGGAGAAACAGTGAAAAGGTGGCTTTCATCCCCAAATTATGACTGGTTAATTGTGAATAAGGGAGTCCTGTGGAGGGGGGAGTGGCAGCGCTGGACTGTGGCAGCCCGCCTTCCCCCTATTCCTCCCGCTGGTGTCCACTGAACACTACCCAAACCAGTGGAGACAATATGGCCGCCACAGACAGGAACCTCCTGCTGGAGCAGAGGATAAAAGCCACAGATCCTGACAGGAACTTGCTGTCAGACATTCACACACTCCTGAATTCACACACAGCTGATGCAAACAGAGAAACACGGGCACACACACACACACACATTCACTTTAGAAAGTGTGGATTATTGTTTGTGCTCATTCACTCCGACAGAAGACCCACGTGACTATGTGCCTGCTTTTGAGCACTCATTTAAGCACTCCTGTAAGGATGAAGTCAGTATAATTCAAGGTCGACAACAATAACATGCTTATATAGACGTCTAATGAAGTCATTTTAGAGGAAGAAAGGAAATGTAGCACAGAGGAGCTGCATACAACCCCCCCCTCTGTGCAATGTGTGAATTAGACTGTTTTTAACAAGGTGATAATTTGGATGTTGTTACACGTTAGAACAGAACCAGACATGCCCCTTCCATGGTTAGTGGCCATTTGTTGCTGCTAAATAAACACTCTTTAGCGCATTAAAACCTGTGCGCCTGGAGGAGAAGCAAACACTCTAATATCATTTTGTTAATCTTTTGCTTTTACTTTTTTTTTAAAGATTGAACAGTCCTTACTGCTTTTTATAAGAGAAAGAAAATATAGATAGTGGAAGAGGAGGAGAAAGAGATGGCGGTGAATCTGTAAACCTTCACTTGTCCCAGGTATTAAGTCCCAGAGGTAGCCATTAGGGTGCTGGAGAGTGTGTCTGCCTCTGGGAGAGAGGAGGACACACACACACAGAAAGAGAGAGAGCGACTGAGGTCTCCTGAGGTTTCCATTAGCGTGGCAGTAAAAGAGCAGAGCTCATTAGAAGCCCTGAGTTGCCGCTCTGCACCATAGCTGCTTGACACTAGTCACTCTCTCCATTTAGATGTACTCTGAGAGCTGTTGGGCTCTCTCATAAGAGCTGTAAGAACTCTTCAGCTCAACTCCAAGACAACCTGGCTGAGCTCAACTCAATTCCAATTATTTTCTGCCATAAGTCGTTTTTTTCTTTCCCTTGTTTAACTGATCAGACTAATTGATCTCTAACTGAATAACTGATCACTATGAAACTGTTACATTTCTGTTCTCACTTTAAGTTTTACCAGGATAACCAAACTTCGGTTAAACATTCAGCTGTGGATCTAGGAAGAAGTTTTAGCTTTTGCTTTTCTTCCTTAAAATTCTTTAAAATTACTTTATTTATATTTCCTCACAAACTACAGCGGATAATGGAAACCAATCTGGCACCTTGTGTGTTTTATCTAAAGACTGTTGTGTTGTTCTGGTGGAGGTATTTGCCTTCTGTCAGTCTTTTTTCTTTCTTGATGTGTGCTGACAAAAAAAAAAAGCAGACACAGTATCTAGTGAAAAAAAATCTGATGAAAAGTTTTATGAAAACAAACATTCTCGGAAGTTTTTTGGCCCTGGGCTGACATGTCGTATAATCTGGCGTTTCTCAAATTTCTTTTTTTGCCCCTGTTCTCCATTTTTTTGGTCCTAGCTCCCTTCATAAAATAGCTTATGTTCCTGGCACAGAGATAGAGCTGATCCTGTTTCACCTCTAACCAACAGGATTACTGATAGAGATACAACTGAGGAGTGAAAACATTTGTCATTGTGCTCCATAGCTGCTCCCTGAATGAAGAAACGAAACCCTGAAACTAAACTTCAAGCTCTGATGTCTGCGTTTGGCAGCAGTATAAATGGTTAAAGCAGTGCTTGTTGTTCTTAGTAGTAATTATCTTGTCTTCAGGGTGCTCAAGAGATATTGTAGAAGACAACATCTAGGCATGAATCCAAGGAAAACTGAAAGATTGCCTGAGGATTGCTGCTGCCACTCTTTCCAGGTTAATTGTCACGACTGGTGCTATCGTTACTCAATTTAGCTAATTACACGTTGGCTGTCTTCAGGAATTTGTAAACCATTAACCTGCCTAATATAGCTGCAGTGTGAGCAATAGAAGCTAAATAACAGCCCAAACACACGGGAAGATGGATTTCTGCTCACTGAGTGACATACAGAAGAGAGGAAATCCCCTCTTTCTCTCACACACTTTGTAGTTCACCTGTGTTCAAAAAGGTGTGCAGGCAGTTACGGATGACAGCCAATTCAAACAGGATGCAAAGCAGCTCGCTCGCTCCCTGTGTATCTTCCTGTGTGTGTGTGTGAGACTGCCTGTGCGTCTAGGGAGTGGGGGTGGTGGCACGTATGTTCTTCTCAAGTCTGTTTCATCTTTTATTCATCTTTGCTGTAGCTAGATCAAGGAGTCATGTGCCTCTTGGTGCATGTCAAGTGTCAGAAAATCAGTCAGAATGGCTGATTTTGCCTGCACACCCACACAACAACACCCAGAACTGCTCGCGCGCACACACACACACATGCGAATATATACACACTTGCTCCCATATGCAAGCCAAGTCTTCACCTGCAGCCCTTCATTGTTGTTTGCCCTGTTGTTTTTTTTATCCTTTCACGGTTCATCGGTTTATTTCATCTGAGCTGTCAGCGTGTCACGCCCTGATACTGATGGAGTGCTGGAATGTGTGGCTATAGCTTCAGGCTAATACCTTCAGCAAACACCCAGAGCAAACACACTGATTAGTGAGGATTACTAGCGCTAAACAAATCCTGGGTAATATCGCCAAGTTGGATTTCAGATTTCAGAGTTTGTGTATCAGCTGGCAAGAGTGTGTGGCATGTTTGGCATGGAGGCACACACAATGAGTACAGCCCGATCGCTGCGGCAGTATCAGGTGACTCATTTTGTATCGCATGTCAAACAAAGCAGCGAGATGTTGTGTTAAGTGTTACCAACACAATACGTCTTTCACCTCTTTTAAGCCAGAGAAATGAAGCTTTTTGTGGCAGCATCTTGGAAAGTAGACATGCTGTTGCACATTCATGAAAGGAAGGGAGGAGAGTTTTTTTTCATCTTTCTGCTCCATCCCTTTCCTCAATTCCTCTGTTTTATTTATACCACATGGTGGGCTCCCTCACTTCACTGCAGGGTTATTAGCACTTGGTAACTCCATTCAGCCGTCTATGACCACAGTCCGTTGTGGATCTGTGTCTGTAAAACATATGACTCCACGCATTCCTGTGCTGTTTTTTTTTTTTTTTTCCAGAGCTGCCAAATAGCAACAAATATACTTAAAAACAGATTTTTCCAAATGGGAAAAATGATAGTTACTTACTGAATTTAAAAATTTGTGCTTGCCACACCTCTGCAGTGTTGCCCATCACAAGGCGACCAAAGTGGTAGAGGAGTGGAGTTGAATGTCTTCGCCTTACTAAAGTATTTTCAGGACATAACAGAGGGGGGTATCTGAGGCTGTGGCTGGGGGTAACATGGTACTGGGGTGTCTGACATGTAGTCCATGACATTATATGTATAGTGGTTAGTTCTCTATTTATTTATTCTGCTTCACTAGTGTCTGATGTTGCCTCTAAAACCAGGCTGGAAGTGAGCCTGAAACCATTCTGGACCGTCTGTGACCGCAAGGCCTAACTCCCCTTCTCTTGCCACTTTTTTCTGTCTTTTTGCTCCCACTTTGACTCACATTCTCTCTGTCATTCACTCTCGCTCTCCTACGCACTCTTTTACACGCGCGCGTACAAACACACTCCGTCTGTAAGAGATGCTATGATAAAAAATGTTCCAGTCTCTCAAAGCATGACTCCCTTTCACTGAAAAATGATGTATGGGAGGGTTGCGTCGGTCGGGTTAACTGTTTTGTTTACATGAAGGGTCAGTAGATTCCCAGGCTGCTTTGACATAGTGCAACTTCTTGATGGAGTTAAGGGTCTGGGAGCTGCATTTATCAGCCAGATCAGGATGGCAGCATAGAGTTTGGGTGTCAAAGTGTCACTGAGTAATAAACAAGATAAGGGCTCCTACCGGTTTGGTCATTGCACTCTGTATATAGATGTGCTTCTGGAAAAGATTGTTGTGCTGTCACTGACCTTTTCAATTAGGTCCCTACATTCATTGCCAACTGCATGTAGTATCAGTAGGAGTACATGGACTCATATGGCATTGTTGAAAATACATGCTGTGCTGTAGCATTTCAGATAAAGGAATTTTCCTTTCTGGGACTTGCCAAAAAATTAACCAGTATTACAGAGACTTTTCTATCAGTTGTATCTAGTCATGCAACAGATATAAAGTAGAAGATAGTCAGCTCTATTCCTCCACCTACCTGAGTGATATGCACCATCCTAAGAAGAGCCCCTCCATCCAGGTCTGAGTTTATGATATTAGGACAGCCTGCATTATTAATCCCTTCAGCAGACAGATGATTCGGGGGGCATCCACTCAGCCACCTTCCTGAGTTTCCAGTGACACCATTATTCAGTGAAGCCTGTTAATTTGAAACCTCAGGCTCGGGAGGAGCAGTTGGCAGTTGAATCTTGGCAAGGTTGATGAAGGTGTAGCATCGCTTAGGGTTCATTATATGACGAGTTTAAAGTTGCATGCAACTGTGAAAGATACATATGGAGCAGCAGGCACAGAAAGATATGCATACTTTTTGGCACCAAACACATATTAGAACAAAAACAGAGGCATATAAGACACAGATACAAACAGGACCCTTCAACATACAGTCCTGCAAGATCTCAGTTTTAAGCAGAGATCTCTGGCTGTTCTCATCCAGGAAATGAACTGTCAAAAAGCTCTAAGTGGCCACATACTAACACCTGGACTCCACTCCATGTGCTTAAAGCAGATCAAGCTTCTATAACTGCAGCTGGAGCTCTTCTCCCTCTCTGTATCAGAATTGCCCGACTGACAGCACCATAAACCATCTTCTTTATTCTTTTAATTTACAGCCAAAGCCATGCTCTGTGGTTGAATATAATGTCAGACTCTGGGCAAAGTGGAGCATATTTCAGAAATGGCTGTGCTTAAGTATGTGCTTAAGTGCAACTTTGAAAATAATCAGTAGAGCAGAGGCGTGTATACTTGCCTAGTAGTAGCCATAGTGTGTGTGTTTGTGTATGTGTGTTGGTATGTGTCTTACATAAATATATTGGTTACTGGAGTTCTGTTTTATAGCATGTAGACTTCTCCTACTGTGAGCACAGAGCTTTAAAAGCGAATGCTGGTAAGAAACGCTGCTTTTATTTGCCATTGACTCATCCATGAATTTATGCAATGAGTCTTCCATATCTGCATGTATTATCCATCATCCTTTCCATAGTGCCTCTAAAACACTAGGAAAAGGGTTTATGGTATCAAATTTCATGCATTGTCTTATGAAATATAAAATGCATGCATTTTGTTTGAATTTGCATTTTACACTCAAATGCTTGTTGTCTCCAAGGTTTGAAAAGATCAGATTTAGAGCATGTTTAATGTATGATTGGACAAGTGGGGCTTAAGATCTATCACTCAGTATGGGATAAAGATGTTTCTTTGTATTTCCTGAAAATGCTTATACATCCACCACATTGGTTCATGTGAAGGTCTTGAGTAAGCGGCCCTTTGGAAAAGAAAGGGAGGCTTTCAGTACTTTTGCCCTCATTTCCTCCCTCTCCTTGTTCCCACTTGTGAAGTGTCACTTTGCTATCGGACCTCGAGGCCTGGGGATGGGGAACGTTTGGGGATCAATGCAAAAGAGAACTGGTGTTATCTAGTGGAGAGGAGACTGCAGAGTGTTTAATGGAAAATAAAAAGCCCAGGATTTCAGCAAGTAGAAGTTAAAAGCTGATAATTATGTTATGACTGATTTCCCAGAAGAACGCAGACAGGTTAATTCAGCCTTAGAGCTAGAACACTGTTCAGTGTACTCTGTTGTTCTGGGAGGTGTTACCTCCCACAGGGAGATAACACTCACTCCAGGGTCCTCAAGCCATAGAAACCAGACATCTTTAGCTTTAAATGCCCATAAGAGTAAATCCCACCCTTCTCTGGTGGATACAAAATGTCCTCTTATTTGCCTTTATTCAAATAAACAAACCCTAATTTGAGATTCAAATGCTTTCAGCATCCAGACATGTGAGACAATTGAAAACCTTTCGTATCAAATAGAAAATCGACAGACACACACCAAATAGCTTCTCCTTTTGTCTATGAGCAAACTAGTCATTTCGTCAGGGATGCTGTGACACAGACAGCTCAGTGGCAGCCCGTTATCATCAAATCAAAAGTGACAGGAGGGAGACAGAAGCATCAGACAGAAATAACCCTTTTCCTGCCTGTTGTTTATCTCCGGTGGGATGAGGGCTCTTTAAAACGCAGGCCAAAGGGCCACTCCGCTGGCCCCTCTTTGATGCTGTCATGTGACAAGGGCTTCTGTTTTGTGTCTTATCACAGTTTCTGGCATGTCTTTCAACTTGGAAATATTCTCAATGGGCAAAAGTGCAGAGAGGCATGGAGAAAAAAAAAGAGTACATATACATATCATGTTAAAGTATAAGCAAGCAAGGAAGTAGTTATTTCACATCACATTAAGTTATTTACAGTACTACTGTTACTGCTTCCCATATTAGACAAGTCTGTGGGCCTGTCTTTGGTATCTAAGAGGCACAGGGTGATGTTTGCAGGGCAATTTTGGCACACGTTCCACTTAAGAGCTCTCCAAAAGGCTTCTCTCACTTGAGGTGGAGAAGGACGGTGAAGTGGTCCACTCAGCCCTCCATGAGCACCCACCCAACCTCCCCTCCTTTTCTATCTGCCCCTCTCTACCCTGCCCCCGTCTCCGCCCCTCTGCCCTGACCACTGCCCTGCTCACCCCTCTGCTCAGGGACAATGGTTCACTTTCAAAGAAAAGCAGGAAAAAAAGAAGGGCCGGGTGTCACAGAATTGCCTGTTTGCTGACGGAATCTTTAAAAGCAGCACCTCATAAATCAAAAAAGAGCATAATAGGCATTGTTTTTCTAAGAGCTACTTGTTCCACTAAAATTCCCCTCCTCTGCTCTCTTTTCTCTCTTTCTGTCTTTTTTCACCTCTTTTGCAGAGAGTGGGCAAAGTCAGAGGTGGAGATTTTTTATTAGGGGGGCCTCTTCTTGCAGATTTGGCACTTTTTTTAGGGGTTTCCTCACTGCTTTCTTTCTCCCTTGCTTTGCAACCATCCCCCTGTTTTGTGCTCCTGCAACCGCCAGCACTTGATTTTTTGAAAGAAAGATTCCCTGAGCTTGGATCAGCATAATCTGTCACTATGCACATTGTAACTCAGGCCTCCTCCCTATCTCCATGCTGCATTGTCATGTTGAAATCGGATTAGATGGGAAGCCGTTTGCCTCTTCTGTGTGGTTCTGGACTCTTTTTGTTTGTTAGTACAAGGAATGACAAAAAAACTTGCAGGCAGTATCACCACTGTGCATCGAAAGAATGATGAATAGCATGAAGGTTAAGTTGAGCATGTTTGGTTTATATTCCTTGAAGACATTCAAAAAGTACTGTATAAACAGTTTTTAGTTATGGCAGAAACGTTTGAATGTGCGTGGGCTCATAATGTCTTGGTTGCCTTTATATCCCCAGACATGGTTCGCAGGCAGAAAGATCTGTAATGCTTTTGCCTAAAAAATGCACGCTGTATCTGTTTTGATTTCAATAGGCTATTAATGAGCTTTTGGAAAGAGCTTTGCTTTCCCTCCATCTACTCCATTCGCCCCACTGATGTGTCAGCAATCATGCAGATATCATAATTAATCACTGGCACTGCATTAGGATTACACAAATCTGCCAACACCATTTCCATAAGGAATTTTATTGGTTACCTGACGTTACCCTGGGCATTGTCTCTTTTCCTTCATCATTTCCTCTTTCTTGCACACAAATACATGCATTGATGGAGATCCGATGTTACATGAATTAGCCATGAGCGAGATGGACATGAACTAGATTCCAGTTTTTAGAGTATATCTTTGACGAATAGATGAGGCTCTGGAGAAGAATTGAGTACAACAGAGCTCTGGCTGTACAGAATGTCCAGCATTGTAATTTTGATTTTTGATTTCTCATTGTGTAGGATTAAACAGTATTTGAATAGTACAGACTACAATAGTACTGTCTACACAATGGTGTATCAGTGCCCTTGTCTTAACAACAAAGACAAAGCTCAGGGTACAACGAGCTAACGATAGTCTTATCTGTAAGAGTGTGTTCACCCTGATAGACCAGGGCCCTCGTTTATCTTTCCCTTCCCCTGTATTTTCCTACTAAGTGCTTTAAACTGCTTATTTGCTGTTTTATCTTGTCTGTTGCCCTTGAGATTTTTCTTCTTGAGTGTCATTTCTGATTGTCATTTTCAATTGACTGTTTTCTGTCAGTTTTAGTCTTCAGTCCATCATGCGATATAGCAAGCAACATAAACACATTTGATCCCACGTTCATCACACCGGCTAGTTTTCATCCAAGTGAGGGGGCCAAAAAGGGAAAGGTGATCCACATCGTAATGTCAGCCTCACTACTCTTATCGGCTCCACCATAATCTAGACTACCAGTAGGCCACCAATTCTGAAACCTAATGTGGTAAAAGCGCTTTCACTTTTCCTTTAAAACCCGTTGCCCTCAAGTAGCTCTTGATTATATGTCTGGATGTAACAGATCTGTTTAAGCCTACCAGCCAGACCTCACCCGAAACCAAGCCCACTCTTGTCAAAAAACAGATTCCCTTTCTGAAACAAGCCTCATCATCTTTCAGCACTGTAGCATTTTTTTTATTTTTTTGTTGGGGTTGGGGGTTTCCGTAGCACATGCCTGACTCAGCAAGGCAGATTGAGTGTCTGTTTTTTTTATTTTATTTTGCTTCAGTGGTATAAAGAAGAGGAAAGTGGATTTTAATTAGGTGTGACCACTTTCAAACATTACATCCAGCAGAGAGATTTGAGGAAAAATAATCTCAGGGAAGACAAATCGGACGCTCTATGTAAGGAGAGCGAAAGTATAACAAAATGAATTGTATGGTTGATCAGAAGTATTCATAGTGAACATTATTACAGGGAAACAGAGCAGGTTAGCTGCAAACAAAACTCAGCTCCTAA
Organism: Sandelia bainsii; assembly: GCA_032362345.1. Taxonomy (NCBI): domain Eukaryota; kingdom Metazoa; phylum Chordata; class Actinopteri; order Anabantiformes; family Anabantidae; genus Sandelia; species Sandelia bainsii. The sequence continues at coordinate 15,591,922 of JAUMHL010000012.1, read as the reverse complement.
TCCGTGATATGGTTAAAATTAGTCAGTTATGTTTGGAAATTCTTGTAAAGGTTCCTCTGTGTTTGATTATGCAGTAAATAAGGGTTTTCTGTTTTCTGTCAGTAGGGAGATATTCTATGAGTAAGGGAGCTTGTTGATGTTGGAGAGCTGCCTGCACTAATAGGTTTTCAAACCCTATAATAAGGCAAAACACAGTCATTGAGTCATTGATTACAGAACATAGCACACTCCATCAACTTGATTGCATTATGCAAGCCCTTACAACTCCTTACCTTTCTCTTAATCTCCTTTCTGTGTTCTTATTCATTTTCCTTTCTGCAGGGACCTGATGCCCAAGACTCTGGAGGGCCAGATCACCATGGAGAAAACCCCCAGCTACTTTGTGACC
>JAUMHL010000012.1:15563223-15591078 GCA_032362345.1 Sandelia bainsii | reverse complement strand
ATTGACCCTGAGGTGGTGCAGAGGCTACGGGACTTCTATAGACCATTCAACATGAAGTTCTACCAGATGACGGGACATAACTTTGGTTGGGATTGATGTGAACATTTTGAAAGACTTCTTTTTGTTGAGGTTATATTTTTTCCTTTGTAATTCAATGGCAAGATGTGGAGATGTTGCTATATATATGTAAAATGTACAGAAATCTATTTTATAATAATTTATTTTTATTTCTAAGCAATTAATTCACTAAGCTGCCTAACCATATTTGTACATAACATCTAGCCCACATGTTGTTTTTAACATTCCTCATATTAGTTTTGAATCCTCTTGCTCCTCCCTCGTGGTCCTGTAAACTCAGTGGATTTAGCGGTGCTTCATAATGCTGATAATCAGCAATGATTAAACTAGAAACTGGGGTGGAAAATGTCATAGCACCATATTACGGGTACAGAGTGCTCTCAGAAAAGTATAGAATACCTATCCATGTGCATCCTCATTTATACATCACAACTCTACCTTCAACATTTTCAAACCCTATCAGTCTGTGTGTGGTTCTTCCATAAGGTGTTTTTCCATTTAAGTTTTTACAATCCAATTTTCCTACACTAGTACTGGGCTAAGCTGCAGATCTCATGTCGCTTTCCACTCAGTAACAGGTAGATCAATAGGCTAATTGATCCTCATTGTGTCACTCATGCTTAAAGTATACAGCTGCCCTTTCATTCTCAGTGCTCCTGCTGCCTGCTTTAATGAATGACCCATCCATCAAACATTAAATCCTATCTCGGACCACATACAGGCCCATGTTGCCTCCTGGCAACATTATGCTAATAGGGTAAAGGTAACTAGCAGATCAATCGAGCCTCCACTCTCTAACTCTCTATTAGAAGCAGTGCTGGCTCAGAGCCAAGCTCTTACTGCATCCACTCAGTTCAAAGGTCACACAAAGTCTCAATCAAATTTCCTTGAGATGCATTTGATTTGTTGACAAGAGCAGAGCTACAGCACAGCGGGTCAGAGAAATTGGGCGCTTTGTTTTCACAGTGAGACTGAAAAGCTTTGCATGAGGTAGCAGAAACATATCTGTCAGAAATTGAGCATAAAGATAGAAAAGATGACAGAGGAGCAACGACTAGGTTTTGCCTCACTATAATAGAGCTTCTTCAAACTAAAGTTCACCGGGCCCAACTTATAGATCCCACACTAAAGAGATCAAAGGAAGAGGAGAGGTTTTTGTGAAGCACTCACAGCACACCAAGAATTGCCTCATGCAGGTTTTCAGTTGCTAACCATATCCAGCGTCATCAGAAAACCTCATGTGCCATTGTCCATGGCCTATATACTTTATGCCTTATTCACTCTTGTCATCCTCAAATATCTCATCTCTTCACAGCTGATCTCAACTCTCTACTTGTTGCCAAAAAAAAAAAAAATCATGTGTCACACAGTTTGAGTCGCTATCTCTATCTTTCCCCCTGCATTGCTTCTTTGTGTTTGTCTTTCTACTTGAATTCTTGATATGCAAGAGGGAGAAAATGTGTAGTTATCATTCTTTGATGTGCTGCCCCATCTCTTTGCAGCGGGTGGCACACTATTATAAGGGCACAGGGAAGCAGCCATGCTATGCTACGTTATGCTGTGCTACACTATGCTATGCATGCTCAATATGGTGGCCATTATGGAAATGCAGAAATAATGCGAAGGGATTATTAGCATCCAGAGGAGGGCTTTGTGTGTTTAAGCAGGGCCCAGACTGAATGTACACAACCTATCCTCACACAAAAGTCCCTCAAATTCTAAAGGTCAAATTGTCACAGTTCTAGTGAAATGTTTTTTTTCTTCCTTTTTTAAGTTAAAGAAATGTTGTGCCTCTTTCACTTTCCAATCCAACACAGTTAGCCTGGTCCTGTCATTAAAACAGATACAGCTATTCCTCTTATTTTCCAGTTGAAACCAGCTGCCTGATTTAGCCTCAAACCAATGTTTGGTAGCAGGGGAGATGGAGGCTTGTAACACTGTATTTTTTGTAGTGCTACCCTTTACTTTCACTCTGCCTAAGTGAAGATACTCTTAATTGAAATTTAAGCCCCCGTCTCCTCTTTCCTCCTTAGTGCAATGTTTGATTATTAAAGAAAAAGCATTTAAGATGACCTCTCTTAGCAAGCTGCCACAGTCTTGAAGGAAATTATGACATTCTCCCTGTAACTCATGGAGTTCTGCATTTGAATTCTGGTCAACTTCATGCAATTGAGGGAATATCTGAATAAATAATAATAAAAAAAAAACTTGCACCCATGGGTTTACTCCATGCTACTGCATTGGTTATGGTTGAGTTTTATTCAACCTGTTTTGAGATCTAAAATGTTAGAAATGTTTGTCTTAGCCACATATAATATGTATTTAGCCTAGCAGATCTGTATGTACAAAACTGAAAAAGACATGTAAATCAAGTATTTTGTGGTATGGACATCAAAGGAATTAATTTTACACAATGCAAAATGAAAAAGATGTTTCTAGATGATCAAAATACTGAACATTCATAAAATTTCTTTGTATGAAGAAATAAATAAAAAAGTATATATTTTACCAAAACATTTTGTGTTGGGCTTTTATTTTCTTGCAGAGTTTTATCATCTAAATGTCAAATTACCCACTGTAAAGCAACAGTTTTCCTATGAAAACTACCTCTAAAGGTTATGACTGAGGTTAGATTTCATAAAAGACCTCTAACACATGATGTGACATGAAGTGCACTAGCAGAACAAGACGTTAAGTGTTGGGGTTTAAAGAAGAGCTTTGAAATCACGCTCACAGTAAGTTGCTGAGGGGCACATTTCAAATTACTGTATCATCTACATTACCTTCTCCGTTTCACAGAAGAGTAATGAAACTAAGAATGGATCTCAAAACCTGGGCATATGAAAAATATATGAATATGAATTTTCTTTTAGGTGAACTGACCCTTTAATGAACCTTGATGAGGCACACACCCAGACACCTTTTGCTTTGCAGTAAGGTCAGTTAAGCAGTGGATACTTTTGCTGCATGTACACTGCTAATGTAGCATCTCATAAACAAGCTAACGGCTAGCAGTATCTTCAGGAAATAATAGTCTCTTCTGCGGTGCTGCTGCTGCTTTGATTCAGAAAGGATTTTTTTCTACCTGCAGTGAAATGAAATCGACTTTGAGTTTAACTTCAAAGACGTTTACATATAAGCTCGGAACTACAGAAACACCAAATAAAGTGGGGCCCACTGTTTCAAGAAACCAAGGTAAGCTAAGTGCTAATTGTTTGCTAACATGCATGTTGGCATTAGCTGTGAACAAGTTCCATTTAGTGGCCAAGCTTATTTGCGGTTGCTGTTTTGCTACATGTATTATGGCACTTGCATGCTGTTGATTTTAAATACTGCTGAAATATGAATGCTCATTTAAGTATAATGTAATGGGCGTAATTGGTTCTGTGACTTATACCCCAGTTGGTATGTGCAGTTTTCCAGGGCTGCTCCTTTTAGCTCCTTGCAAACCATGTTTCTAGTAATGGGTCTGCATATTAGCCCTAGGTAGTGGAGGCCTTTAAGATGAATTTGTGTCTTGTATTCAACCTCAACCCTCAACCTCCTTGCAAGCTTCAGGCACTGCTAGTCATCTGTTTCCCACCAACTACATCTGTGTGTTTTCAAGCAGTGAATTATTTTAATATGCGCAATACTGATCTGCTGCACAACTGAAGTATCTTAAATTGCTCCTGCATATTTGGTGGATTGCTGGGTTAAGATTTTTTTTATAGAATATTCCAGTGATTCCCAACCTGGTGATTTGCAAGATAAAAACATTCATAACATACAAAATGTGTTTTGTGTCTAACTTGGCACACTGAATTGTACACCCGACGTTTATCCAGGGCCCTTGACCCTCACATCTGTCATGAAATGTGCCTAACTTATTATACAGTGTATTATACAGTGTTTTTGTGCGTCAGCATTCATGATTTAAATGATGAAACAGCAGTTTAATCATGATGCTTAGTTTTGATGTTGTAAGATTTGAAGTGCAAACGTGCTACAATATTTTCTAGTTAGATACTAAAGTGATCTACAAACGAAGTAGACCCCAAAACAGAGAGAGCTGTGTAACTGAGTATCTAAAATGATTTGCTTTATTTCAGGTGGTGTAGTGAATGGTGTAGGTAGGCAGTGTGTAATGTGTCTGGCTTTCTGTGGAGTGGTTTCCAAAAATGTTCTGGCTACGTTTTTGTTTTTCTGTTTCCTGTTGCCTGCTCAGCCTGGCACAGCGGTTGTGGAAGTGGGGGGGTCTGTTGGTTTCAGGTGACCCATAGCTGTGTGGGAGGTTTGGTTGCTGGTAGTGGTGGGTCTGCCTGCTTATCGGAAATGCCCCCTCCCGTTACCCACACCCTCACTCCCTGTAAAAGCAGCCAATGTTTCCTTATGGCTCATAATGAGATACACCTCCAGGACTGTTTGTTTACAAGGCTCTGAAACACCTCTGTGTATTAACAGGGTGTCCATTCACAATATTAGAGGTGAAGTATTTACAAAGCTGTCCAAGGACAGGGATGTTGTCATCTACAGCAAATTGTAGGTACAATTTTATTGGTCCTGGAGGTTTTGGCAATTCATATGCTGCTATATATCTGAACAGAAAGCTATCAGACTATCAGACAAAATGCTGCAGTACAGAGGACTTCTGTTTTATCAGTTATGCCACAATTTTACACTACACAGGTAATATCAAGTTATATGTACTTATGTAGAGCCAGAAGCTGACAAATGCAGGATTTCATTTTTGGAAGTCATCAGAATAGGTTCCAATTGCGAAATATGGAAGACATTTGAACACTTTTTAACATCGTCTACTATACGATCTGCAACTGTAAAGCCATATCTGATATGTTGTACAGTATTTTTACTCCTCCAACTTAAGTTCTCAGACTGATCTAGATTTCTAAAGTTTAATAAAAGCTCTGAAGCATTGCTGCTCTCAGGGGTATAGATACTCTACAGTGTATCTGACTCTAACACATCCTGCAAGTTGTTTGTATGCTCCTGTTAGGTTCTATAAACAACACCAGCAAAGGATCCCAGCTGCATCGCACACGGCTCAAAATGGGGCTTATTAAAATTAGGACACATTGAAAATATTTGTAATGTAACCAATTTGCACAGTATACTATATTTTCAAGTCGAACTTCACTTTACTGGGGCAGAGTCTGATTGGAATAAATCATTTTTTTTAATGCAATTAAACTTCCCATCTCTATTTGTTTTGGCTGAATATCCCAAAAACTGTTCATGCTTTCCAATCCCCAAGGAAGAGGTGGCTTGTAATGAATGGAACATAGCAGAAATCCCCACAGTATGCATGCTGTGATGTAGTGGCAAATAAAAAGGTGGGTAAACAATTCCCTTCCTGTCAGACATTATCCTAAGGGGATACTGTCTTCATATAAAGAAGCATCTGAGACTAAGTATATGCAGTAGTTGAATATTATATGTATATATATATATATATATATATATATGTATGCCAACATGCCAACAGTGTTTCCACGGGGGAGATTCAAGTTTGCCCCAACAGACAATGACGATGTCCAAACAAGGACGCGGATGTGACTGAGAATGCTGGAAATACTGGCTAATACCGCTGTGGGGGAGGTGTATGCTAGTGCCACTGCTTCTCCACAGAGCCACTTAACCTCACTGGAAAATGTATTGCACAAGGTAAACAGTGGGCAATATTACAGCACAGTATAAAACTGTGTAAACAGAGCTATCAGCAAGCCGAGCAGCATGTAGCCCATTTCCCAGTCCACATACAGGTAGTGACTTGTTCTCATCAGACCTCATCGTTGATATTTACAAGCCTGGAGCTGGATAATTGCTCAGCTGGAGCATTGAAAGACACACCGGAGAGGAAGACAAACAGGATGTGGTGTGAATGATGAAGAAATAGAGGCGGGGGGAAAAAAAGCCCCAGTTTGGCAGGTTGAAGTGGAGCATGTTCTTCTGGCGAGCACCCAGCTTGTCGTCTGAATCCAAGCCACCTGTATTAACTCATGACTAACCTGATTAACCTGTTCATGGATCCAACAGATGCAGATACAGCAATGATAGATTCCGGGCTGTCAGCCAGGCGAGCCATCTTGAAGGAAATGGTTTGTGTAATTAACAGAGAAGCTCAGCAGAATGACAGGGGGTAATTGTAGCGTTTGCAGATGATGTCTTATTGTCATCAAGGGTGCCTCCCGGGCTGTTATGGGTACAGGCGGCTGCTGCTTTGGGCTTTGGGATGGGAACAGACACCTGGCAGCACTAGACACGCAAACCCCCTATTGACTCTTCTCCATTCACTGCTTCCTCCCTCCCTGGTTCAAACCCCTTCTCCGTCTTTGCTCCCATCCCTTGGCGCTACCGCCGGAGCAGGTTGCTGTTTGGTGTGTTTGATCATATTAGCTTCAAGCTGCTGCAAAGCAATTGCACAATATCCAAACATCCTTGTCACAATGGCTGGAAACATGGCAGATGGGCTGCAGGGGGGGACATTAAATATTTAGCCGTCTGCCCAACTCTCCTTTTAGAGCACCTCTTTAAGAGGGAAATGGTGGCTTGGTGGGTGGCTTCACATGCAATCTTTCACTTTTCTGCGCAAGTTTTGAGATAACTGTCTCTAGGTGACATACACGTGACTTACTGCAAACAAAGATCTGGTAATAAGTCTTCATGGGTGTACACCTTCCCAGTCCCCAAGACCCAATTCAGGACTTGAGTTGGACCAGGTAGAGTTCTATTATTGCCACATTTCAGGTGTTATGTCTAACACATTGTAAGTTATAATCATTATAGGAGTAAAATGTTTTTAGGTAAGATGAGCGTGTGAACTATGAAAAGCATAATAACTCACATTGCTGCTGCTGTTTGTTAAATGGTGGTGCATGATACTGTTGTCAGTTAGTTCTTGACTGATGTCCTCAGGTTGCTGTTGCACTGTGTTTTACAATTACTATCCTTTGGTTTTCCCCCAGGTTGAGTGACTTTTCTTTTATAGTCCTGTGAATTAATGTAGCAACAAATGGTTCAATGCCGTGGTCGCTGTTTGTACTTTTTCCGTCTGGTTGGTTTGAGCGATCATCAACGATGCAAACCACAGGCAATTTGAGAGCTTGTGATATCACTCTCACTTTATGTAGAACATCAGCTCCAGCTGCCCTCCATTTGAAATTCACGCAGATGCAACTAAGTGATGTGACGTCATATATAAACAACGTATTCAACCAAAAATATTTGAAACCATTAGATCTAAGAAAACGTACCTGTCGATGAACAACCTGTGTTGTAAAGTGATTGTGTTGATCCACAGACTGAATCAACATTACTCCTTTTTTAGTAGATGGGTCAGTGACATTGGTACAAAATAAATGACATCCGATAAAAATAGCTATAGCATAAATGTAGATTTAGACATGCATATATACAGGTGTCAGTAGAATTAGGTGAGAAAGGAACATAAAGTAGAGTCTGAACAAACCTCTTAAAAGGCAGGATAGTCTCAGTGGAATTCCCCACAGCAGCTGCAGACATCAAACTGGGAACTACTAGGGGAAAAATAAACACATTAAGTCAGTTTTCAGAGGAATTCATGTGTTTTTTTCTTAAATTAGGTGATAAAACATCTAATGTTACATTAAATTAACCCTCTCAGAAATTAAAGGTTTGACCAAACTGATTTCAGGTGGATGTAAGGTCTGCTTCGTGCCAAATATAGCTGCTACATCTGGGGCCTCATTTGATCATGCTTCCCCCACCTCCCCTTCCACTGTTTTCTCTGTCTGACAGTTGTCAGACATGCTGCGACAGGCTCAGTCCCTGAGATGTTACAGCAAGAGGAAACACAGGGATCAAGAGGGAATCTATTTTATCACCCCAGGTATATAAAAGGAGCTAAGCCGACACACCTGAGGAGAAGGAGGCCTATCGGGTTTGCTGTCCTCAGATCAGTCAATTACACCGCAACTCCGTAGCCTTAATTAAAGCCAAGGCCAGGTTTTAGCTTGTCCTCTCTTATGCCCCCTTTTTACCCACAGTTATTTTATATAGAAAGATACTTTGATAGATAGTGTTTACAGAAAACTCCATGAGCATTTTCTACATAGTTAAAACACAATATTTGTCATTCGTAATAAATACAGTCACTGAAGGATGAGATATTGTGATTAATTTGTATTTATGTGTTTTTTTAAGCCCAGGAGAACAGACTGACAGCCTGTTAACATGAGTACCTGTTTTCTGCTCGCGTGTCATATGAATGCAGTGTTAGTGATCACCTCGCGTCTGTGCCAATCCATGACAGGATGTCTGATAGGAATAGTGTCTGCTACACAAGTGGAAACCCTCTCTTCTGGTCACATGAAGCCCTCTCCTGGCTCTATTAATGTGTCTCTATTACCAGCAAACACAGGAAGCAGCAAGCTGGCTCACACACCTGTCTGTCTCATGGTGGCTGTTTTTTTTCTCTTTGAAATGAGGAAATGTAGGGGTAAAGTCGAGGACAGGTGGGCTCCACTGATTAAAGAGAATGAATAAAATAACTGTATGTTAGACAGATGTTTTGACTGGTGTCGATACACCTGCAAGAGCTGCCTCAGTGCAAGTGATCAGTGCTGTTAATGATTTTTATGTTGCCTGGGTTTTCTATTTGTGACTTTTACAGTTTATAAGTTTGGTTTCAATGTGTAGTCCAGTTTAACGCCTGCGCAAGAAGAAAGCATTGCTTTTCTGATGTGTTATTTTATTTGCCCTTTAAAGCATTTTATTGTATAGCTGCTACCTTGTTCTCGTCAGTTCACACAATATGCTGCACACATTCCGGATGCCACATATACAGCAGATGGTGCCGCAGATGAGTCTTGATCACAAAGCACACAAGCAAAAATATATTTGTTTCTTTGTTTAGTGTGGGTAGGTGGGAGCCAAGTGGAGAAAAATACAGATATCCAGAATATATTTTATAACTTCTATTTAATTGTCTTTAAAGCTGGATTATTGCTGAGTGCTATAACATGTGATGCTCAACATTAGGGTTATTTAAGTTATACTTAAAATAATTAATTGCAACCCCCCTAATAGTAACATAAAGTATCTCAGGTCGGCTAACTAGCATCAAGGAATGCTCTGTTGTAACTCAAAGATGTGAACACTACATTTATGACACATCTGTGAAGACTGCTATGTACCACTATATATCCAGACTTTCACTCTTTTGACATAAATTATTATACAAAATTAAATAAAAATCATAAATGTAGATGTAAATACTTTTTGAATACATTATACATTGACTGTTTACATGCACTTAAGTTACCAGGTTAATCTGAGAAGTTAGGTAATACAGATAACTGGGGAACAACTTCACATGCACTCACGTGACCTGTTTACTGTAAACTTGCGTGTATATGCAGCAATCGAGTAATATGATTTCCTATATATTTAGATTTATTTTGGAAGCATGACTTAGAGATTGACTGACTTTTTTCAATTTGCTGTGTGTATGTGAGTAGTGAGAAAAAGACAGACTCAGCAGATCTCCTTTTTACAGCACAAATTTAGAAGAGAACTTCTAACACCTTGTGTTAGTTCCAGTTTTAGTCAGACTTTGGACGAGAAGCCATCTCTTCCTATAATGACTTTTGTTATTGGAAAAAGCCGACTGTAGCCTGGTTTATTTAGTGGCTGTAAATGCAGTGATTGTAGGGGTGTACATGGGCGCTCTTGTTGCATGTCACCCCACCCTCCTCTGTATTGCTATAGCTACTTATAAATACACCACAGCATACATGAGGATTAGAAGAGACAGGTTCATGAATTTAGAAAAAATACAAATTATATATTAAGCTACAATGAAATGCCACAACTCATCTAGTCACATCATTTTCAGTATATTTGCTTTAAGATAGTTGATCGGCACACAGCATCCCTGTTTTCTTTTGCAACCAAGTCAGGAATTTACTAAGATGTGCAAAATGTTAATGGAAGCACAACATGAGAAAACATGCAGACGAGTAAAGGTATAGGGACATTAGTTTAACAGCTGCTTACAGTAAAGTGTAAAGCAATTAAATGCTTTGCTCTGTGCAGCATGTCTCTGCATCCTTGTGTATGTTTGTTTGCATGAGCACTGCACTTGTGAATGCCAGTTCCGATGTGTCGATGCACATTTGATGCAGGACTACATAAGAGGGTGCGAGTGAGCAGGAGACAGTGGTGTGTGTATGTGTATTTTGATTACTGCGCCACCCCCCTGCTGAGACACTTAAATGTGGTCAGACACATGCCGACTGATGGCCATCAATAATGCACATGGCGGAGGATCCAGCAACTTGCGTGATCATCAGGGACAATTGGACTGTCCCTGTTGGAAGCCTCCAGCTCCACAGATGGATGGCTTCAATTTCCTATCTCATGAGGAAGAAAAGTAGGGAAAAAAACTTCATTGTCAGCCTAACATGGACCAAGTCTATGAGTGAGTATCATTGTCCCATCAAATTTATGATTATTAACATTAAGTCCCTGCATGAGACTGGAGAAATTAGTCTTTATAATGGTTAAAGCTTTTACTAACAGACGAGGCAATATTTTACAGTGTGTCAGCGGGGGTCCTAGCCCAGCTGTTTGCATGATAATGTGTGGGAGATAAGGATGCTGTGTGTGTGAGTGGGAGGCAAAGCGAGAGAGTAAGGAAAGTGGTGTGTCAGTTTGTTGGTGATCACAGCAAAGAAAATCTAAAATGATTGTGCACATCATTTCAGCTTCAGTGGTGTTTATATCCAGTGGTTACCATTCTGTTGTCAGGAATTATGAGTTTATCAAACGTCAAACAAAATCAAAATAATTTGAAAGTAGATTTGGGAAGTCAGACAGAGGAATGTCTGGAAGTCTTTTAAGCTAGACTTGTGTGGCTGATTTAATCTTTTCTGAAAGATATTTCTCTCCTTTGACAAAGCTGACTGCGGTTGCATGTCTGTGCATCAAAAGAAAGAAGGGGTGGGGTGTGGGGGGTGTGGGCATGTCTATGTGTGCGAGTGTGTACTTGTGGGCACATCTGCATGTGTGCACAGCAGCGTTTCCACATGCGGCTGCGCTGGCATCACCGTAAACCACTGCCTCTGCCTCAGGGAGAACAGAACAACATTTCATCCTTGTTTAGGTGATGTCACATTCAGACTTCAATGGTAACACTTCCAGTGCTGCAGTCAATAGCTACCACTCTTTAGTCTGGAAACCATTGCCCTGCCACTTCCTCCTGTTGGTCCATGACCAACGGCCCACTTACAGCCCTAATCAGGCCCTGATGAGAGTGCCCCAGCCTGCAGCCCAGTGTTCCTACATGGCTGAGGGGCTGTTTGAGGTGGTTTGCTGGTGCTGGAGGTGGTGGAAACTCCTCAGCCATGCATTTCCAGTCCTGGCATGGAAATGACTCTCAATTGAGGTTTTCTTTCAGAGACGCGTGGACGTAGCAGACGCAATGGCGGTGCGGCTGTGTGTGTGGTGAGATGGAGACATATCACAGGCTGAGGCGGTTTTTCCTACATATATCTTCTCTTCTCCTTAATGACTATTACATCAATCGCCTGCATCACTGCACTGTTTGAACGTCACTTATTTTTAAGATCAGTGCATTAGTATAATAAATTTATTCATAGCCTTCACCCAGGCCTAAAGGCTGGTGGGCATCTTCTTTCATAAGGCGCTGACATCTGTCTGCTGGGATTGCCCACTGAGCACAATCTTCCACAAATGGGGGCCAGAGACCCTGAGTGTGTGTGTGTGTCATTGTTTTGCAAACACACACACTCACACACACTAATATCTGGCTACATGCCATCAACACACTGTGAACACAGGAATGAAATTAACACATTAACTCAAGTCATTGAGCAGCCTCCCACCCATACTGAGTCATACCTGCATTTAGCGTCTTGTCTACTGTGTGACTGCTGATTCTTCCCATGGTACTGAATGCTAATGCATTTTTTTTTTTCCAGCAGACACATATGTTACTCGCCATCAACAAGTTATATGAGACATGTGATTACTTTATTACATGGTACATGGCATTTTATTCCCTCTTTTTTTCAATCCTCCATCTTTTTACTTTCCTGTCTACCATTATAAATGTATATGCTGTACACTGTAGGCAGTGTTTCTGAGCAGATGCTTGTGTGAAGTGCACAGATAAAAGGCAGTTGTTCCTTCCCATGTATCATTAGTTACCATACAGATCAAAAATTAACGTAAATTTATCTTCAGTTATCAGTTTTGAAGTCAGGTTCAAGCGTTCATTTTATTCTTCAGGGCAATTGCTTCTTCACACTTCTGCATTTGATTATCAGGCTTTTGATAGTATCTGCATCACAGAGAATTAAATCATGTCATTGTACATATGTGAATGTGACAGCTGAAGATATGTATAATAAACAGACAGGGATAATATAGCATATACTGTAGCTCTTTGGGCAAAGGAAACAGTACTTGTAGGCAGTAATGTTGAATTCAGAAATGTCAGTTGGGATGTGCTAAGCTAAGATTAAACTGATATGGTTAAAGATTTTATGAGTGTAGAAAGGTTAGCCAATGTTTACTGCTGAGCATGAAGAATATAATAGTCCTGTGAATAGACCAACTATGAATCAATCTAACCCATATTGTGGCAAAAGCCTAATGTAGTCTATTACTCTGTCCCATACACCTCCATTGTTGTACCAGAAACATTAAAAAACAAATGTGAGCCACACCATTGCACTGGGTGGCATTTCACTTCACAATGCAATAAACATGCTTGACTCTACCATATATACCATCTCTCTAGGTCATGATAACTAACCTTTACTGTGGTGAGGGAACCCTGCAGTTCCTTGGATGTTTCTTTGGACCTTTTGTGTCTTCCTGGATGAAATGATGTAAAAAGTATAGTAGACTTAATCATGTAAATAAAGAAAAAACACAGTTATAAAATAGCATCTGTATACAAAATATAAAATAGCTGATAGTCCAGTAGCAAATTTGAAGAGGACACCAAGAAGAGCATACTAACCCCCCCAGTGCTACTGAAGTCCATGTCCTTTTTAATAAGCTGCAATAAAAGAAAATGGCCAGACTGCTGATATAACAGCTTTCATTTGATTGTCCTCCATCAGGGCGGAAAAGGTGAAGGAGAGAGCTTTTTTTTGTATTTTATAGTATCAGAGGGTGGAATTGTACCCTGCATAAAATGTGTCCCTGGCTAAAAAGAAGGATAAAAGAAAATAAACTCACGAATGAGCAATAATACGTTGCCATGAATATTTTACAGCTGCTAGGGAGTGCATAGAGTTTACAAGGGTGCAAGTGGTGAGAAGATGTGGTAGAGGTGCCTCCTGATTTTCTTTTTTCTCCCAGACTGAAGCAGATGGTATGAGAAGTGTTTAAATCAAGAGGGGGGAAGAAGGGGAATGGGAAATTGGGTTGAGAGCCTGGAGGAGAGGGTCTACAAACCCTTTTCCCTCTTCACTACCATAGTCTGTCCATTAGTATGATTGGTGCTTTTCTGCAATGTTACCACTCTTCAGGTTGACTTACCCTCTTGAAGCATACATGAGTGGGGGAAGGCAGTAGATGTAGAAGAAAATGGAATTGGTGGAGGCAGAGGTGGGTGGTAATTAGAAAAGTGTCTTCTAAGGGTTATCTGCCCATCTCTCCTCTTGGTATGTTTTTTGATACTGACGAGAATTATAGAGTGAAATTACCCTGGCAGCCAATTACAGAGCCTTTTCTCTCTCCCTGATAAGTGGGCTAATAATACTGTGGCAATGGCTGGCACTTAACCAGTGATAAATGCCTGTCAATGAGTATTGAAAGTTTATCAACTCCTCCCATAGCTCCAGTTCTTTCTTACCAGAGAGAAAGAATTAACTGATATCATGAGGGGCTAAGCTCCAGGCGTCTTATCAACTGATTACTCACTAAAACCATCAAGTGCATTTTTAATGGAAAAAGAGGAAGAGTTGTTTCTGCTATGAAATATAAAAACAGCTCAGGGCAAACAATGTTTGAGTGCTGTCATAAATTATAACAACATGTTGTGGAGTTTTAATCTCATCCCTCGTATAAATGGCTGGTTTTAAGCAGCGTGTGTGCATGATGATGTACTCCGTGAAGGATTTTCCATGCCTCCAGGAAAGGACAGAATCCTTCAACAAACTGCCTCCTTGAAGACTCCTTAAATGTCTTTCTCTGTTTTGGTCCTCACCACAGTGGTTGTGTAGGAGTGTGCATAGTTTTACAAGAACTACATACATGCAAAAGGCTAACGGCACAATAAAATACCATCAGAGCATATTGCTCACATTCACGTTGGGTTTGCCAGACATTCTGGTAATGTTTGTTAAATTATAGCTTTTTCAACGGTCCACGTTTAGATACTCACAGTTATTTAAGTGAAACATTCAGTAGCAAAGAGCATGATCTAAAGTTTGTGCCCAGGAACAAGTAGCCTTTAAAGACTTTGTTAACATCACCTATGTCCAAGGTGCATAGAGAAGGGAAAAGTCTGAAGAAATGAAAGTCCAGTAACATTTATAAAGAATGATTTTATTGCCTGGCCAACGCTTTTCATCTTGTGACCTTGGTCTGGGTCATCTGCCCCTAGACTTAGCTTTGTCACAGACATTACATGCATGCAGCAGACCAGTTTTCAGATCCTGTCACAGCTCGACAAAGAAAACTATGGTTTATTACAACTTGAGTTTGAACTGTGTTATCCAAGTAATTGCTGAGATGTGGAACCAATAAACCATGGTGGGTTTTTACATTGGACATTTACGATGGACAACTTTGCTCATTTATTATTATGGTAAATTTTTCTTAAGGCTATCTCAGTGGCTTGTCTGACTTCTCTTGTTTGTTGCCTGTTGGTCCTATGATGAAGCTATTTTATTTGTAATATCAGTGTGTATCTTAGTTTTTTTTTCTCTTGTAAGGCGTGACGCTGCATCTGTTGGAATTACTTTTTCTGTAACACTGTCACTGTTTTTCTGTTGTCATTTGCTTTTTTATCTCGTTCCCACTCTTGGTACTCAGGTGCTCAACTGTATTAACCCAAACATTAGCACCTGTTCTGCTACCAGCTGATTCAACTCTTTCAGAATTGTTCAAGTCTCATCAGTTATAATTGAAATGTATCTGTTGAATGTCTGCAGAAGTTCAGTCTGTCCCCAGTCATTTTCCCCTTCTCAGCCTGTTGCTGAGACATCTGGGTCACGGCACTAAGTCGTTTTTTTTTCTTTGAGCAAAGATGAGGAGACAGGAACAATTGAGACTAATGTCTTTTAAGGTTTTAGTATTCAGCTGCTGAAGGTCAGATTCTGCTCACTTGGAGGAGTGCATGGAGACTGACTTTGAGAAATGTTAGAGTTCAATTCTTATAAAGTCAGCCTGACTCTAGTAGGCTAGGTATGTAAAAAAACATATCCAGGGCAGTATTTTGGTTATATTACAGAATGTACTGTTATAAAACACAAGAAAAAGATGACTACAGGTGGCCATACTCAGTCTTACTTTCTGCCCAAAAGTTAATCACTACACTGTGACTGTACAGTGAGTATGAAGCAAATTATAGCAGCTAGCTTGTGATTATGTCTGTTACCATTGTAGTGTGTGATATTAGAAATGTTCTGTTTGAGTTCAAGGTTTGACAGTGCAGGGGCATTAAAAGACAGAACTGCTAAATCATGAATCAAGCATAGAGTTGTGTTTCAGTGTTGCTGACTGGCAAAAACACTGACACTGACACTCTTTTATGATGTTGATTTCCTCTGGGAACATCCATGCTGAAGTATCCACTCATGGTTCTGTAAGTCGCTTTGTACTCATGGGGTCCACGCCTTTCCTCAGCTGCTGCAGAGATGAGCAAATGAGTCCAGATGTAACACAGTAAATAGCCCCATCAAGATGGAGCAAAATGGAATGTCAGTGCAGGCCCTCTCTCCCTTTTCTGTCCGGTTCTCTGTTTATGCCTCTGTAAATGTGTGTGTGTTTGTGTGCATGCCTGCATCTGTTTATGCTCATACACATATGCACACACACACACACTGTATATGTGTGAGAGAGTGATGCTAGCCTTGCAAACTTGGTGGGAGAGGGAGTCTCAGGAAAAGCAAGAGTGCCCCTTAAAAGAGAGGCGAGGGAGGCGAAAGACAGAGCTCGATGGTACATTTACAAATGAAAATTTCATGACTCTAAATCTAGACAGACTTTTAGTGTCAGTCAGGATTACGACAGCAGCCTGAACATTCATGAATTATTAAACCAGGCGAGAGATCCCTGGGTGCTTGGACCAGTAGCAGGGCAGAGAGAACAGAGAAAGCGGGAGTAGGAATCAAGTTGGAAGTAAATAAATAAATAGATCAATATGTGCAAAAGCAGATAATGGCAGTGTGGTTGACTTTAAGTTGGCTTGCACCTTCTGTAGGGGGAAACTAAAGAGCAGAGTGTTTGGTGTAAACTCTGCCTTCTGGAAGATGTCAGTGTCTATATGTGTCTGGTCAGCTTTCAGACTTTAAGCTCACTGTGACAAGACAAGAAACTTGTGCCTATAAATTGAGGGGAGGGGGCTGGCAGAGAGATGTGTGTAGTACATAAGCCTGTGCTGTAGGATAGACGATCATAGCACTGTGCCGTGACAGCCATCTAGTTATCTGAGCTGTCTGTAGCTCTACAGTGCATTTTGAAGTTGACGGAGAGAAATTAAATGCAGAATGTAAAATAGAACTCGCCCAACAAATGTATGCTTGTTTTTTTACTTTTAAAAATAACTAAAATATACATAACATTTTAATGTTAAAGTCAAGAGGTTCTGGTGCAAGGACCACTGTATATGCCAGATGTGGGTGCTGCCATTATGTGCATGTAAATGCATACTTGAAAGCAAGTATATAAGCACTGTAAGCCATGTTCATACTAACGTAGATTGGAAATGCTGCTAACATGTTGCTTTTCTCTCCACACTGGTATTTTCAGATCCTTTTGTGAAATATTATTGCTCACATCAAATACTGAAAAATTGGTAAAACCCCCCCCCAAAAACCCACTTGAATCTATTTTTCATAGTGTACTGGCTGCTTTGAGTTTGTTTTATCTCATGCCCAACAGGAGGCTTTCGACCATTTCTGAAGTGTTTTTCTTTTGTTTGCACAGCAATCATGAAGAACACAATTTGCCAGTAAGTCAGAATTCTCAAAAACGGATGATATCATGTTGCAAGTCTCTAGTAAAATTTAGACTTAGAACATGTAAAGCTCTTTACTTCTGTCTACAAGCATTCCGCAATTCCAGGCAACTGCTTATATGATTAGTTGTTTGAGTAAGTCAGGCTGTAATGATGATTAGATGCAATCATACTCGAGACATATTTTTCCAGACGCACTTTTGGGTGTTTTTGGAAAGATTGCTTGAGATTGAGAAAACCAGGCAAAACAGAGTTATCTTTGGCCTTATTTGCAGGCTCTGCAAACAGGAGGGTAAATTAAGACATCACCAATAACATGAACAGCTACACAAATATTGTTGACAGCCGCTCCCCTACTGTCCTTTGCTATGCCACACAGCCAAAACCAGGTGAGCTGACACCCCCGTATCTGTCTCACTGTTGGAATGTCAAAGGGTATGTTGTTGACCCAGACGGAGCTGCCACTCAGTGTGTGTGTGTGTGTGTGTGTGTGTTAGGGGGAGGGGGGAAATGGGGGTTAGGGTTTTTGTGAGGGCTTGGCAGGGTTTACGTCCATGCTCTCCAGGCCCCGTCTGCCGTTCCCTTGGTGGCAGAGGGACGCCAGCAGAGAGGGGACAGGTGCAGGTTCTGGCTTCTGTTTTGGTATACCCACTGTCCCTATATCTTTTTCTTTCTCTCCCATCCCATTACAGACATTCTTCCCATTCACCTCACATTTACCTTTACTCCTGCTCAGCAGGAATGATCTCTTCTCACTCTCTCCTTCCTCTCACCATGTGTGCTGCATTGAATTCTCCTGGGAAAGAACAGAATGGTTTCCAAAACAAATCAGTTCTTTGCTCTGCATGCTAGCTGTCTCTTTTTGTGTGAGTGTGTTGAGATGTGTGTCCTGAAAGCCAGAGTAAACACTAAGAACAAACATTTCAAGTTGCAGACTCAATTAAAACATGTCCAACTGTTGACCTTTACCCTTACACTTAATAACAACTCTTCTCCGACAAGACCAAATAAAATTAGCAACAAACAACACATTAATTGTAGATTTTGAGGAAATGCAATTTGATAATTGTTGGTCCATATTCCAACATGCTGAATTTAGAGCTTCAACTAATTATAATTTTCACTAGGTTATTCTTTTGTACAATGAATAAGTTATTAATTTAGTCTATAAAATGTGACAGAATAGTGAAAAACCTAGAACTCAGAGTCCAAGGTCCAAACATAAAGATATGGGGAAAAAAAGCTACAAATCCTCATTTTTGATAAACTGAAAACTAGCAAACATTTAGCATTCCAGTCCAGTCTAAAATGTTGTTGGTTAATTTTATAACGTTCACATTCATGCCAACAAGGATGTACTCTAAGTGTTTAAAGTCTAGACTAGTTGGTAATATAGCATATGATGGAAAACGTGTTCTCCTACTTTGCAGGTCTAACAGGGTATAATCCTGTTGATAAATTCAAAAGCCAACCAACAGAACACCTGTGCAGCGGGTGACAACTACACAAGCCTGAGATGCACAAGGCACATGTGTGTCTATCTCTTGCCATCTGCTATGCCCGATCATTAGAAAGGATATCACACTGAGTTGGGACCCTCAATGATGCCTGTGCCCCCCTTTGAATGCCTCTCTCACTTATTTATCCCTTTATTGTCTTCTGAGCTTAATTTCAGGGCAAATATGAGATTGGATTTCTGGGGGAGTTGATTGTTTTTACTCAGCAGAGAAATCCCCATAAGATGCTGAGGTCATGTCGCAAGACCCCTTGTGGCTTGGCATGAAAGGTCAGATGAAGCCAGTCCGTGTGTGTGGGTTACGTATTTATTTGCATTTATGCTATTTGAAAGTACTTTTTGTCTCTTGGGTCATTTGCATCTCCATAGCACAACCGAGACCTCTGTGTTGCCTCATCTGAGGATGGGCTTGGGGCCAATTGTCAGTTAGCCCTTCGACAGACACATACCCGCACTATGGATGTGCGTCTTTTCATGCTGCAGTTGGGGGTTTGTGCACGAATATGCTCCACAAATGTGCACTATAAAACACGATAGCAATTTAGGACAGTAGCAACAGCAAAAAGAAGCGCAAAAGGTATGAATTGGGTTTTACAAATTCCTTTCCTTCCTGCATGTGTTCACTAAGCCACCTTATCACAGAACAACATCAGGACTTGTACATCTCACATGTACAACTATCATGGCATACTGCATGAACCTAAGATTGGCTCTGGTGAGAGTGTTAAACAGTGCAATGGTACCACACGTAATTTACATAATGTAATGAGACACTTATGGATTGTGATAAATTTGCTGATCAAATGATCCCTGGTGATCAACTGGCTTGTGTGTGATTTTGGTTGCAAAGATAAGAGATTCAATCTGTGACCTGAGTAATGGGGGCCCTCGCCCATTCCTCGTGGGGCCTCTGTCCTTAATGCCCCTGCAGACCCCAGCCAGCTCCCCCAACAGCTTGGGAGATAAATATCAAATCAATATACAACTGCATTTGCATAGAAAACACAAGAGTGAGAGCAACAGTGAGAAATCGAGTCATTCATTGGTTTTACCACAGAGCTATTTGGGCTGAATTCATATTTTGCCTGAACTCTTAATGCATTATGTTGGTTATCAACCTGATTTCATATAGGAAGCTGCTGCATTCTTAATTCATGAAAGTAATATTCAAGGTAAGATTAAATTCAACATGTACATCAGTGAGGATTGAGTAGGAGTATGTACAGTAATAGTGTGGATGTACGTAGGGAAAGAGAAGAGAGCAAAATAAAAAGAAAGATGAAAAGAGAAACTAAAGGTGGCAAAGCTGCCTCCTGACTGTCTTAAATAAACCAGCCAACTGTTTATGTGAGGAAGGAGTTGCCCAAGCCACAGGACTTGCTCAATAAATCACTTTGCCCCCGAGGAGAGACTTGGCTTTTGACACTCAGACTACAGACCTGTGATAAGAGCTGCAGACAGCTTACAGTGGATTCTAGTCCACTGTGAAGTCCCAGGCGTGGGAGTATTTGTTTACAAAAATATAATCACTAACATTTTAGTGTTAATTTAAAAAATATTAAAAAAAACCTAATCTTTTTGTCCTTATTTCAAAAATATTTACAATGACAGTTTCAAAGCAGTATTTTTTTTTAATTCAAAGCCACCATACTGTATATTAACTCTTTGGTCTCAGCTTGTTGTACCATGTGCGATCTGTGATGTCAATGAATTTGTCTGGTCCTTAGAGAGCTGCCTGAGTGGCATTGCTCAGACCTTTAGCCAATATAAGGTCAAGTGAGAGCACATAGTCCATGCTCCATGTGTCATTTCAATCTCTAGCCCCATCCACTGGGAAAACATAAGGAGCAGCAACAGCACAACAAAGCACTACATCAATCAACCATCTGATCGTGGCGAAAACCAGCCAAAAGTTTAGCAGAAATCAGTTCCATAACAGTATTTGAATTTGCAAACATGTTGTGCTTCTCCCTTGAACACCTTGTGTGTGTCCTTTTCCATATCCTGAAAACATATTAAATGCGGTTCAAGCATCATTAACATTGATACTGATAAAACCTTTTTTTTTTTTAGGTTTTTAGATTTTTAAAAATGTGAGCCTCTCCTCTTTTTTAAATTATACCTTAATTTAAAAGCTTGTCAAAACTGCTAGATGTGTTTTGGAACATTGCAAATTTGCAATGGGAGGGGTTACTTTCTGCCTGAGGCAAAAGATGTACCTGTTTCCCATGTGGCAGATTTCACTGTATTAAGCAAAGTTTAGTGTATGTTTTTTTTTAGAACATGTTCTTTTCTCCACTAAAAGACTTGCACAACTTATCCAGTTTATCCTCAGTGGCTTTAGTGGGATACTTTTTCCCTTGCTGAGACACAGAATGAGGGCAGGAGGAAGAGCTGGTGTTTATTTTTTGAAGTGTCCCCTGATGAAGGTGCCAGAATGTATGACAGGGTGTGAGAGAGAGATGGAGAGGAGAGGGTGAGGATGAGGAGAGAAATGGGAGGGAAGGAAACTACAAGCTGGCTGACAGTCCCGGGGCTTTGCCATCACTTTACAGCCATGTATGGAGTTAGCTCTGGAAGCCTTGCTGCACCCTGTGGAGCCACCCCGACAACAGGCACTGGGAGAGGTGTTATCACCCGTTTAAATGTAGAGAGAGGAGGCATTAGTGGCTCAGTGGATGGGTGGTGACAGTTCTCTCCAGGACAGGAGACAGGAGCAGATAGGAGTTGATAGGAGCTCTTCCTTGAGGACTTCCTCAGGTGGGGGTGCAGGGAATAAAGGGTTCAGAATTACACAGAAATTATATTGTCCCAAAAAAAAAAAAAACTCTAGAGAAAGTTCTCTTGGGATGTTCCTGAAAGTGGTAGTATATTTAGAGAGGATTGAGAATTGTGCAGGAACAGTGGGGAATTTGTGATTTGAAAGAAGCTGAAGAAGAGTGGGAAGAGAAGGAAAAACATTAAAGAGAGCAATGGAGATGGACAGTGAGCAGAAAAAGAAGAACGATCACAGGAATAAAGATGGGGGGGGGGAGATGAAGGAAGATAAGACAGAAAGAAGCAAGGAGGAAGAAAATATAGGACAAAATAAGGGGAAGGATAAATGCAGGAAGATGCAAAAAAGGTGAATGAGAAAGAAAAAAGAGAGAGAAGACAGACAGGAATAATGAAAGATAAAATAGATAAAGGAGACAAGAAGAAGGAATGAGAGGAAGTAGGGTAAGTGACAGAAAGAAGGAAGATGGTCAGAAAGATGACAGGATGGAGAAGGAAGAAATGCAAAAGAAGATTGATAAAAGAAAAACAGGAGAATGCAGGAAGACCAAAAGATAATACTCTAGATCATGAAAGGATGAAATGTAGGAAGGAAAAAACTGACAAAAGATGCGAAGTAGAGCCGTTCATGGAATTTTCTATGGAAGTGGAGGACACTTAAAGGGACAAATTCAGGCTAATTGCGGCTGCATGGCCATCACAGTCTTTGAGACAGGCCAGTGTTGGGGTCAGGCCAGCATCAATCACTGAGGGGTGGCCAAACAAATCTGGTCCTTCTCTGGAGACTATTACAATGGTTCCACAATAGGTGGTTGTCAGACTTTGCTGTCCCATAGGAGGGGCTGGATGGGGTCAGAGTGCCCTGAATGGACAGTGGCCAGCAGTGACCCACTCTTTATTGGTATGCAGGATAATGGACAGTGGTCAGTGATGTGGGGGGTTGTGGGAACGGATTTAGTTGAGGGGATTATGGTCATGATGGTTTGTTTCACAATGAAAGCGAGAAGGAAAAGTCTGTCTTCTGTAATTTATTTTCTATGGTCAAATTCTTTTTTGACACATACGCAGCTGAACGCACATTCAATGGCGTTACCTGATCTATTTCCCTGCTTGGTTCATAACATACCCATCACTTCACACATTTTACTACTCCACATATCCTTTAAGTATTCTTTCAAATAAACACAGATGTAAAACCCATCTGCGGTCTGTAAACTGACCATTTTCTTGTAGAGGCACAAATATAATTATTAACTTGACACATACACACACACCCACAGTCTATCTTCTGTGTTGCATTTGAGTACATAAATACAAGGCAGACAGTGATAATGACTACAGTAAACCTGACGTGCAGTAATAGACAGAATAGTGCCAGGAAGTTTAGTTCTGTTTCCCTCTTTATGTTCTAGTGCTGACTTCTAAAATGCACTAGATTTCATGTTTTTCAAAACTAGGTGTTTCCCACCTTTAAACAAGAGGGCAAGATACACTAGGTATCAAATGGAAATTAACCCTTCATCATTATCTTCCTTAAAAATTAAGCTGTCCGCTACAGAAAACTAAAAATAATCTAACCTTTGGTTGACGCTGGACAGTGCTTCACTTCCAGCTGAGTTTTTCGAAGCCCGGTTGCCCATGGTTTTAATGGTAATTTAAATTAGAAACTGTAATACTAACTGTTAGGAATGTTACCACGGTTTACAGTGAAACCAGTAATCGTTTTCATTGCTAGTGGCTATAACAAAGATATTTCCAACAACTCATCATTTTCCTGAATCTCCTTTTCCTCACGTGTATATCTCACTTATCTGTCTTTATGTACCATGGCTTTCTCTACCTTCAAACTCAGTGAACCACTCCTCCAGGGGTTGAGTAAACATTTTACTTTCATCCAAAGAGTAGTCTTGAGAAAACATGTGCATTATGAATAATTTATGAAATGTTGGCCTCTATCAAACCATGCAGACTTGTGCATGTTCAATCTATCCATTACTGCCAAAATAACCGCCTCCATGGTTAGCAACACTACTGTCAGTGTAAACTACAGTTGAAATACAGAGTAATCATGACAAATGCTGTGTCAGTTGTGTACAGTCACTCGAATGTAAACTGTGGAATAACATTGACTTCCTCAGACTGTCTCCCACAGTGTGTGTCACTCCTGATGGGAATACCAACCCATTTGCAAGTCATGCTATAATTCCAGTCATTTCACCTTTCCAGTCCTCAAGCCCTCATAATGGATAAAACATCTGATAAACTCCACCGAACTTGCTCTCTGGGGTCCAGACGTTTTGGTCACAGCTCAGTCTTTCACTGTACTACCTTTGTGTCCTTTGCATTCTTTAGATCAGTGTTTCCTGTTCTGTCCGATCAAGCCTAACATCCTGTCTTGCAGAAATGTTATATTCACAAATACAATACTGTTCCTTATGGCCTTACTATAACCCTGGTTATGTTAATCTCTGCTCCTTATGCTCTCCTTTTTTCAGCTATATGATACACCATATTATTTTAATTCTAACTAGTGTTTAATAAGACGTGTAGTGTAAAGACAGACGTGAATTTCAGGTAAATGAAGCAAATGAACAAGGTGTTTCATGTTCTTACTTTTTGAAAGACACAATGAAACTTGCCGTCCTTACATTTGCACCTGATAATGTGTTGTTAGCTGTATTATTATTACGTTATATTCAGCATTATGTTGTTGCGGTAATCAGTTGTTTTATCTTCAGTCGCTGTATCTGCTCTAGTTTTACCTGTATCCAATTCTTTTGTCCTGTCCAATTACCCCAAGGGCATCATTACAGTTTGATGTGAACTTTTGAAATCTAATCTCATCTATAACAGCAAGAGGAAGGTAGAAACAGGAAACCTTTGCACAAAGATTCCTGTCTTCAGACAGTGTCACTTTAAAGTTTTTCTCTACAGTATTTTCAGCAGCTAAAATCAGACCCCTCGTGGCAGGAGCGACTTTTAAGTGGCACTGTGTGATCAGAGACTTACGCAAAGACGTTGGAATAATTTGGTCATCTCTGACTGCCTTCGGCTAATTATTCCTGACCAATAAAAGCAATAAACAGTAAAAAAAAAAAAAAATTCCCCCCCAAAAAACAAACACCACAATAGTTTTTGAACTTTAACATGGTTCTGATTTTCCACCTCATTACATAGCTTGGAGCTAATAGAGTAAGCAGTTCATCTTCAAGAGGAAAACATTTTCAGATTTATTACTGTGTTGATAGACAGACCTTAACTCTAATCTTTTCCTTACCAACGATCTCATTGGTTTGTGGCTTTCAAGTTGACTCCAAATCCCATCATGGGCTCATTGTGTTAGAAACATTTGCGAGCTCGTTTGAAGAAGTGGAGAAATGGCGTTTAGTTTTTCTGAGGTCAAAACTCTGACCCTTGACTTGTTCCCCTCTGAGTTGATTGCATTAAATATGCCAGGGTTTAATCCTAGGATTTTAAAATTGCAGTCTTTCCCAGCAGTAGAAGAGAATGATACAGGGTTCTCACAACCCACCCGTAAAGCAGTCAGACCATACACAGCTGCAAAATGCATCTGCACAAGGGAACTGTAGCATAGTCGCTGGACTAAATTTACATACATATATATACGTGTGTGTGTGTGTGTGTGTGTGTGTAATGGGTCCTATAGCTGCTGGAATACATCAAGTATTATAGTATTATGCAGCCAATACTGCATACAACTTATTAAAGTTCAGTATAAGTTCAGTTTGGAATTAAAGTTCATTTTGACTCTTGTATATAATAATTATGATGGATTGATTGATGTCTTTGCTTATCTGCTTTCAGACCTATCTTGGAAATTGTTACCCTCTCAGTAAAAATCCATGCAAAGTATTAATACTTGCAAACTTGCGTAGGCTTACTCAAATATTTATATAGAGCATGCTGTTATTTCTGCAAACGCAGACCCTTCATGATGAAATACAGTTAATTTGAGCAGAAAATACAGCCTGTTAATATGTGTATACTATGAATTTTTAAATGTTTCTCTCAGTTGTGTCTGAAAGTGGGGACATGTGATGTAAGCAGAACAGGAATGACATGTGTACAGGAAGCTCTCTCTCCCCTATTTATGTAACCACATTCTCAACTGAGGTGCATTGTTTAGAGATGCTCTTTCTGCTTCCTATATAGCCCGGACATGTATGCCATGTCATTGGCAGAAGGCCTTTCATGCAGCTAATGTAAAACATACCAGTAGAGTGAGCCTAGGGCCCTTCCAAATGAGATTAAAGAACCTCACATATGGCTCCTAATCCTCTCAATTTAAGGGCAAGTTAAAGCATTTCTCATTAACATGTTTCCAGTTCCTGTTTGAGAAACCACTGTAATATGTTAGTGTTCACTGAGAGCAAGCCTGGCTTCATTAATGAGTGTAGTGTTAATTGTTATAAGTCCTTTGGCTCCCATTGTGTACTGCACAGGAATTCTATTTAAAAATATGAGAATATACTGCTGCTGCCAAACATTTTATTGTAAAATGACAGAACAGACCATTAATTCAAAGTGATGGTTGCTTAAGAAGCTGACGTGTCTGCCATTGTTTGCTATTGTGAGATCATCAAAAATAACATGTACGACACATGAAATGTGTTATTTATGTACAGATGCATTTCTTATTAATATCAGGGTTTTTGTGGGTCTTTTAAAAAGTCTCAAAAAAGAAAATCAATTTAGACCCATCAACTTCACCTGTGTCAATATGTTAATGTGCAAGCAAACGTTACATCACGGCTCTCTTGTGAATGTCACAAATTATTTGGATGCTCCTACTTAATTTGCTAGCAAAGCTGTAGGCTAAAATCTTTAGCGAGCGGCTTCCTGTTTTTACCCGGTTTCGGCAGTGCTTTTGCCAGTTAACCTCAGCAGCTCAGATCAGCTGTCGCAAACTAAGTAATTCAGTAACTTAAATTTATGCAAGGTGTTATGCCGGGCTCGCGGAGGACATAACAAAGAAGGGAGGTCCACACAGTAACAATTTAAATAAACAAATAGTTTATTAATAAGAACTCAAATTAATAAAGGCGAGTCGTATCGAATGAGCAATCAGTAGTGAAATAAGGGTGTTGGATGCAGTGAAACTTACATATCTTCACAAACAGAATAAACCAAACCAAACCAAACAAAACAAAAGGCCATGCTGGGTGCCCACAAGGCACCAGCCTTCCAGGAGGGAGACAGAGAGTGAGAGAGAGAGCCATCTTGGAAGTCAACCAGCTTGAGCAACTCCTCAATGAGGTGGGAGTGGCCAGGGAATCAAGGTGGACCTGAAATGGAGAAACAGGCCAACACAACGACAGGCATCAGCCATTACATTATCCTTCCCCTTAATATGGCGCATGTTGAGAGTATAAGGCTGAAGAAACATTAACCAACGCATCAACCTATGATTGTTATTGTACATGGTGGACAGAAAAGTTAGCGGGTTATGATCCGTATAAACTGTAACTGGCAAGGAAGGTCCAACATACACTTCAAAAAACTTTAAGGTCCAAATCAACGCAAGTGTCCCTTTTTTAAATTCAGCTGGTGACCAATAAACTTACGTGAGAAGAAGCAGACTGGATGATCAATCCCACCTTCACCTTCCTGCAAAAGAACAGCTCCAGCACCAATGTCACTTGCATCAACCTGTATTTTAAAAGGCTTTTCAAAATCAGGAGCTGCAAGAACAGGGGCAGAACAGATCAGCTTCTTCACACGAGAGAATGCAACCTGACACTGGGAAGACCAGACAAACGGAGTGTTTTTCCTTAGAAGATCTGTCAGTGGAGCAACTACAGCAGAAAAGTTGTGACAGAAACTACGGTAATACCCCACCAACCCCAAGAACCGCATTAGTTCTTTCTTACACGTTGGCACAGGATATTTACCACTTTAGCCTGCACAGGGCGGACCTCACCCTGTCCTACAACCCTACCAAGGTAGACCACAGTAGCTTTAGCAAACTCACACTTTGCTAAGTTAACTGTCAAGTTTGCTTTCGTCAGTCGGTCAAACACTTCTTTCAGTCTTTAATGAAAGGACATCAGGCTCCGGCACAAACATGTCAGTGTCAATCAAAGAGGACACTAAACCAGCTGACTTCACAAACACACTGGGATCCACTGACTTTTGGTAGCTTACTGAATGGACATTCCCCTTTCCAGTGTCCCTTGTTTCTACATAAGTGGCATATTTTAGTAGGCTCAAATTTTCCATTTGTTCCTGGAACATGTCTGACAGAAACCTGATTAGACTCCTGAGC
>JAUMHL010000012.1:15537630-15563123 GCA_032362345.1 Sandelia bainsii | reverse complement strand
CAACACCCAAAAATCTACCAGGCCTAGGTCTGAAATTCTCCCTCTGAAAACCTTCCTTGGGGGTGTGACCAATTTGCGAGCCTCTAGCATGTGTTAGAACATATTCATCAGCCAAAACTGCAGCAGCAGATGCTGTTCTCACTTTCTTCTCATTAATATAAGTAGCAAGATGAGATGGCAATGCACTTTTGAACTGTTCTAAAGTGTGGGAGTGGCCAGGGAATCAATGTGGACCTGAAATGGAGAAACAGGCCAACACAGCGACAAACCTGCGGCCTAGGGCCATCACAAAGGTCAAAATGACAGTACAGTCTTTCTGTAGTTAAAACTAAAACAGAGTGAGAAAGGTAAAGTTTTATTTATGTTATGTCAATAAATCATTCAGCTTTTAGTTCTGAATTAGGAACTTCAGAATTTGGACCAAGAAGCTATTGGAAAATAATGTGCCAAAGTCAGTAAGCTGTATTTACAAGTCTTCATATCATCATATCATATCTTCTGCTGCTACATAGCCTACTGTATACAGTATATTGATGCTGTGACCTTTGTGGACTCTAGAGTTTAAAAAACATTCCAGGAAGTACTCCAGTACTTTATTCACATTCAAAACAAATGCTCAGCTTTATCTTTTCTTCACTTTCTTCCAACATTTTTCCTCTGTGAATATGAAATACGTCTTAAATTGTATTCAAAGTGGTCTAAAAAAAAGTCTTTGGCTTTTTGAAAAACCCAGAGAAACCCTGAATATTGAGGTAATAACTCTTTTATTTTTATTAATTGTTTGATAAACAAAATCCGACTAATCTGGTCAATTTGAAATCTGTCTGTGTGTTTGTTTGTGAGTATGAAAATGTTAAGTGGTTTTTTGCTTGTGTAGTTTTTTTTTTTTTTTTGGCTGCACAGTTGAGTAAGGTCCCAATTTCCTAATTTGGGTGGAGCAGATATTCACAGGTGTACATCTGTCTGTGGAAGCCCTTTCTGTGTGTGTGTGTGTGTGTGTGTCACCAAAACAAGAAGAAAACACACTTTAGACATGAGCCATACAACAAATACAACATATGTTACATATTATAGTCAGGAAGGAAAAAACCAAGATACACATGTGTGCACACACACCCAACCATACTCACACTCGCATGCAAACAAGCACACATAAATCAGAGCAGGTGGCTTCACTGAACTGGACTTTTAATTGAATCCATCTCTAGCAGAGCCAACGGAAACATGCACCTTGTCTCATCTGCCCTGTAACACTGTCCTGTACAGTCTATAGTTCAGTGGAAATGTTCATTACAGTCCTCACTTTATTTTATTCTTCATAAAAATAAACAGGATTTTAGGCCCTTTCGTGAACTCCCACTCATTAATAACAGAAATTGAATATTTTACAGCTTTCCTGATTTTCCAGCGTGTTTATTTCAAATTAATTGTTTTGTTTTTCTAACTTTCCACTTATAGCAGGAGTCATTGATCCCTTTTGGCAAAATGTAGCCATTAAAAATAATAGTGAGATATGAACAGAAAGTCAGAGTTGGTGTGGTGTAGAGGAGGACATGGTGATCAGGCATTTCTTGGCAGGTAGCTGGCCACATGAGCAGCTGCTAGTCCCTGGTGCTGACACTGATTGCTTCCTGACCACAGGCAAACGCTTCCAGTCGCTAGCTGAAAGTGCTGAGATGTGGACAGGCATCTGGGTAGTCCTGCAGGCACCCATGGGCTTACCAAACCAAATTATACAGCCATGCTTCCTTTTACAAATTCCCCTGGCATAATGTCTGCATATTTTCTCTTTAATAGTTCAATCCCATAAAATAATTAAACCCATTGAACCGGAAAAGCCAGTCATTAAAACTTTCCATCATAATGATCACATTGAGACATTTATTCAGAATCAAAAGTAATCCAAGTGATAGTCAGGCCACAAGAATTGCATTTTCTTTATATTTTCAGTACTTTTTGACATTAGCAAGGCATATCCCTTCAATTGGAGCTTGTGCCTGGATTTCTGACATTCTCCATATACAAATTTTATTTATAAAAATGGTCCTATAGTGGAGTAGCCTAACAGAGAGGACAAAGTGAATTAGCAAGGTTAAGAGTTTCCTTCCACTGATGTAAATAAGAGCGTTGCATTCTTATAGTAAAGAATCCTTATATGGAATATATACAGTAAATCAGTATTCCTCTCACACTTCCTTTTCTGCCATTGCACTGCTGGTAATGGTTATTGATTAGAGTAAATAAGCACAAATCCTGTATAATCTGAATTTACTTTGCATTTTGTGACTTACGTAAGGTAGCAACAGGGACCTTTTTGATCTCCCTAATCCTCCCAGACTTTCTTTTTTATGAACGCCTCCAAGTCTTTTCTCTCCCCAGCCCCCTTAACCTTAAATCCAGGCATTAAGATAAACACTGGAGGAAATTCGGCTTCCTTACACAGCCCCTTTGGACCACTCCACTGATTGGCATTACTATCCTCTTTTCCTGTAAAGCTCTGCCTTTTCTGCACATTTCCCCTCGTTTCTCATCCTACACAGTCACTCATTTTCTTATCTGTCAACCCAGGTCATCAGCAAACTTTGCCGTACTTCCATCTTATTGCCCTCTTCCTCCCCCTCCTCTCTCTCTCTCATTCTCATGTCATTTCGACTTAATCTGAACAGTCGTCCTCTCCTCCGCTCTGTGATTACAGCCGGTTTCTGTCTCCTGTCTGGCTGCCTGCTTACCCCTCCAGCCCCATACTCTTACCTCAGCTCCCCTGGTTGGCCCGATTAGCCCCCTGCTGATGGGAGTAGGTGGTGAGGGTTTATGAGGGTTGTTTATGGGGGCCCATCCAGCCTTATCATCACAGAGAAGTGCTTGAAGACTGTTTTAGGACCAGTAGTTCATGTAGATTACTGACCAGTACTCTGACTGGCAGGCAACAGATTGCAGTTTGAGTCTTAGTCGCTTGTGGTTGATGGGAGCAGATGGATTGTGGTTCAGCTGGTGAATTGCTTGGCAGGATGTATGCATGCTGATTACATGGTGTCAAGTCCAGCTAATACATTGCTACAATATTGTCCTCTTTTAGTTTTGTACCACACAAAAATTGGTCATTTGCCAAAAATGTTTTTGTCTGACATGCCTGTGTGGTACAGTGCACAAGCTGCCACTGTTCAATCTGAGCTGTCAGAGATAAACTGGAAAAAAATATCAGATTTCTGAAGGAAAACACTTTTATGTCAAGCTTTATTATATTATGTAAATCCAATCTTGTTGGCATTTATCAGGTGGTAATTCTCTTACGTTGCAAAAGTTTGTTGAATAAAGAATCAGGATGTGTCTGGTTTAAAGAGCAGGAAGACTTCCTATTGATCTGTGCTTTTCCAGCAGACAGTTAAATCAAACAGCTGAAATGCAGCAACAGGGCATTAAACAAAGTCTAAAATATCTGTCATCTATCACTGTGGGCAGATCTATATGAACAGCAGGGTTTCCAGACAGTCTGGTGGTCTGATCACTCACTCAAAAGTTTAAAAAGAGCAGGCAGGCTTTGAGAAGTTATTTTTGAGAAGTAAGTATTACACCGCAGCAGAGTGTGAATGGACCTGGCAGATAAAAGTGTTTGTGTGAAAATATTGCAACTCTTTGTCACATGCATGTGTGCATGAAGATGTTGTTGGCATCAGTGAAGATGCAAACACACACAACAGTCATTCCATGTTTGCCTGAGGAAATCATCATCGGAAGCAACAGGACAGCTCTGGGAATGTGGGGAATCCCAGACTTTGTTTTTAGCAGACACAGGCATTCGGAGGGCTTCTACAGGTGACTTTACAAATAACCACACCTGGCAAGATGGAAATTATACAGATGAGGCAGTTATCTGACTTGATAAAATATTTTCATCCTATTCTATGAAGCACTTAATTACCTTCACGTTATATGATGGAATTCCCTCAGTCTTTCAAACCACTTCTTTTCTCTCTCCATCCAAGAGAGCTGGCGTGTCGCGAAAGCTCGACACAAGATGAATGTTTTAGTTTCAGAACATCTGCTTCATTTTCATCACCCATTGAATCACATCCATCATGCATCACAAGCATGTTATTGGCTCATCCTGAGGGAAATTCCCACCTTTCAGAGGAAATTGCATAGTGCTTTCAGGTGAACGGGGAAATCATTTGTGTGTGCCTTTTTTATTCCACCCCATTCCTTCACCTGATGGCCTTATTATTGGTTTTTCACAAACTTTTAAAGTCGAGTTAACTTTATGAAAGTTACATGTAGGAAAATATAAAGCTTCCATTTAGTTTAAAAAATATCTCCATGACTGAGGACAAACATTACAGAGTTTGCCACAAAGCTTCCAATTTCCCTGGTTTACATCAATCTTTATAGATTATTTAGTGAGTTGCCTGCATCTCATTTAAGTCTGGCTGAACTGGTGATCAATGGTCTGATTAGGTAATTCAGCATGACCATCAAGTTCCCAGGTAAGAGAGAGTGAAACCTATCCCTGTGCAGCTCATCACTTTCTGAGGACAGAACATTAAAAGATAGGATTACAGTTTTTTGTTTTGTTTTCATAAATAGTATTTCTCTGTCGTGGCCTGAAAGTGAGCGTGAAGAGCAGACAAAGTATTTTATTTGTCACAGTGAGACTTGAGATCTATCCATCACCCCTGTCAGTGGCCAAACTGAACCCTTGCATGAGTTAACACAAACACATCTGCAGAAAATGTGCCATGAAATTGTGTGGCTCCTGCACCACTGGGGCCATCTGCCCTCCCCACCTTTGTAACCTTCCCTCATGAAGTCCACTGGGGCTTCATGTCAGCAGGACAGCTTTTTGCAGTAGGCTGCTTCTTGCTTCCACTGGCTACTTTTTTATATTCATGCCAGCTTGTGGTGCACATGCAGCTATGGGCAAAAAACACACAATTTTGTTTCAAATTATATTCCATATACAGGAATAACTTTAATTGGAGATTATAGGTTTTGCAGAATATTGCTACAATGGACAGAGGTGGTAATTATAAGTAGAAGTATAAAAACTGTATCTAAAAACAAAACAAAATGTGGGCGTGTATTGATTGATGTTTTTGAAACAGTATTGCCTTGCATTGTAATCAGTTAAGTATTCTACTGCAAGTCTTGTAGAAGCAGTCTTTATGCTAAGCTAAGCTAATCAACTCCTACTTTAATCATGGGACAGATCATCCTAACAATGAGCAGTGAGACAGTGTTTCGAAAATCAAGAGGCACTCAAACATAAGTACTAATGATTTTTTTTTTCAGTTTTATACAGCAGATCTTTGGATTTTTCCTGTTTCTAGTGAGTTTCTGAATTTTTGTATTTTTCAAGGAACCATTCACTCACCCCTTTGTTTATTTTATTGTTATGGTGTGACAAGTTGTGGTTTGGTGTCATTTGTGATTTAATTGAACAACATTATGTGATACTGCTGTAGCTGTTCCATAGCTGTTCTGGCAAAAATTTGACTTCAGCACGGACAATTATGCATTTTTAAGCTTTTACTGTGTCAGACCCCATTAGTCTTCAGATATCCTAATCTTTCTTTTTAATCCCTAGACAGATTGTCCCTGTGAGCCAGGTGCTCACCGTTATCTTGGCTCCAGTGCAGTGCTACTGCAAATAACTGATGTCCTAATACAGTGGAGTAATTGAATAATGGTCTCAGGTAATGAATTTAGCACATTTGGTCTGAGACTCCTCTCTCAGACAGACAGTTATTATCTGCTTAAAGATCCTGAGGCCAGGGTTGCCAATTACACACCACACAACCAAACTAATAAAAAAAGAATGAAAAGAAAATGCCGGCCATTTTTTTTCCTGCCTGTCTCAGAGGACAGGCACCATGTCTGTCTTTTGTATGTGTGTGAGACATAAAACGGCAGCAGGAAAGAAAGAGATTGAAATGAAACAATCCTCCCCTTATGTCAAATCAGATTGGAACATTCTTGGCATTTCACGCCACCTCGCCTATATTATTTGGGAGGCTTCAGAAAGGCAATCTAGTCTTGCTGCAGGCACTGTGGAGAGTAAAATGCAGCGATGCGAGCTCAGCCCAATTCAATGACTGAATTCCCCCATGTCTCCGTATGTGAATGTTATGAGAATACTTGCCCTTATACTTAACAAGGTTAGGCATTTTTATTATTCCTTCTTAAACAGTCTGTGTTTTAGCTGGAACAGGAGGGATCTCAAGGGTGCACACCTCTCCTGCTCAGGTGTCTCTCCTCTGGGGGCTTTGACTTCCCAACACTGCTAGATCGCTCCGTCCGGCTGCACAGAGAGGTATGTGCGGTTTTGTATCAAGATCAAATTGCTCCAGCCAAACACAACAATGTGGAAAACCCTAATCCAAATTTACTGTCGGAACAGATAATTCAAATTCTCATTTCTTTCAAGCATTATTTGGTATTTCTTCCTATAAGAGTGGACTACTGTGTCAGACAACTATGTGGCAGGATTTTCAGAGGGCAAGAGTTGGTATGCTTTTCTTTGATCATATCGGAGGAAACGCTGAGAAACGCGATATTTGACAGTTTGAAAAATGATGAGAAAACACCAGTCTTTATTAAACCTCAAATTTGTGAATGCAAAACAAATGGTGTGCATGGGGCTTGGTGGGTTAGCTAATTTGAAGTTTTTTTTTCCACTATGCAGACTATCCAACCTAAATTTTGATCCAAGTTATGGTTGGCATTTTACCAATAGCCATTCAGTGGTTTTGGATTCAATATTTACCTCTCTCTTTTCAGTGTTAGGGGCCACACTGTGGTCACACAGTTAATTAATTAAATAGAAAAGAACAATTCTACAGGGGAAAAAATATAATAGATTTAATAATATGATTCAATACTTTTGTATGACTATAAATTTAATATATATATATATATATATATATATATTTAACAAAATAAGAAAGCATTTTGAAGACGCCAACTTTGGGTATCGATATTACAATTTGGATATTAGAAAAAAAGTATTCAGACTAATAAGTAAATAATCCTTGATTTCAGCCCCAGTTGAATCTACAGTGCAAGCATTAGAGACAAACAAGACGTGGATGGAGGACTTGTCATAAAATAAACATATTTCTATTTTTATTGGCCTCCCAGCCTAAATGCATGCAAGCTGTTTCCATGTTACTTATTCATGTCTGTATGAATAATTTCTCTAAGAAACTCTTAGACTTCCGTTCTAAATCACTACCAGCCTAACTTCTATTTTTTTTTATTCAAAACACCTCTGCCCCAACACAAACAGTGTCTTCTTTCCCCTTTATAAGTCAGTGCCTTTGAACTCCAAAGGCTGACAAATTGGTCACAGCTGAGGTTGTTTTCTCCTTCCTTCCTCTGCCGTCCACAATGCAGCTGACGTAACTGCAGTCCACTTGTTGCCATGATCCCTCTGTCAGTCAAATGCCCTGGAGGCATCAGAGTCTGCACCCACACCCTCCAAAAAAAGCACCGCCCACTCCCACACCCATTACATTATTTTGACTCCCCTTTCATGCACCTCCACCGTGGGCTCTCACACCTCCTCGTTGACTGACAGGCAGGTGCAGGGGCGGCTATTTTAACAAGCCAGTGAGGCCCCGTAAAGTTTTCTGTGCAGCAAATCAAAAAGAAACTGTCACTGTTAGAGGGGAGAAAGGCGTGTTCACCAGAAACAAGGGAAAGAAAATGATGTGCTTGATTGTTATGTGATTAAATTCTCTTTATGCAAACACCCAGATCCTCCCCTTGGCTCTCTCCCAGTGCAATTATACTGTTGTTTTTCCAATAGTTACTATGCATTGGTGCTACTCTGTGGGCATGTTGTAAAAATGCCCACAGTGCCAGTGAGGAATCTTAGGTTTCCGCAGCTTTTTTCCATTTTTTGTCACCGTGACAGAAAAATGCAAACCATGAAAATTTTCTTTTACCTCAGGTTGTTTAAAAAAACAACAACAACAACAACAAAAAACACTAATTGGTCAGATGCATGTATGACGCCTGGCAGCACTCAAGATAAACAAGCAGCAGAGTCTGGTCATGGAGATGCACAGAAAAGCAGCCAAAACATTTGTTTGTTTGAACTTCACTCTCATATAAGTGTAACCACAATATCCTAAGTAACTCCTATAAACTTGGCACTGACTGTAATGTATTCAAGGTTTAAGGTTTACACTGGAAAAACTGGAAATACGTATTTGTTATTACTTTCATGTGTTATGCCCAGCTTAGATATGCATGCTTTCCAATGTGTATATTTGTTTTACTTGAAGTAAATCAAACCAAATCAATATGTACTGTAAAGTGACTACAGAAAAGTTGCCTGATACATAATGCAGACCTTAAAATATGCAAACCAGCAGCCCACTTCATTATGATATATTATGGCTGTTGAGCTCTTTCTCAGGTTTATGTGGTTTCTGTTCAACCGCAGAATGGAAAAGTGATCGGCAGCAAAGTAAACACAGGTTGAAACAGCAGTGGATCAGTTTCTGCCTGGCTTCATTTTATGTTTAGTGACACATAGTGAGTGTACAATACAGCTGCATGCAGAGTTATGTCATGATGTTTCTGTGCAGTCGCATGTGTGATTTCATATGCTCGGCATCCTTCATGTGTAGGATCACAGAAAAGAGAGACAGACAGTGTGTGTATGTGTATGTACGTGTTTGTGTGCATGTTTTAGTGATGGAACTGCACAAATGATGCTCCTCCTACTGATGCTATGCAACAGAAAAGCACAGGAGGCAGATTATTTCTTTCTCTGAAATTTGAATATGCATGTGTTTGTTTTGGCAAAAATGTGCAACTTTCACTGCTTTTCTTGCTCTTCTGTGATTGTAGAATTAATGCTTTTTTTTAATTCTTAGTCATAGCACACATAATTGCAGTAACATACAGTATACTCCTAATTAGACTACCTTGACACACTGTTTATATGCAGTCAGTCCATTAGACAGCTGTTTCCTCTGTGAAGAGATTGCAGCTGATGACAAAAATTTTTCACCCAGCAGGACACACAGAAATTATGAATTGAAAACATTGATATGTCTGCAACTGAAGTTGGACATATACATTTCTCATGAAATATATAGATCTGTTTTATTTTTGTCGTCTGGCTCTTGTGGTTGTGGGAGGTGAAGATGGATTTATTAGGTCTTTGTGAGAGTGGAGTGGCTCATTTTCTTGGTTTCTTTGATACAAATATCATATTTTATGAATTTGTTTCATGTGGTTACCTTTGGTGATCTGCTGAGTTGACACCACTGCAAAAACATCTTTTGCCCTAAAGACTGAATATTGGTTATGATCACTAATGAACCTAATCACAAATAGTCACTCCAGGGGGCCAATCAGAGTTACCACATGTGTAAACATTCCCCATACTCAAAAATCCAATATTCAGCACATTATCTGCTAGGGGTAGTTTTTAGGGGTAGAAGTTTCCACTGAATTAAAGATCGAGGAAGAGCCTGCAAGCAAAAAGTAGTACAGGGGAAGTTTTAGTTTAGGAGTGAGGTTTGCTGACTGTGCAATGATGGTGAAATTGCTGCACCTTTTTCTTCATCTCAGAAACAATACGCTCATCCAAAGGTTATTGCTATGTCACACTTTGTTCAGATTTTCAAGCCTCAACTGAAAGTACATTTATTTTATTTAGTTACAATCAGGGAACTATAAATTGGAGTCGTGCAAAGACAACTGTGCCTGCACATGCCTGCACAGGACCTAGGTATAATTACCTTTACTGCAGAGACCACAGTGCAGACAAAACAGAACATTCTGGAAGTAATAAGTGAAACATACGATGAGTTCGAACTTCAAGGCATGGTTCATTCAAATTAAAATCATAACTGTGTATAACTTATGTCTGCATTATCTTAGCATAAAAAGCAAGATATGTTTTCTGTCATTTGGATAAACTAACCCCATAAGAATAATAACAGCAACAGTATAGTTAGCAGCAGTATTGAAGCGTTCTGTGCCATGCCTTTTTACTAATCTCCTGTATCTCTAATATCCGCTGCATGTTGTGTGCTGTACCTGGCTGCCAAGTATAGATAGTGATGGAAGGAAAGGAGGCAAGAGGCTCAGGGCTAGCAGCTGACTGGGTGTGTGTGTGAGTAAGGGTGGGTGGGTTTGGCGTGGTGCTGACATGCCTCACAGGGATGCCCACCTGGCTGGCCTTGGCTCTGGCTCTGTACTGCTGGATAAAAGGGAGATAAGCCCTGAGAGGCAGCCTCTACCCTTTCCAGAGCCCTCAGGGCCTGAGCGCTCCAGAGCTCCCTGGGAAGGAGGCACAGGTTCTTATCGTCCTGATAAGCTGTTGGCTCTAGGACCTCATTGAAGAGGAAGGGAGAGAAGGTCAGCTGGACTGAGAAGACTGGGTCTGGTGTGGTTAATCATAGAGTGTATGTTAAAGAACGTTGACAGGATTTTCAGGTCTTGGAAACTTGTGTCTCTGGATTGTGAAATTTCAGTGTTGCAGTAGCCATTAAAAAATAATACAGAACAGTATAGAAAAATAGAAAAAATACAAGATAATATCATCATATTTGACGTTGTCATTAAGTCATTATGGTTCTTTAAACTTTATTTTCGTTGTACAGTAGTAACTGTATTTAACTAGCCTCTAAACTCGGCGATCTGCATACAGTACCTGCCCTAAGTCACAAAACGTGATTTAGTACAACCCAGACACCAAATGTAATACTGTAAATACCTAATAGCTCTATAGTAGCTATATTACCCTTGCCATTTTGGATTTGCTTCTCATAAACTGCAAAAGAATGGTGCATATACTTAGTGAGAATAAATGGAGATCCCAGCATCAGTATATATATATATATATTTATACATATATAATGATTTTTGGGGTTTCTGTGGCTGGAAACGGCCAAACCTACAGATATTTGGGGATTTTTCTCAAGTGATTGATACTTATTTTGTCCACGGTTGTTGTGGATATGTTTTGCTCTGTGCACATGCACACCATTAAAAGCTACGCAATCGATAAGGTATGAGATCTTTTTTTCATCATGAAAAGGATACAGTAAGTTGAGCTGACACAAACTCCGAGCCAGGCCACTAGCACATGCCTGTAAGCTCATATACATGTTTGGAAGCGATAAATCATCATATTTGAAGTTGTCATGGGCTTAACATCACTTTCACAAAGCATCTATGCCAGATTTTATTTCTCAATGCCAGAAAGGCGGAAGCAAAGAGAAAGATGATAATAGTGAAGAGAAAAGAGTCAGACTCAGGTACTTGGAAAGAAAAAGAAATGAGATAAAGTGAAACATTGTACAGGACAAAGAAAGAGACGGCGGCCAAGGAAATGAGCAGAAGTAGCACTCAGTATTTGATCCAAGACATGTATTGGGCCTCCACAACAGGATAAGGCTGCATCTGGAAATCTGTTCCATAACTGCTATTGAGCTGGGATGTCAGCAGCTACTGCACCCGCACATCGCTGAGACTAAGTGCTTTCCATTGTTCCCACCTGCCACAGGCTTGCTTACTAAAACTTTCCTAGCTTACAGTGACTTACAGTTACAAGTATAGTCCCTCTTTGTAATTAGCCATCTAAACTTTTCCTCTCCAGTCACTCTAAAGATGTCTCTGATCAGAGTTCAGTATGTTGATATGAATAATAGTTGGTTATAAACTTTCCTGTAGATTATTTCATAAAGATGAATTAGTTAGTGATGCACACCCTCTGTAACTATGTCATTTTGTTTCATAGTAAGCTCATTGTTAAGGCTTGCCCAAACCATGCACTTAAATGTTTTTTATTTTGTTTCACTGTAAGTTTTTATAGAGTGGATTTTCATATATTTGACTAAACTAAATGAACTTTGATAAAAAATGCATATAAAAACATGCATATTATAGTTGTTATTGACTTAACTGACATTTCATTTTCTGTAAAAAAAAAATACAGTAGTGATGTTTTCCACTCAATGTCTTAGTAACCAAATTTAAAAATGAAGGTTTTATATTTTACTAAAAATCAATCAGCCAATATATTGTTAATTTTTTTACTCTCAAATAATAAAATAGCTGTCTTTAAACCCAGAGCTGGATGTTTGCTGATTTGTTTTTGCCATCTGTGTTAGTAGTAAGTAGAAGTAGATGAAATTATTAAGAGACCAAGTGATATCAAGATATTCTCCTTTTTCATGTTTGTGTGAAGATGCATCCTCTCCTGCAAATTCATTAATTACTGAGCCCCCTTAGCCATCTCTTCAGACACACCAATTCTACTGTGGATTTCTTTTTTTTTCTTCTCAAAGCTGGTAATTATTTCCCTCGACCATTTGAGTTCTTGTTTTCCACCCTATGCCCAACGGCTTGTACAGTCATTACCAACCACTGAGGTCCCTTACATGGGTAATTGTAGGTTAAAAAAACTTGGAACCAACTTCTTACTATATAAAATTTCTAAGGTGCTAACTGTGGAGCTGTTGACCTAGTCTGGCCTCTGTGTGTTTTTTTTTTTTCTGCATTCAGCACATGTTCCAAATTCTTTTATCAGGTGTAGCAGCACTCTTTTCATGTGATAAGAGTGCAGCATTTTTATAGTATGAATGAAGTGATCCTACGCCTTTCCAGAAGAAATAATCAATCAAACCTCTCGACAGGAAATGTCAGAATGTACATTGGTTCGCTTTTTGGTGATCCAATGCAGATAATTCTCCAAAGGCTATCATGTGACGCAAATTCTGAGAAAAGCAGTGTAAGGGTGTATGTCTTCAAAACCAGACCTTTTTCTAATCTTTCGATCAGTGTTGAGAGAGAGATAATCTCCTCCCCAGCCTTTTTATTCTCTCCCCCATGTGAAACTTCACCCGAGCTATGGGGTATCTGTAAATCTTCTTCTTGTTTGGGTTTGTCTGCGGGAGGCTCGCTGGCTCTGTAACTTTGAATCATCATCTGAGAAACACATTCTGAAAGCTTTGAGAGGGCTCTTAATATGACAGGTAGGGGATTCAGCTACCTTCTACATTTACTGTGTGAAAAGGCAGGAACCCCAGCAGGTATTTCATCAAAGGGTTTTCTTACATAGGCTATCATTAAAATGCTTTTACAATAATTTCAGATGACATATTTGTTTAAATGACTTTTACAAAGAAAGCTTTTCACTACTCAGGTTTTCTTTTTATAGCAAATACAGTTGTGTGTCTTTTACATTAATGGTAGTTATTAAAGGACCACTGCTGATTTTCATCCCTATAATATATATTAGTCACATGTCTTCTGCATTCACTGTTGTCATTGTAAATTAGTGTGGTCCACTTTTTCGCTCCTTGGGGAGCACTCTTTAGACCAGTCAACAGTCGGACTTGAGATTTTGTGACAACCACAAACCAACACTCAAGAAGCAAAGCAAAGTAGAGGCTCAAGTTTGGGTCAGTGATTAATAGCCCCACTAACAATAAAGACAGAGACATCAGACGGCAGCACTGCTGAGCAAAATGATGAAGACTGGGAGCCAACCGCCGTGCATCCTTTGCTGCCGAATGGATGGCAACATCATCAAAGTCCTGGTGCTTGTGAGGAGGAGAAGCTTAAAAAAAGTTTAGACCCAAAATAGCACATTTACCTATAGTGTGACAGAATATGAATTTACAGCTAATTTGAAATATAAAAAATGTTAAATATTGAATTGTTCCAGCTTCTTAAATGTGAATATCTGGTTTTATATTCATAGATGAATTTGAATAAATTAATTAACTTTTTAACAGATCAAACAGCTAATCAATACAGTGAATTAATAAATGTCAAATTATTCTGTGCTGCAAATAATTATTTGCAATGTAACTAACAATTATTAATAACTTAATAATTAATATCAATCAATCTTTATTTATATAGCGCATTTAAACAACCGAGGTTGACCAAAGTGCTTCACAACATTAAGAACAAACAAATGAAAGCTAAACATGGACTTTAAAAAATAGCAATCGAACACATGAAAACTAAAATAATTAAACTATTAATTAAAAAGCCCAATAAAAACCTGGTTAACAATAAATAAAATAAATAAAAAAGTCGCATAATGCCTTTAAGTGCCAAATGCCATCCGAAATAGGTAGGTCTTAAGTTTCGATTTAAACAGAGGCAGATCGGTGAGGCTACGAAGCTCCAGGGGCAGCGCGTTCCACAGTTTCCCCCCATGTTTTTGACCTCGTCCGTGGGACCTAATAAAGTGAAACAAGCAGTAGAAAAAGGAAATAACTAGTTAAATAGTGCATTATTTTATGTGATTATGAGACCTTGCAGAATTTCTTATGACCTATACATTTTTCCTGACATGCAGCCTCTGGTGGCCATGTTAATAATAATCACTGTCTATCATGAAGGCGGAAGTAGCAAGTTATAGTTTTGAACTAATTAAATAATTTAATTCATTTCTTGAGGGAACCAGGTCTTTCTGATATTTACCTCCTATTTTTCTAGTTATCTAGTGCAACATTTTTGCTGATGTCACTCACATTTTTCCATTGATTGTTTGTGGAATTGCACCACATCTAAAAGTCATTTTTTGAGCTGTCATTGCATTACATTCTGAAGCTCACAGGACAGGTTATCAGCCTTCTCGAATCTCCTGCCACTAAGAGTCAACTGAGGAGCTACTGTCTGATCCAGTGTCTGGCTTAGTCATCAGAGGATGAGCATGAAAGCCTGATTGTAACCAAAGAATGCAAGCAGAGCTGTGTGGCGTGCAGTAAGATGATGAATGAAGTGATATCCTGGGGAGCGGATGAGGAGACAGACGGTGGATGTCTGAAGTGAGGGCACTTGACTACCCACTGGACCCCTAAAAATCTACCCTGGTCTGAACTTGCACTACAGATCTTTGCTCACCACTGCTACTGATCATTTCAGCTAAGATGGGACCAGTGGTTGTTAGACAGTCTAAAGTATAGAGTTTTTTGAGTCATGTTACAGTATGTAACTCAGGTGCAAAATATCAGTATTTGAGTACTCACTACTCTATGATGTTAGCGTTTCTGTTGTGTTCTCGTGTGCATTTACTTCTGATATACTCTGTGTGCTTGCACATGTGTGTGTTTGTGTGTTCTGATGCTGAAGGCTTGCAAGTGATGTGTCTCATGGGGTCTCAGAGGCTCCTGTTCAGTGGGTCCAGAGTTAAAAAGCTGCGATTATGCTTCACATGGATGATCACTCGCCCTAACTACTGATCCAACTAACACATCATCATCTCTCTGACTAC
The DNA here is from genome assembly GCA_032362345.1 of Sandelia bainsii. Classification (NCBI taxonomy): domain Eukaryota; kingdom Metazoa; phylum Chordata; class Actinopteri; order Anabantiformes; family Anabantidae; genus Sandelia; species Sandelia bainsii. The sequence continues at coordinate 15,547,867 of JAUMHL010000012.1, read as the reverse complement.
AGACACTGTTGCTCCGACACTGTACCTCTGCATTAGAGCGCATATTAGCTTTTATTGAGCTGGAGATGAATGTGCTCCAATTCTGAGGCTACTAGTATTTCAGTGGAAAATTATATAGTCCATTCACTGAATTTTAACAGTTTAACGACAACAAGAAATCAGTTCATCTGTAGATTATCTATACATAATTTTATAGAGTTAATTACAGAAAAGAAATCTTTTAAGGCAACAGTTTATAGCAGGAAAACTGTATTTTCTACAGAAGAAACATCTGATTAAATTCAGATGGCTGGTTAACGTCATAGAGTGCAGACACACACATACACTAGATACTGTATACACAGACACATAGTGCCCAGGCAACATATGCTCAGACTCCATCCTGTCAAATGACAGTTCAAAGAAGAGGTGAGTAGGAGTTAATAGAGATAAATTACATGGCGTCAGCTCCTGTGGTTGCACATCATCACTGACACTTCACAGATTCTGCACCACATCTCCATGTCTTCATCACGCTGAAGCATGGACAGCTCTCTCCACTGTGGCAGATCCCCTCATACGTATGTAAAGTCCCTCCCTCCTTCTTGTGGCTGGTTTGCATTATTTTCTCCTTAGAGCAAAATGGGATCTTTCAGTCTGTGCTACAGTCGACTGGCCTGTATCAAAGGCTCTGCATGCTCTAAAACTCAATGGCAGTTTGATCATTCTTTTCCTTTCTTCCCTTTCTGCTATTAAAGGGGGTATTTCTGCTGGGTGGCCTGGACGTAACACTGTTGGATCATCATTTGAGCTACAGTGCAGGTTTTAATGGTGCCAGTGATATATAGCCTACAGTTTTAGAGAGGTAGAAATGTCATACTCATGAAGAGTGTCCAAGGAGCCCTTTCTCCTCCTGAAACACACAAACGTGTATTGTGTGTGCACACATAAGGGAAGCAACATTAACCACAACTGGACAAGGGAGGACAGAAAGAGAATTTAATGCACCTTACACTTAACATGAGTCGTTCTGTTTTAGGACTTCTTTTCATCTGTCCCATTGGAGACTTTTCACTAATGTGCTATATAGCCTGAGTTTGAGCTGAGGCAAATGGTATTTGCAGACAAATCATGGATTTTGGTTTAACCTGTCTTCAGTCTGGGGTTTGCCACAAATGACAGTGCCAGAATGTTGTACCTTTTTTTGACTTTTTGCCCTGGAAAATCAATTTATTTTACGGTTTTGTGATTGAAAACTTTATCTGATTTTATGTGAAATGTCTGGATGGAGAAATTTCAAGAAAAATGTACACATAACTATTTAACCAGAGACTTTTTTTTTTCATTTTATAAGGGTTCAAAAGTGACAGAAGCTCCCCGAGGAGCATGTGTGCCTCTGTTTAAAGAGTGACACATTTTTTATGTTTCTGTGTTAAAAAGGAGAAAAAAAAGGAACGTTAAGTTTTGTTTTGTTTTTTATTTCACTGGCTCTCAGATTTCTATCCAATAATGCTTCTGGATTTTATTTCCCAGTCTGATTTTAATAGCTGGAGAATATAAAGGATGGATATGGGCTTTCGGGTGGATTCTGAATAATGAATGCAAACTTCTCTATTTCTGTTTCCTGTGGCCTAGTCTGCCATTAAGTATGAACAAACTTCTTTTTACCCTCTGCAGTTGTGAATGTGTTTTAATTTTCAAGAGGTTTAGCAGACTGAAAATCTTTCCACACAAGTCCTCTTAGATCTCCTCCAATTTTTCTATATGCCTGTGATCATTTTTCAGTATCAGTGATTTATATTCAGTGATTCTCTGAATAGAATAATTTCAAATGATACAGCTGTATTTAACAGCTGGCTGCTATTAAAGTTTTGGAAATAGAAAAATTAATACTGTAAGAATATATTTAGATGCCTTCAATGCCAAAGGGTGGCCATCTGTGAGTTTTTATCGCGCATGTTCTTCACTGACTGTCACGGATTCCTTGCATGAAAAATGAGTGCGGAGGTAAATGAGCTGTGAGGTATCAGCTTTGAAGCAGATTCTTCTCTCAATTGATGTGGTGTGATTCCAAAACCCACTTTAGGATATTTTTTTTGATTCTCTCCCAACTTTGTCTATTATTTTTGAACTATGTGAAATGTGTTGTGTTCCATTTCACTGCAGCACTCTTGAAATAGTGCTAGCACAAAGAAATTCATGCACTCATCCACAATGGCAGGTCCAGAGGCAGCAAGGGAGCCTGAAATAATGAGAGCTCCCTCCATCGTACATCACTGGGATGATGTTTTCATGTTGGTTCACAGTTCTTTTTCCACCATGCGTACTGCTCTGAACATTTCAGCCTAAGTTCCATCAATCCACAAATCTTTTTTCCAGTGGCATTTTCGAGTGTTAAGGTGGTCTTTGGTAAACCTCAGATGTTCTGTAATGTTTTTTGGGAGAGAACACATAAAATTACGTATGGTGTGAAAAGATAACCGTGAACATGAACACATCATCCCAATGAAGTATGTGAAGTATGGTGGAGCAGCATTGTGATTTGGGCTCTTGGCCTGGAATCTCCTGGAGCCACTCATTGCCCTGAATGTTCCCATTACCACAGGGACCACGTTTGCCTTCACCTTCCATATCTTAGCACTTCTCTCAGCCCTTGATACCAACAGTTAGCACCTCACCTTAAAAGAGTTCACCTAATCAGTGGATATTAAGAGATTACTGCAGACTGTTAAAATTATGACCTGAGAGATGAGCAGACCGCTTAGAGGTGACGTATACTGCAAGTTTTTATGTATCTCACAAACTGGGCCAGATGAATAAAGGATGGAGCTGAAGATTTGTGACTTTCTCTAGCATAAAAGCTTAATTGACAATTTAACATTAAATAATGCTGTGGACAAGGGTGTAGTATTAAAAAAAAAAAAGCGGGGGGGGGGGGAATACAACTTCATCGGGTTTGGCACATGAAAAGTTTGGCTGATGCTGATGTCAGACAGAACAATACTCCATTTGAAATTGAAATAACGTGGTGTGTCAGCATGAGCATAGACTTTTTTTTTGTGATGAACAGACAAGCTCATTTTATATTCTATCCCCCCAGAAAAACTTGAACAAATGAAGAAGTCATCTGAGCCTTCAAAATAAGCTTCAGCTTTTGGCTCGGTAAAGACTAGCCATTTCTCCAATTGGCCAGGAAAACTAGATGTTGTCTTACTTGTGTCAGGACAGATTATAATTCATAGAGCTGGTATATTTCATATTTTCCCCAAGGCAAATCAAATCTGACCCTGTCAGCTCAGATATGCTGGTTAGATGTTTGTCACAGACACAAAGATCTTTCATCTGACATATGTTTTCTCATTTCATTACCGATAAGGGTTTGTGTGGTGAAGCATTTGCAATGATGGGCATTTTACTGTGTATAAATGTGTTTTTGCATTATTTTCACATTCATTTATAAGCCTACCTCTCTTGTAGTCTCTCCCTCTGTTTCACTGAGGCTTGTCCGACAGGAATACTGTGATTAATGGCCATTCAGGGTCTAATGGAAGCATGAAAAAGCAAAGAAAGTGTTTCAACATGGCAGAGCACTAGCTAGGAGCCAGGACCGGGTGGCTGTGATCAAGCTAAAGTAAAAAAGAAAAAAGAAGACGCACCACCCTCCAGAGGCACATATTTCACCAATGTTTAACCTGAAGTTACTCATTAGTCCATTTGAACTCGCTTTTGTAAGGCTGTTTGTTGTCCTTGGACTATTACGCCACTATCATCATCTCATCATATCTATCATATCTTACGTTGCTATGTTCAGTATAGAGATAAACAACTATATGGAAGGGAAGAGAGAGCAGGTTTTAGGTTGATTGGATGAGGTATATTTGTCATAATTTTTTTTTGTTTTTAAATCAATTACTAGCCACCAGTGCTGTTTTTTAGGTTTTCTTTTATATTGTTTTGAAACTGAATGAGTAAAGTCATATGTTGTCTAATACAAGGAGATAAAGAAAATTCTTTATTTTGTATGTTTGCGTTAAAAAAATTTTTTTTTGCAAGTCAGTCAGACAACACGAGTATTAAAACACAACACGAGCAATGTGAGGATGTCAACTTTAAAGACTGAAAGATTGATGAAAAATATAGTAGACTTTAATTGATGATGAAATAATCATAACTTGCAAACCAAGTCCACAAGTTGCAATGTATGTGAATGTAAATTCACCTGAATTTTACCAGTCGGCTATGGTGAAGAGATTGGCCACCACAGTGCAAGTCTGGCTCATCCTGGTTACATGTGGCAGGCCATTAGTGGAGCACTCAGACTAAATAAACAGCCATCAGAAACATGCTGTGGACCCCGCCATCTGCAGCTGCACTCATCGCTACACCAGGCCGAACATGTCCAATATAGCTACTAGGCAGCATAAAATCTGCCACTAATATCTGCCTTGCCCTGACATTGCTGTGGCATGGGACAGCATGACAAGGCATGGTGAAGGGCTTTAATGTCACACCTCTGCTGAAGGATGGATGATGGCTGGCCAACATGGAAACCTGATTTGAAAAGCAAGGACATAGGAAGATAATTTGAACTGTGGCACTGCCATATAAAAGTCCTATGGTGCAATTCTCCTTTCTTGTAAATCTCATGTTTAAAATGCAGCTCCACAAGGTGACTTGTATGACGTATTGATGTGTTTGCTGTAATTTGTCAACAATCAGGGAAGGCAGAAGCAAAGACAGGTGGGTTCTGTGTGGTTTGTAGTGCAGCTGAGTTATTATAGAGCAGACATGACTAGACACATGCATATTTTAGAAGAGGGCAGTAAGATGAGGCCGGTAATCAGGACAGATTGTGTGCTTTGGCTGAGGTACAGGGTGCTGCTGGGTAGAGATGGGGGAGCATATGGACTGAATTCTGAGGGGTCTTGGCCCACCTTAATATGGTGGGCACGCAAAGACGCCCCCCTGAAGATATGCAGGCAATGCCAGGAATCTTAAGGCACATAGTCATGCCAGCAGCTTACTATTGAAATCCTCCCTACTGCCTTGGCTACGACATAGCATCTTATCCTCTAACATCCACTTTCCTCCAACTGTCTTTTACCCAATAATTTCGTCTCTGTGTGCGTCTTCAAAGTAGACCCCTCTGGTGATTAATCCATTTGAATAAGTATCTCTTTCCAGAGGACAAGATGAGCTAAGTGGCCACAGGGGCACAAGATGTGAGCGGAAAACTGAACCAAGTGGCTGTCACTGGTTGAAATCATATATGGCAAAGCCTAAAGTAGAAATGCTGGCCATGGTTTTGATATCCGCATGCAGAAAAACACCCATACAGTTTAAAGAAAAGACTCAAAGGAACCATTTTAATATCTTTGATTTGACGCAGTGGTTTGTGCTTGTTGACATCATTGAGCAGTCATGATGGTGTTGACATCCGCATCCCTCATGAACTGGTGTACATACACTTCATTATGTATAGTTGTGTGTGTGTGTGTGTGTGTGATTGTATGTGTGCACATGCTTTATTTATATGTGCATACTGTATTAAATGTGTGGAATGATATACTCATTCAGCAGAAACCGAGAGATGAGTTGGTCTGAGCCAGTGACTCATTACTATCCTTATGCCAATAGCCACGGCAAACATCTTAAATTGCGTGTGCGAGAAAATAGTGTCTAATATCATTGAAGATCACCAATGTTCCTTGTATGCCATGTGGTTTTTGACCTCAAAGACAAGATGCAGGCCACCATTGCTTTTGCCATTCCTGCATGAATTAAAATTTCATGGAAATGTCTCAGAGACAGACTAAAAGTCCATGGCGTGGGGAGTAGTGAATTAAAAAACAAAATTAACTTGACTTGACTTAATGATATTAATATGTTATTGCGGTAAAAAAACGGACCCAGGTTTATATTATAAGCCAAGTGGATGATGAAATACTTAAAGGGACGTCCTACATGAGAGAGTGTTTTCGACTGAAGAGGTGCCTTTCAGACACTGGGTCAAAACAATGGGCCTCATGTACAGACATTGGGTGCTTTGATCTGTAGCATGTAATTTAAAAAAAAAAGTCTGGCATTGCAATTTCTGCAGATTGGTGGATGTGAGAAAAGTTTTTCATACTCCAACTGCTGTGTCAGGGTCTTGATGTACATCACTATCCAAGAGAACATCTCTAGTAATATCACATAACAGTGTGACTTTTCTAGCATGTCCCCTTGTCCTTGTCCTACGTATGTCATGGACCTTTTTGCTATAACACAAGTTTTCTTCCGTGTCCACTGTAACTTTACTTCAAGTCATTCTCTACTTATTTTTGTCACAGTACAGTGCTGCTCTGATGACTGCTGTGAACCTTTATTCAATTATCAATTCAATTATCTATTATATTATATAAAATTATATTAGCAAAATTATTATTATTAAGTGGAGTCTGAAAAGAATGTAAAACATATATGACAGTTCTTATTATTCATCCATCTATCCTAACTATAGTATCGTCCATTGAGCGTTATTTGTAATTACAAATATTCCATTGCACTTACAGTAACAAGCACAGATGCTGTCAACTTGAATAGGTCTAACTTAGCTAACATAAAGATTCAAAAAAACTGGTGTCACTACATTATCCTTTTTTTCTCTGCCGTCTGCTGTGTCTGTGTGTGTAATTTCACTCCTTTGTTTCTTGAAGTACTGATAAACGAACCAACCTTAATAATTTAGGACTTGTTCCAATTTAGAACCAGAGCTGAGGGATTAGACTTACAGGTCATATAATATGAATATAATATTCACTATTGAAAGGAGTGAAGAAGAATTCAGCCTGTTATTGTGCTAATGACCAAATCTCCTCATGCACAGACTGGCTCATATGAGCAAACCAGACAGAAAACACTAAGACAATTTTAGGATGAGAACACAAAAATGTGCTTCTTTGATGCCCAGTGCGTGAGCTCATGTCTGGAGAAATTAGTGGATTTGGCTAATGAAGGGATTTGCCTGGACAATGCGATTTCTGCATGAAGTCCCTGAGCTTATTTGTTGTTGGAATGGAATGAAGTTTTCTCAGCTGGGGAGTTGATACTGAAAATCTTGTGTAATCATTCAGAGAGAAGAATAATTTATCTGCACTGATTTATGCAAACGGCAACAACCATGGAGAAAAAAAATGTGATTAAAGCTTTTTGTGTATATATACTTTAGCTAACTCTCTTGTCTGAGAGTGCAGACGTACTCGAGGGGGCAGATGGCTGGTTATACAAATATGATACTGATAAAATAAAGCAGACGCCTGAGAGGTCTGACACCATATTAGATATTTCCACTGTACACTTATATAAGTCTTTTCAAAGATTGTTTTAAAAGGAACACCCAAGAATTTACAGGCAGGGCTTCGTAGCCCAGAGGAGACGTAGGGTTTTGGCTGGTGTTTTTCTCTTCTCAAATCACTTACTGTGCCCAAATAGTGGTGTCTGGGCAGAACCGAGCTGGTTCCCATTTAGAGACAGTGGCTGGCTCTGGCCTGTAATTCACACAAGGGGAAACAAATTGCTCTCTGGTCTCTGTCTCTCCTCGAGGCAGTTTATTTCATGCTACTTTGGCTCTGCCATTCTTTTCCTTGCGTGTGTCATCCTTCCAACTATTTCAAACACTTTAAGGGCCATTCTCACGGGCCTCTCACGGTAGCTGAAGGGTGAGGCTGGCCTCTTGGTTGGCTCACTGGTTGGTAGAAAACGTGCCACAAAACATACACACCACACCCTCCACATAAAGTACTGCAAATACCTCTGTAGTGGCAGCTAAGTTGTTAAAGCATTCAGAGATTTGTCGGGAACTCCTCAGTAGGAGTTTTACAGAATCATCATCATAAGTGGATTTCTTAGAAAAAGGAGGAAATTAAGCAAATTAGAGTCATCATAGGTCTATCTGTCTGTTTCTTTTGCGATGTCAGCCGGGGCTGAGATCTTCTCTGGTCCGATGTCAGAAACCACAACAAGCACTGCAGTAGTGAGGAGACATATCAAAGCCAAGACAGGATTAGCCTTAAACTTCGCATTAGAATAAACTGACTGCTGCTTTGCTCCACACTAGGCCTTGTGCTGCTCAAAAAGCCGTTGGGGTCTTGAGATTTGGAGAACTATGAAAGGTTTACCAGTCACTTAAAGTATAGAGAAAGTACACACAACTAAAGTGCTGATTTTCCTTTGCAAGTTATATTAAGATTTTTGTGATGTCCTACACAGCCATGTTGGTCTCTATAAAGAATTCCGTGTGGGTAATATGAACTGGTTTGAAGAAACAGTTGCAACTGTTGCAAATATGAGGTTGGCACATTGGTTGGCAACACAACAAACCTTTTTAACCACCTCAAACGAAAACACCCAAAAGAGAATGCTGACAGTCAGTCGGTGAGAGGACCCACGTGAGTGCATCAGCCACAGCTACACAGCCAGCAGCTACAAGGCCAAAACAGACAACTCAAGCAATCCGTATGACAGGACAGGGAGGTGCTCGAAAGAGGTAACTGTTGCAGTGATGTTTATGATTCCTAAAAACTGAAAGATGAGGGTAAAATACAAGATTCAACACAAAATTCTTTGTTGCTAGAACAGCAGAACGGTGTTCGCTGCATTTCTGAACCTTAAATGAGTCGGATCACTCATTTAATTCACAACTTGCTGGGGTTTTTTACCTTGTAAGTCTATATGTTTTTAAATAGGGAAATTAGTTTGATTTTAAAGTTCAGTAACTTCCGATTCGTGATGATGAAATGAAAGACATGCATGAAAAAAAAATTGCATTGCATGAAATTTTTTTTTACAATATGATATTTTTGCCATATGATCCACCCCTCCCTTTATCCATAAAGTACCTAAATTATTGGAGACATGATGTAGAGCTGCTGTGGCAAAAATGTTCCAGAACATCCCCCAGTGCCATGTGGACGTTTTGCAGTTTGTCTCTCCTCAGTCCACTGTCATTCGGGACCGGCCTTCTCCAAACCACTTTTCTAGTCGCAACAAATTGGCCCATGTCAGAGTCACTCAGGTGTTTACGCCTGCTCATTCCTCTTGCATCCAACATGTTGACTACAAGAAAAACTGTTCACTTCCTGTCTAATATATTCCAGACCTTCACATGTGCTGTTACAAGATAATCACTGTAATTGGTTTACATTTCAGTTTAGACCCCTAATGGCATTACGTGTTCCCTAGGCCCTAACCATCATAACTGCATGCCACAAACATTGCTCTAATATGACCCTTAACGTACTGTAATTCCAACCTTAACCGTAAAACCAAGTCTTAGCCTTGTCATTTGACCAAAGTGTTGTCACTTTCTAAAACTCTCAGTGTCAAAGTCAAACTGGTCCTCAGACAAAAATACAAAAGAACACACAAGCAAAATCATTAAGCCTGTCAGCCCCATGTGCAGTAAACATTTTACTAAAAGCACTTATCCAGTCCTGTTTCATGTTCACACACATGTTCTACATGTTCTGCATCTGGCTTGTGTTTATTTAGATGCCTCTGGCTGTCTAACCACCCCATGTTACCTTTCTGTCTCTCTCTCTTTCTGTCTTCCTTTGCTGAGTGTATTGGGAGTGATTTCTAAGACTTTGTGCATCCTGTTTGCCTGAAGGAGTGTTGAGCCTCTGGCTGATTAGAGGAAACCCTATATCAGATTGCTCCCAACCCCCTCATTTTGTACTGCAACCCAGGTTTAATACCTTTATACCACAGCGTCATCATCACAGGCTGGCCTCTGTCCAGCAAGACTTACCGAGGAAAACCTGAGCTCTCTGGCTGAAGGCAAACACATAAATATTAGAGGTCAGATAAAAAAATCTAGGAGGACATTTCTTTTTACAATATGCTAGACAGCATGTTAACACTCTCATGCAAAATCCTTTCCTTATGCACATCCATGCGTGTGCTTGATCTTGGATAGAAACTCCAGCACAAACTCACAGTCATCAGATAGTGAGTAATACTCATTGAAAGCTCTTTTAGCTCTTGCCCCATGCTCTGTCCGCCCTTTTGCAGCCAAAATATGATTCAATGTCTGTTTCAGTGAGTTACTGAGGCCTGTGTCTACAGTAATGTGCTTTTCGAATACACTTGAGACATGCAGATCTGTTTCATCACAGAGGGATGGAGATTTCAAAGCTAAAACATAAAAGAAATCTCCAGAACTTCCTTCTTCCACCTCAGGAATATCTCTAAAATTAGGAGCATCCTGTCTCAAAGT
>JAUMHL010000012.1:15509269-15522422 GCA_032362345.1 Sandelia bainsii | reverse complement strand
AAAAAGTGATTGTCTGCCAGAAAGTGATTCAGTATCAAATCGGGATACATGTAGTGGATAGTTTTTGCACTTTAAGACGATTTGATACTGAAAGAAGCAGCTGTAGTTGTATGGAAACTGTGCGGTGCGTCTTTAACAGGCTGTGCGCGCTCTCGCGCTCAGTAATCACTTTCTGGCAGACAGTCACTTTTTGGCATGACACCAGTCGTTGGAACTTCCTGGTCTGTGTAGCGACTGGACCACATGAGCTCATCGCGCTCCCTAGCGCCGTGGAGCACTTTAGGTTTGGGATCGTCTATTTGCAGCGCATTTTCATTTTGTTTCTGCTTTTTCTTTTGTTCGTGTTTTTTGAATTGCAGTGCATTTTCTTTTTGTTTCTGCTTTTCCTTTTGTTCGTGCTTTGTCTCTAGGGGCCACCGTATATTTGAGTAATTTCTCACTAAATCAAGTTAATCTGAATGGAAACAACTTTAATTACCTGAATTATCATCATGAATTATCATGCACTTGTTATTTTCTTAACTGTCCATTCCTGCCACTCAGACGCAGACACTGTGTGCCCCCTGGCCTATAAGCTACAGTAGTCCATATTGAGCTAGAGAGGTGGAGACAGCAAAGCCATTAAACTGCACCCACAGAACCCATAGCCGGACATTAAAAAGTTCCTCCTATTTCTTTCTGCCCTCTCTGATGAGTTGACTGGGCTAGTCACAGTGGCGAGTGGTGGAAGAAACTGTGATATTATAAACAGAATTTGTGTTGGCTGCTTTGGTTTGGGAGCAGAATCACTGGCCTTGTGCTGTATGTTAATGTAGCTGAGACAAAATGGTTGTTAAGGTCGATAGAGCATAACGTCATCAATAAAGCCATTAATGCCATAATCAAACAGAACACTGGGAACGAAAGCTTATGGTTAAAGGTTATGTCTTAATACTTATTATACTGCATCGTTTCAGTTTGATTACCATGCAAACGTTTTTGGAGTTGAGTAGGTATGTTTGATCAGTGCTAAGATGCTGGCTGACAAAAGCTACTGGCTTTCGTTCACCCTCACCCACCAGACTATGATCTTGAATACAAATCAGACCTTACAGAAAATAACTTCATGGGTGGATTTAAACCAACTTTCAACCACAGGTACAGTCAATGTTCCAACACTGCACTTTAAAACTAAGTCCGTGATGAGAAATGATCAAAGGGCAGCTTTTGAGGCTGTAGGCTTGGTCTGACCACCAGACAAACCATATTTCCCCTTATCCCCTATCCGCTCCTGTCCAGACAATAGTTTCCTCTTGGCAACTCTTCACTTCTCAGCTTGCGCCCAGTTCTGTAGCTTTGCTAGCATCACAATCCACGTTGTTCATATTCTCTATTTTACTTCCTGTAGAAATAGGGTAAAAAATGGGGAAAGGAAGGGCCGACATAAATCTAGGTCAGCTTTCAGCCCAATTTCTGCTGCGAAGTGAGTTATTTGTCAGTGCAGCTGAATCATTTATTATAATAGGAAGTTGGTGTGCAAAAGGTAAGGCTTGGTTACTGCCTGACAGAAATGTGCAAATGTGAAAAGGTGGAGTTAGGAAAAAGGACTATCAAAGTCTAGTCTTTTCTCCAGATTCTTTGATTTTTAACATTTCATATATAAAAATAATTTTTTCATTATTTAAATAATGAAGATAAGAAGAAAAAAATAAAGATGTTAAGTAGATAATGAGGGAAATGTGTGAAAAACTACATGAAATTCTGTGTAAATACATCATAGGAAATTGCTGAGCCATATGGCAGAAGACTTAAGCTGGAAAGGCATAATAACATGCATGTTAGATCCCTTGAAGGCTATATGTAAGAGAGGCCAACCTACCTATTTAGTTATACAATGAATATTGGTCTGTTATAGGGTAACCATAACTGATTCATCTCTTGATGAATCAAGACTTGGTGATTCTGTGAATTTTTTTAAAATTTTTTATCTTTAGGTGAGGGTCACCCGTCACATCAGTGTCTCACCTGATCAGTAGCATGATGCTGTCAAGTTTAATTTCCCATGAAGCAAAGCCTGACTTCATGATACAAACCAGGACCATGAGTGTTGACAAAGGTTGACTGACTCACAGCATACCTTGGTACCCTTGGGTATTCAGGTCTCTGGCCTTCAGCAAAACAAGTGCCTCAGTATTGATGACCACTTGAACAAATGCCAGTGGGGTCAGCACAGGGATACGGCCCGGCCTGAAGAAAAGGCAAAGAACACTGAGGGGTTTGCTTAGTCCAGCATGAACACCTCTGCCTGTCTGTGAACCCTCAGCCAAAGGCAAACAGATGTATCAGGTTTCAAAGCATCTTTAGAGCAGAGGGTCAACCCCGGGGTCTGAGGAGTAGTGGGTGGTGAAACCTGATCTTTTAATTTATCTTCTTCTTTTGCCGCCCATAGTTTTACCATTCAGTCAGTGAGACAGCGGAAGAAACATTGTTACTTAGAAACCTGCACAGTCACAATCTCTCTCACTAGTGTACATACATTTTATAAACATCTGTCCAACCATTTTGATGGTTGATGGCAACCTCTGACAACTGTCCGCTTGGTCAAGAGGCCTACACACCTCTAAATGTGAGGGCTCCCTCCAGATCTCTGACAGTGATGAAAAATGCGTCGCTGTTCGCTGGCTGACCCCAAACTAGCACCTGCCAGCAGGCACGGCAGTCCCCCCCACTGGCTGTACTCTCAATCATGCGCTACACGTCAGATAGAGCCGGTTCCCCATTGAACCGCCATTGCCTGATGAGGAGTGGCAGTAATCTGCCTGATAACTGGTTGTTCCTGTCCAATTAGTCTGAATGTTACCTGGCTTAGCTGACCTTAAAAATAAAGTCACTGAAAAACACCATGTGGCTCATATGATAGTGACAACTCATGTGATAATCCACTGTAGGACAGTGAGAGGGCAAAACCTAATTCCCTGTATCAAAAACCCACTCAGCATGCTGACGGTGTGTCATGGCTTATAGTCTTTTGAGTTAGGCCGAGGCACAAGATACGTTTTTAGGGAAAGCAGCTCACAAGTTTAGGTGTCATGGTCTTTTTAGATCTTTGTTTATCCATACGTATAAAGAATGCAAATTTTGTAGACTGTGCCTGTGCTCACAGTCCCTTTGTGCACTTTCGTCTCCGTTGTCATTAATAATTTCAAGCTGTCTTTATTTCCCCACGTTAGCCTGTCAGTGACTTTAAAGGTTTTTGGCTAATAAGTCTCATTTCACTTCATTAACTTCTGGCTTGGGGGTCTATTCAAGCTGAGATGATATATTACCCGGCGACACACACACAAATGGGCCTGTGTATGCAGGAGTTTGCGCACACACATTTTCTCTCCTCACACATTTGCCCACACACACACACACTTTTGGGTAGCCTGAGGTGCAGTGGTGTGCCTAGCTTGTATGAGTGCAAGGAGACACACGCAGGAAGAGAATGAGGGCCTGGGTAATGTGCAGTAATGGTGGTAATTGATGCTGGTACTCTAGGAGTTCTTTTCAGACTCTGTGGTTTGCTGCTTTCCTCTTTACAAACTGTGAACCCTGCTCACAGCTAAAAACACAGTATGGCTTCGTATGGCTTCATATTCCCAGGTAGTCCTTGTATCACTTTCTCACATTTAGATCAAGTTCAACAATTATTACTTGATCTGACTCAAAAATAAGATGAACGTCATTATCGGCAGTATACTCTGCTAGGAGTTTGGGAAAGTTGCCTACAATGATTGAAGCAGTTTATTGCATTAACCCAGCTCCCTGCAGGCTACAATGAGCTTCCTTTGCATTGTTTGTGTTTTTAGGCACCGGTTGTTATTGTTTGTCTTTTATCACCTTTTGTGCCTTGCAGCACTTTTTGCTTTGGTGGTGAGGGATGGTGTTCATTGCAGTAATCTGTAATCAGCAAACTAGATCTCCATTAAACCCACTTGTTTGCTCGATGAATGTGGTAGAGGAAATGGAGCTGTGGTTAATGCATGGCTTGTTTTGCCTCTGAGAGAGAAGCTGTGTTTGTGATTTTTTGTCCTCTTGCAATGAGGAAGGTATCTTGTAACGGATAAGACGGAAGATTCAGTGGACACAGTTGGATCCAAATGTCAGGGACAGTGCCAGAATGGCATAACTCTTTAGTTTATGTAATGACTGCTTGTAGTCTGTGTGTGTGTGTGTGTGTGTTATTATGGAGAAAGTTGTAATCAACAGAAACATCAGAAACACATCTTGCAAAACGGTGCCCTGAGAAGAACCAGAGACACAGATTGATGCAGAATAATTCTGTGCAGTTTAAGACCAATTTTACAACTGCTGCAAGTTGGTCAACTTTTATGGATTCACTCTACCCACAGAAGTTGTGAACTTTAACTCTGCTGCTTTTGTCTCCCTGTCATTAAAGCAGTTTTAAATGTTATAGATTTTCTGTCTGATGCACTCAACTAGAATAAGGTTAAAGATTTTTGAAAAGCAGTATATAATCTATATCCTTCTGTAAAGACTGTTTCATCCAAAGACTGATTTGACTTCTTCTGGCTTATTGAAAACCCCAGGAGCCTTAATGGCATCTGAGCTCAGACGGGACGTTGTTTCCTGAAAGAAATAAGGCCTTGCATGCTCCAGTTGCATTTATATCATCCGCTACAGAATGTGAAATACATGAGTGTCATTGAGGACAGCTTTATAATGCCAGTTGTAAACAGAATCTGTGATTTGGTTTAGAGCATTTAGAACAGTTTTTTCTTTCAACTGCAGACTTGCTACATATACAATAAAAATAGTGCCCGAAATCATTCATTTTTACTTTCAGTAGTGTCAATAAACCACAAATCTATTTGGCTTTCTCAAGGTAATCAACCGTACTGTTGAAAAATTTAGTTGAAAGTCAGTCTGCAAACCACTTTAAGATAAAGCAATAAAGCATCCAATACAGTTTGAAAGGTTATAATTCTGTTAAGTTCACACTTGAAGATTATGAAGGGAAACTTTAGATGTTATATGAGCCTCTAAAATGACACAGTAAAAGCTGTTTTTATTTATTGCATTCTTTGCCTGTAAATTAACTTCCCTCACTCAGGCTTTATGTTTGCCGAAGTGAATTGGCTTTAGACTTGTGCTGCTTGCAGTTTTACTGCGATTTGTAAATATTAAAGTGTTCTTTTACAGGCTAAGTGGGTTCAAATGTGCCAAAAGCTTCCTCAATGGGTTCTCAATGACCTCTTTCTCCTCTCCTCTTTAGTTGCTTTGAAGATCAGAGTGTAGAGTGTTAGTCTGTTATTAGTATGCCTAAAAAAAGCATCTAACCTTCATGGTGTATGTGTGTGCTCAAATCTTTGTGTGCATACGTGTGTGCCATTGCTTCCAGAAATTTGAGAAATCCTTTCAAGTAGGAGGGGGAAAATGTGATTTTACAAGGGGAGGAGAGACAGCTCCCGCCCTCCTTCACCTACATTCTCATCTTCCCATGGGGAAAGGGTAGAAAAGGAGACTTCACTGCTGGCAATCTTGGCTAAAATTCTCATATTTTAGCAACATTTACATAGTGAGTGTGTAATAGCCATGATTTCTATAAGACAGCTGAAAGTGAATTTGGTAAAGCATTGCAAATCTTTGCTTTTGATAATGCTTAGAGTGCCAGTTTGCTTCATAGCCTTTTCACCTTAGCTGTTGTGAAAGTAGCCAGCCAGCCCATCACTAATGTGCATCTTAAAACACAAAAGAACAGACGGATGGAGATTAATTTACCAAAGATTTATAGGCCGGCACTGAAACCAAAACGGAAGAATGCAGCCTCCACCTACTCCCACTGTTCTCTCTATGGTTCACTCACATCTAAAGAGTCCAAGGTTTTGCAGATAAAGCCAGTGGCTCAGAACTAATTTGAGCCCAATCTCTTTGCTCCTGGTTAGTGTGAAACATTGATGCCATGAAAGGTAAGCGAGCAAGGATTTGTAAAGAATATTTTGAGTGTCTCTGGGATTCTGGCACAGAGCTGTGGTACATGCTATATGAGAGAAATGTGGAAAATGATTGTAAATGCAGAAATTCCACTTAGGAGCTCAGTGAGACTCCAATGGGCAGGCCACTGTTAATGGGGACTTGGTGATATATGTGCTCATGCTAGGGTCACTGTGTGAGGCCTGCTGCATCAATGCTGCTGGCCCTGTAGAGGGGAAAAATTACTGTCATTTCTGATTCACATGTTGGAGATATTTCATCTTGTTGTGTGCTTGACAGGCCCCTGTGCTTCATTTGCTGAGCTATTCCCTTTTCCCATCAGGTTTATTTTTCTGAAAGAGCAAAGTTCTTCCACTTGCCTACACAAATAAGGGCATGCCTGAAACATTCTGATGAAGTAGCACACATCCATACTCTCTTCGTGCAGTGTGACATATGCTTACAGTTTGGGAAAATCTGTATTCGACCTTAAGGCCAAATGTTAAATTTCACAGGGTTAAAGCAACTGTGTCTTTTTAACCCTGACCTTATGCCATGCAGTAATGCAAAGCCACACATGCTCGGCAAGAGCTGACGGACCCTTTTGACTTCACACACGTGCATTTCAGTACCAACTATGGCACATGCATGTATGCGCTCCTACTAGCCTGTTTCTAGTTCAACTCTCTGACTCTCCACCTGCCTACTATCCCACCTCACCGATTGAAACTTCATGCAACAACCTGCTGCACATATTCTGCGCTCCAGTCATACTTGACCCTTGTGTACCCATTATCCCCGGGTCAGTCCAGGGCACTGCTCACACACACTCATGTGCACCCATGCATAGCTTTGCGTATGGGAAAACAATAAACAGACACTCCTAGGTCAGGTCAGTGCATACACAGTTGTCGGGCCTGAACCCTGATATGGCCTTTGACAATCTGGACTAATCTTTAGCTCTGTTTGTTATAAAGGCTAACCTCAAAGTGACCAGTTAAATGACAGTAACCTTTAAGGTTTAATGTTGTTGAAATTGGGATAAAGTTTATAAAGCTGCACTCCTTGACTATGTGTTTTATCAGTTTTTAAAGAGGAGTGCAACAACTTAACCATTAAATGCTAACTTTTTGTGTTGTTTGTCATTTGGTTGGACGGGCTAAATATGTTTTACCCCCATCTGACCCTCATCAACATTTTTTCCCCCAGAGAATGCTAATACTACAGAACTGAACTCTGTCCATAGATTTATTCAAAGAATTTGTGGAAACAAAGAAACAATACTGAGATGTTTGTTTATTTACTTTTAGTAAATTCATGTAATGTGTGTTCATCCTGAAGAAGTTAACAAGTCAGCCTTTTGGGACATGTCCTTCTGTTTACCAGTGCTCATGTGGCAACCATTGTGTGGAAGATGGCGGCTTGTTCTCATGGTGGTGTATTGTTTAGAGTAGCATGTTCTGCGGTTTGTCTGAGTTAACCACATGTTGTGTCTCAACAATCTCTTTGAGACCAGCGGAGGAAAAAAAAACATACGTTCAAAGGAAAACCGAGGGTCTTGGCTCTCATTCTCATCTGAAACAAACCAGATCAGATCAAGGCTGTTTACCTTTATATATCCAATGTATATAGGAACAGCCAATTGTCCAATGTTGCGCAACTTCAATGACAAAAAAATGAAAGTTACCTCGTCAAGGTATACTGCTGCTAGGGGTTACGGTTAACCCAAATGCTTACAACAATAACATAACATCACACTCCTTTAAAACGTCATCTTTAGCATAAACATTCAGGTAAGCCTAATAAAGTAGTATTTTTAAAGAAATCTCTATTTCATTTAGCATTTAGCCTTCCACTGATTTTAAATTCAGAGGGCCTGATTAACTAATATCCCAGATAGTGAGTACTACATCTGTGTGCAATCTTCAAAATTTTGCATTGGGCATTTTGCAGGTGACCTGCTACGAAAAAATGTGTGATCACTAGTGTCTGTCATGGAGAGTTTGGAGAGTGACCAGCATAAATGCAAGATAAAATTTGATCTAGAGGCTGATAATCACTTTGATGAGCTACAGCAACAAAACTCAGTAATATGTGGAAAAAGCACTGTATGTTGCTGGAAAACCAGCAACTGCATAACAGCTGCATTTGTTCTCATTCAGTGCATCCTGAGTGCGTGTAAACTTTAACTAACAGGTGTAAGAAGGATTTCAGGACTTGCGAAAACACACCTACTTCGGGAGACCTCAGCAGCAACTGTACGCTGGAATGGCCCTGACAAGGCATTGCAGAGATTAAAGTTTTGGTATGGCAGGTATTGAATGATTCCTTCTCGTAACTCCAAATCTGCCTGTAGCTCCCACAGCAGCTCTAAATCTGTCCAAATATATTACCACGAGCGGTAAACACATGTTTTGCAGTCTTTTATTTCTCCTGTGCCTCCTCCTTACCTGAATAACAGCAGCCATCTGTGCGCAAGCAGATTGCACCTGCCTTTCAAATGTATTAAATACAGACACAATCACAGCAGCCGCAGTTGCTTTCAGGCTTGATAAATCACATTGCATATTCTGAGTTTGAGTATTTTAACTTTCTCCTCTCTGTATTTTGTGCATTCAGGCAAAAACATCACTATGCAAAACAGTTTGCATATTTATGAAGGCATAGGTGCAAAATTTATTGAGTGTGATACTTTGTTCAATTGAAAGATACATTCCTCAGTGTGGACCCATAGTAGATCAGTGTGTGCTGTGATATCAAGTTTGCATGTTTTTCTACACTCAAACCTTTACTATATCAAGCCCAGAGTGTGCCATCCTCTAATCTAGTTACTGCTTACAGATGTAACACATAAGAATGTTTCTAAATCTGATATCAGTAGTAATACAGTAATTGAAAAATAATTAATTTAATAATTAATTAATTAAATTAGTAATTTACTTTGTCTTTGTCTAAACCAGTATTTTTGTACATTTTAGCTCTCTAAATCATGCGTCTTTTGCAGTATGATTATCAAACTGTCTTATCAAAGTTGATATTTTATATCATTCAGAGTCACTAGCAAGCTAAATTCTTCACTTTTGTGAACTCTAATTGCACTTAGAGAATTGTTTTGATTTATTACAACTTGGATGATATATTTGTATGTTTTCCATTGTCATGGTGCCATTGTTTCTGTTGGTTTGAGTAACACTGTACTCAAAAGATTACTTGCTGAGATCTGGGATTGTGGCTACTCCATTTGAAAGCTGAACAGCGGCGAGCAATTTTCATTCAAGTTAATGTGAATAAATCTCGGTGTCCAAATCCATCCATAGCAAACAGGGTTCTTGTGCAATGAGATATATTATATATATTGTAGGCGTCCTTACTTTCACTTTCCTATGAACTGAAATAGCCATAGCCATAAGAATAATAGTTAAATTATATGTTATAATACACCAGAATTCCCCTTTAGCAGAGTAAAAATGCTCAAATACTTAAATACAGATATAAAATTACTACAATTTGAGCCTTTGCAGCCTTTTTCTGCATATTGGTCAGGTGTTCGAATTTGAGATGAATTTCACCCTTGGATTGGCAGGTCTGTAACTAACCATGAGATGTGGGGGTGCTTTCTCCGTGATCAAATATAGAGATTTTCTGTTTCTCCAGGCTGAAAAAATGCCAATAAATGGGAGCCTAGAGAAAAGAATGCTAAACCTGAAGAACAGAGACGTCTATCACTCACCCGTAGCACTTGGCCTATTTTCTCCACATTTAACGGGGTCTTACAGGGTGTATAGGATGCATTGGAATGCAAAGAAAGAATGAAAGGAAGCCTCTTCCTTGTGGCGGGGGTCCCCAAAAGGATACGGACATAAACTAAAGTGGAGGGTAAAGCCCTTTACTCCATCTCCATCACATACACAAAGACATCATTGCACAGACACACACACTCTCAGAAACACAAATGCAAAAAAGTGCCCTACTCTCGCTCACGCTGTCTTTCACAAATATACACACATATATTAACCTCTCTTTCTTCCTCTCACTTTCTTGGCCCTCCCCTATTTCACACACACTCTCACATGCACAATCACAGACTCAATCTGGTACCCAAAAACAGACACACACTCGCACACAAACATTCCCCCCAGTTGAAACAGGTCCTCTACACAGAGGCTGGAGGAGAAAATAGGGGGTGGAATTAAGTGCTGAGTGAAAGAGAGAGGAGGAATGGGGAAGAAACAACAACAACAATACAAACTGGGAAAGGAAGTGAGGCTGAAAAGAGGGAGATGTGTTTGAAAGGAGAGAACAAGGTTAGGGGATGGGAAGAGCATGGGGGATGAGAAAAGGCAGCAAAGATGAGGCTGAAAATAGAAAATGTTTTTATTCCTCCTTTTGATGAGAGCATGCATCAGTGGGTGAATGAGTGTGCTAGTGCATTGTAGGTTCCT
The DNA here is from genome assembly GCA_032362345.1 of Sandelia bainsii. Classification (NCBI taxonomy): domain Eukaryota; kingdom Metazoa; phylum Chordata; class Actinopteri; order Anabantiformes; family Anabantidae; genus Sandelia; species Sandelia bainsii. Next base: position 15,512,025 of record JAUMHL010000012.1, on the reverse strand, counting down.
ATAGACTGCAGTAGATCTTGTTGTCTCTCTGCCGTTGTGTTCAGTGTTCACTGTGGCTATGGCTCTACAGCAGGATTGTTCCAATCGTGCCTTCTCCTACTAGACAGTCATTGTAAGGTCTGCATGTTTTCAATGCAACACAGGTGAAGGACTTTTCTGTTAGCAGGTCTGCAAAGACTATGACAAACCTTACAAACTATTTCATAAATCTGTATTGTTCTTGCATTGTTTGCAAACATTTTTGCAATCTTTTATGCATACAAAGTTGCTTATATCTACACAACCCTATCATGTATGTGTATAAGTGATGTATTACTAAGGAGGCTTGCCCATGGGCCAGGACGCTTTGTGAGGCCTTGTGAAAGGCTCCCCTGAAAGGAACCGCCAGTCCATGCCCAGCGGATTTAGGGGAGTGAGTTTAGGGGGTCAGCACGGTCACACTGGGGATAAATGCCTCTCATTGTCTCTTCTAAGGAGATGCTCTCAGTAGGGAGTCTATAAAGCCCCAGTGGCAACACTAACACCCAGAGCTCTGGGGCTTCCCAGGGGAACACCCCGGGACCCCCAGCCAGGGACAGGCTCCCAATTTGTGGGGGAGAAAAACAGCTGAGGGGACCCATGTATGGTTTGGTAGTGTGCTAGCTTCTTCATCAGCCAGGGAGTTGTGACAGTGTTGGGTTCATTGGGTTTCTTGTATCGTCACATATTTACTCTCCCCCTGTGGACATGGTGCAGGAACAGGTAAATAAACACATACATAACATTGTAACCACTCAGAGGTTGCAGAAAATCCCCTGAAAACCCCGAAACACAAAACGACAGAATGAAGCCTTTGTTGCAAATTGGCACAATCTCTTCTTTCCTTGGGCAGGAATAGAAACAAGAGGTTTAGGTATGTATGTGGGCGTGAATGCATGGTAGTATGTTCATGCTTGCTCATACATTTACCTTTACATACTACATGTAGACTGTGTATGAATATGTGTTATTATGTATATCCAGTGTGTGTGTGTGTGTGTGTGTGTGTGTAGGAAGCGGAGGGGGCAGCGTCTCATGGGATCTTTTGTGGAATGTCTCTGCTCGCCCCGTCTCAAAGCCATGAGATGGGCAAACATGAAATCAAAGTGGAAAAGCCCCACAAAGGGGTGGAAGGAGGATGACTAGGGTCTGGATGGGGGTAGGAGTAGAGCGGGAGGGAAGGGGTGGCTTGTCCCTGCACCCCAGACCTCAGGAAACACCAGGCCCCACAGCTCCATGAAAAGAGCCCTTATGAGGACCTGGCTGTCCTGCTTGCATTGGATTAAGTCCCCAAACCCACAGGCTGCCAGCATGGTACATCTACATCCTATTTTATCACTCACTCTTCCAGCACAAGCAACCACTTCAGCATGCTTTCCCTTCACATGAATATTATTTGTCTCATGCATCATGACACTAAACTGATACATTTTGATTATAGCATTTGAAATTATAATTGATGCTCCAATAATCAATGTTTTTATATGAACAATAGATTAAATGACTATATGTGACATTACAAGCGTCTTACTGATGAGCCCACACAGAGTTATCAACTTGATTCTGTTGTTCTCTTCAACTCTCTGGTGCTTTATGTCAGCATTCACACCAATATTTATGGCTCTCAATTTCACTCTGGGTCTGGTGCAGTCTCAGCAGCGAAATCATCAAAATGCTAAATCCAATTGTTGGACCTGTAGGACACAGTTAGCTTCTAGTCAGTGAGCATAGTAGAAATGTTGCTAAAGAGACAAATATTTTTCTCAGGTGCTGGTGGAGACCAAAACAGAGCAAAAAGACGAGGGATACAGCACATGGCATGACATGATTCAAAATGAATTTTACTCTTTTGTATTTGCATGATGTATTTGCTGAACATGCCACATCCACTTTATACATTCATAAAACGGCAGTGCTGTGGTTACAGTTTGTTTTACTTTGTTCATAATATGATGCAATAAATCTTCTCATAGTAGCTCTTTGTAAATACAATACATCTTCAATTCAAGGCCACGTGTGAATATTCTCACACCAAAATCAACTTGTACGTAATTGACATGTCTCTTCTACTAACTAAATGACTACAGATATGACATGCAAACAGAGAGTACTAATAAAAGGGATTGTGTGCTGGGTATCTTAACAATTATACTGTTAAATGTGTATCACCTTGCTGAAAGGGCTTTTGTGGTTTTTGCCCGCAGGGCATTGTTCTCTAGTCTGGTGCTCTGTTACAGAATTACAAATGTCTAAATGTCATCTTCATTTAGCATTCCTCTGAATAATATACACTACAGTATGCATATATTTAACTCGCTGTCAGCTCCTTAAGCCTTCATTTACACAATGCATTGCACCCCCTGCCTCTTTCTCATACAAATATACTATCCGCACACAGTTGCAATCACTGAACATCTTAAAATAAAGGAATGTCATGCTCCAAATAGGATCTCCTGTTCTTCCAGTGGTAATGATCAGAGGTGGGTAGTAACGAGTTACATTTACTTCGTTACATTTACTTAAGACAAGTTTTTGAAAAAAAATTACTTGTAAGAGTAGTTTTACTGCACCATACTTAACATACTTTTACTTGAGTAGATTTGTGAAGAAGAAACGCTTCTTACTCCGCTACATTAGACAACACTCGACTTGTTACTTTTCTTTTTACCATTTATTCTACCAGAGAGATGTCGTCTAGAGTTGTGACGTTCACGAACAAACCGAATCTAGAGAACAAA
>JAUMHL010000012.1:15495669-15509169 GCA_032362345.1 Sandelia bainsii | reverse complement strand
CTAAATTATCAAGTTACATATTGATCATACAGTGTGTTGATGTCATTTACACCACTTGAAAGATTTTTCACAAAATAATAGTTTTTCTGGATAGTTAAAAATGTTCTTTTAAGCAAAGGGTAAATCCAAAATAGTGATCTCACTGAAGATGTTATTTATTTTTACTCATTGTTTATTCTATTATTTGGAAATACTAGAATTTTATATTCTTTTTTTAAATATTTTATCAATTTATATTTTTGTCTGATTACATAATTTAAAAAATACATAAAAAGAGAGAAAGAAGAGAGAAATAGCATGAAAATAAAAGGAAAAGAATAATTTATTAATAAAGAAAAAAATTAATGAATTATCATATTTTTGTAGAAAAAATAGATTTTGTGGTGTGTGTATAGAGGATATGAATGACTACACCTAGCCTAGGCACTGATTTGCTCTCATCTATGTGTGTGTGTTTACATTTTGTATGTTTGTTGTCTTTATGTGTTAAGTACTGGGGGAGGATGTAAAAAAACCTTTGTAGCTCTCTGTGTCACCAGAGCTGGGACCTTCAATCTCAAAGTGGTTTCTGCTGGGGTTTGGGAGGTGCGAGGTGAGGTGCATGTCTGCTCTCTAAATCTTTCGTCCCATAACTGCTATGAAATAATCCCCCGGCAGGTCATTTATGCTAGGGAGGAGGGGTGCAACAGACTTCTTTTGTTCAACACAGCCTTTACCACATTAACCCCCAGACACCCTTTATGTTAACATCTTTGTGTGTGTGTATGTGTGTCTAACCCTAACCTGCTGCGCAAAACACAACTGCAAACCTTCACCATTATAGCAGTTGGTCAGTGTACATACAGAAACTGTCAACGTTTTAACACAGCTCAGCTTCTTCTGCAGCAGCCTTCTCGTGCATTTGCTATCGACTGGTCCACCGCATCCGCTACAGTGTCGCGGAGCAATGGCAATTCCAGCCTGTGAGTAGTTCCACAAGAAAGGGTAGGACTGGGTAATATCTAGATTTGATATTGTTAACCTAATGGAAAGGAGATTAGAGAAATGCAGGGCTACATTTGTAGGTCGGGTTTATCGATCTAAATCGAAACCTAAAATAAAAATGTAGCATTGCTTTTTGATCACAAATGCATTTTGATCTGTAAATAATCCAAGATGAAGAGAGAAAGTTAGCTTGGAGTATATACTGTAAGTTGTACATTTACTTGGCTACATCAGCTTTTTGGTTTGAACCAACACAGACAACAACACAAAAACCTTTAGGGCACAATTTGCACAAATACGGTGAAATAAATTTTCCTTTAAATTTCAGAACACACTTTCACTTTAACCATATAAAAAGAAAAGGAGAATCATGCAGGTATAAGATCTTGCCAAGGACCTAACTAACAGTTCCAATACCACCCTGCCTCTCCTGGCCATGGACACCCTATTAGGTCACCAATATGAGGTCACCTCTGTTTACAACCCACCTCCAACCAGCTGATTCAGCCCAACCAAAAGGGTGTGTGAGTGTGTTTCTGTATAAGTCTCTATGTGTACATGTACAGTATATGTGCCAATTAGTGTCCCACTCCAGACTGATTACACATTACTTTTGCTGCAGAGGAAAGAAATTACCTGTGTGTGTGCGTGCATGTGTGTGTGCGTGTGTGTGTGCGCACGCCTGTGTGTTTATCCTGCTAGGCCTGTGATGTCAGCGCTGTCTGGCGACAGACTGATTAATGTCTGAATGTTTTCCAGCTATTTAGCCCAGAGCCTGCACACTGAGCACTTACAAACACAGGGCATGGGGAGAGAAGGATGGAAGGAAGAATGGATAAGAAAAAGAGAAGTAAAGAATAACGAAGGGATGACAGACTGAGAAATACAGACATGAAATTGAGAGAAATGCTTTAAAGAAATGGAAAAATACAGTAGGAGGTTGTGGAACAGCATCTGCTTTTAATATGGGCTTTACAATCATTCTGACTTCCTCTGACTTGACAACTAATCTAATGTCCAAAGTTTCACAGATAGTGGGCCTGTCCAGAGCCGTTAGCCAGAGAACAGAACAACGACAGCACTTGTAATAGGACTGTCTGACTCATGTGTAATAAGGGGAGCCTTGTGATGACAGGGTTCAACAATTATTAATGGACTCTCCAGGCTGTACTCGAGTCTTTGGCACCAAAAACTCACTTGAACGTTTCTTTCTTACATGTCATGTTCCCCAATTCACACCCTTGTGATTGTTCTCCCCGTTTCTAATCGCTCTTCCTTACTGTCAGTCTTCCTGTCTTCTGCCTCCACACTTCGCTGCTCGGAGATTGTCGGGATGGCTTAAGGATGGTCGTGCTAAATGCCTTGTTAAAGCAGTTTTGTTTGATAAAATGCAAAAAGGTCATTATGACGACAGCTGTCAAAGTGGCAGGGAGAATAGGAGGGAGCAGGATAGAAGTGGTGGTCGTGGTGTACTGTATAGAGAGCAGATATTCGTTCCGTGATTAGCCAGGAACCAGCTCTCAACTCCTCCGCTGCAGTCTGGAGTTAATTAGCAGAGCTATTATCAAGCCGTGTTCATCCGCGCAGATGAGCAGACAGTGGCTCTAATCTAACCACACTCTGACGTAGTCTGGGGCTCTAATATATTAGATTTGTTAACTAGCACTGTGAAATGGTTGCATCCACCCTACATCAAAAAAGCATATTATAGATTAAAGCGTTTAGGGGGAATGGTGCCAGGGTGCCATTTTGTTGACTGCCTTGTATGAGCTACAGCTTTTATCTCATAGAAACATTTGATCTCTTTCCACATACATGGTATGGTTGCATGGGTCTGAAATGGGTGTTGTCATTAATGAAGGGTATCTCTTCTTATTCTTTCTCTCCATCTCTGTCTCTCTTTTATTCCTCTCCAGCTACATTAGCAACTGTCCCGATTGTGTCTCCTCTGACTTAGACATCACAGCCACACCAAATCTCCTGGAAGCACGAGGCGAGGGGGTAAGAATTCGGCTTAGCTGAGAGGCAGCATGGATATCAGGCCCCTGCAGAATCCCCTCCTCCCGTCTCTGTTTCTCTCTCTCTCTTGCTAACTTTTCATTCTGCGCCGTGGAAGATTTACTGTAATCTGGCAGATCAAAGGCGAGCATCGCAATCCTATTCGCCTAATCCAGTTTGATGGTGATTTTTGCACATGCAATAACACTGGCAAAAAGAGAGATCGCTTTTAAGCCAAGTTTTTTTTCCTTCCCCTCTGTTATAAAAATAATCATATTTATGAAAATCAAGTCAAAGTCAGAACTATTTTAGTCTCTGATTACATATTACATTAACAGTCATGTCAGAATTTAGATTTTTTACTAACTTTTTGCAGTGGATGATGATATCTGCTTTGCAATTTCCTTTGATTTTTTTAATCTTATTTTTTTTATTTGGTCTTCATGATCTTTTTTTAAGAATTTCAGACCACTTCTTTTTTTTTCCTCTATTGCCACTCAGCTAAAGGATTTGATGTGTTTCATCATCAAAACGTCTGGTTATTCTTAGACTGAACAAGACATACCCAGACTGGGGTTCACTGACTTCTAGGGGTTTATTAGAGAGCTTAATCAAGTCCCTTTCATATTGCATCTGACAATTGAGTCATATTTTCACAGCCCTCAAAGATGTTAACTCATTTGGCTAAACAGAAAACAATTAGCAGTCACATCCCTTTGAGGCATTTTCTAATTCCTCTCCCTGTTTGCTTACTCCTCTAACCCAGTGAAATTTTTTTGAATAGGCAGATGGCAGAAACAACCCGGAAAGACTTCCCTCATTAATCCTCACCTATAATCTCTCCCACAGAAAAGTAAAAAAGCAGAGAAGAAAATATGACCTGGAGGATGCTGAATTTTGCTCTATCCTTAGCGGTTTTCCTAATTTGGAGATGGTTATACTCATCTTTCAAGCTTTTCTTGGCTCATTACCCTCCTTTCCCTCCTCTTTTTGCCATTATACTACCTCTTGCCTTCAGCATGTATTTGATTTTGTATCTAGGCACACTTTTAATGCAGCTAAGTTCTACTTTCTTATCCACTTCTCTGCTCCCTTTCTCCACCTTATTTTTACTGTGCTTTAGCCTCTGCTATCACTGTCTGTAATCTTCTTAATTTTATTATCTCTCTCCAACTTTCTCTTATCTTGAGTTTCTCTCTATCCCTGCATTTGCATATCCATTCTTCTTTCTCCAGCTCTGTGTCTTTCTCTCTATAGTTCTCTGCCCCTCAACCATACTGTGGTGGCCCTGTTGCAGTCTTACTTGGCATTCATCCTTGATGCTTTCAAACTGACAGTGTGACAGACAAAATTGCACAACTTCAAATTTGTATCTTTCTCATGCATTCAAACTGTGATTGCTAATATTAACTCATCTTATTTGTTTGTTTCAAATTTGGCATGTAGTTGTGCAAAACCCAATAGTATAATTTGTTCATTGTGCCTTCTCATCTCGTTGGATAATTTTGCAGAGTAATCTCTGTGTCTTTGAACAGAAAAAAAACACACACGCATTCCTTATGTGCACACAAAAATGAAAAGCAGCCCAACTGCACATACTGGATTAATGTGGAAAACTGTGGTTGCTCTGCCTCAAATTCAAAATGTTTCTTTGGTTTCTGTTTTGTCTCTTTTCTTTCATGCAGTCAAAATTTTGATGAATCCATTAGTGAAATGCTTACTGCTGGAATAATACACTTTCTGTAATATATTCAGCCTCTAATCCATTGTCATGAGAACTTGTTGCTGACTGAAACTTCAGGGAGTTTCTGCTTTCATGAAACCTGTGGAGTAGATTGCCCCTAGTGGTTGCTTCAGTAATAACATTTTCACAAAGTTGACTCAGAATATGTCTTTTTTTTTTTTACTAAAATGTAAGATCTTTTGAGGATGATATGAGGCTCAAAAAGGTGAAATATTTTGCAATATCAGTGCAGGTGGTTGAAAAAGGTTTCACTTGAATGAAACTGTGTGGACTCCAGTAATATTAAATTCCAGACCTGTTTAGTTCATGCCACATTGAAAGAAAATGGAAAGGTTTTGAACAGAATTGAGTTTTTAAAGTGCACATAAATCTCTCCAAAAATTGTGTTTAGTTTTTCAACTGCCAGTGTGTTTCATTTATAAGGAATGTGGTTTGTACATATGTCATTCGTGACAGATGTCCTTAAATTGTATGTGTACATGGAACTGCTTAATGATATACATTATACAGTATTATTGCATGCAAAGTTAGAAATGGGATCTGTGCAAAATCAGCTCCAACAAGAACAAAATATGATGTATTACCAATAAAACAGTTTCATCCTCTTTTCATTCATTTCTGTTTATATTCAGGTTTATTTTAAGCTGCACCCAGTACCATTGGTCTTGTGCAGTGTATGTACTGAGAAATCTGGCTTATTGTTTCACATTTCTGTTTTGTTTCGACGTCATTTCACAGTTTATTTAGCATTTCACCCCCAGTTTATTTACTTTGGCGTGATGTTGGGATTGTGTTCTCTTTCAACAGCTGTCACGGGGAGAAAGAAATGAAAGCACGTTTGATGGCTCATGAGCAGTTGCCAGGAAGATGGATAGATGGATGGCTAGCTAGACAGAGGTATAAGATGGATGATTTGACGATTTGATGGGATGGATGTGTGGGGAGATGAGCATCAGGCATGTTTGGGTAAAATTAGGGCATGCTCCTCTATGTATTATGTAGCTGCAGGGGCGGAGGTACGGACGTGTGCGTTTTTGTATGTGTGTATATAAGTGGAAGTGTGTGTGTTGCAGAGGACCTGTCACTGAACAGGAATGATTAATGGGCTCCTGCCACATGAAGGGGCTACAGACTAAACCCACAACCGTAACTGGAGCATGGCATCTCTCACCTTATCCTCCTCCTTTCCCCGTCCTCTTTTACTCTTCCTTCTCCTTTGCTTGTCCCTCCTACCTCACAACAGGCTTGTTTTTACACCTGCTTGCAGGCAGGGAAGTTTTTTTCTTTTTTCTTTTCTGCAAGCTGTGCATCTGCAGCGTGGTAAAACTGGGCGGCACCGTGAACAATTGACTGTTGATGGGAGCGGAAGAGAAGTGCAACAGAGCAAAATATTCAAATGTTCATGTTTGACACGACAAATAAAAACGCGAGCTAATCGATGATTGATGAGCTCATGTATTCACAGATAACACAGTCAGTCACGCAGGTCACTATTGTGTGTTTTGGGTGGAGTTTGGAGGACATGTGGGTGTTTGAAAGTTTTAATGTGGCCTTCCTCTCCTGACTTGGTGAGCTCAGTGCTCCAGCTGTCCCACAGTTGGAAGGTCTTTGGGGTCAATGTTTTGGATGACTGCAGATGTACCGGTGGTGTTGAGCCATTTGGTTTCAGTAATTCTAGCTGGTCAACAGCAGTGTGCGGCAGGTGCCTCATATGCCAGAGGAGGGGACGATGACGACGGGTGGCTTGAATCACTTTTGGGCAGATGCATTGGCACCGTACCAGAGGTGAAAAATGTGTGTGTCTCAGTGTCTGTGTGCTCACTGGATACATGTGATTAATGAACATTTGGTTGAATGTAGACAGGCATAGTAGAGTCACACAGACACTGAACCCTTTCCTCTCAGTATAGAGAGAATGTGGAAAGTTATGCCAGAGGGACACCTGTCTTTTCTGCTTCACCAAGGCAGCTCTGATGGTGTTTCAGTTGCTGGTATTGTTTAATATACAGTCAGGAAGCAGTGAGACAGTGGTTTGTGTTCGTCCCGGGCTTGGGCCAGATGGGGGCCAACCCAATGAATCATCATGTGGAACCAGGAACCTGTGAACCAGGATTGATTAGCCAGATGTTAACCAAAGTGGAAGATAATCACAATGAATGTCACACTGCACTAGAAGGATATTGCCCATTTTCCATTAGTTTTTTCTTTGAAACCACTTATTCAAAGCTGTTTCAAATTCATATTCTGTGTTCAGACATTATGAGGAATTACTAACAAAAATCCATGCATCATAACTGCAAGTTTACAGCAGTCTACAGACACTTTCCAGTTGCCTCCAATTCCTCAATTATATTGCTCGTTTGTGTATGGTACACACCCATACACAAAGGATGGGTGTGTGCCCATCCTTTGTGTATTCTGATTTTCCTGATATACTTCTCAGTCATGTTTTTTTTAAAGATTAATCTTGCACACGCAGATCTAGTTGATTAGACAAGGAAGGATGGTGGATCCTGTGTTTTCAAATGATGAAGGTTCAAGACAGAAGCTTCAAATCTTATGGACATATGTTAAATTGGAAGTTTGGACTACCATGATATGTTTTCCATTAGCTAGTTTTTTTTTTTACTTTATGTGTTTCTCTTTTTATTTTTGTAATTTAATGTCCTTAGATGTAGTGTACTTTGTAATGCTATAAACAGTAGCCACATGTTTGTCCTAAAGGCTAGAAGCTAGCAGGCATGGGAAAACCTTGTTCCCAGAAAGTTCAACATGAGAAAAACCTGGCAGCCTCACAACCTCAATGACTTATATATCTATACAGCACAAGTCTGAATTCAAATAACTTTCCCTGTGGAGTTTAGTTTGTAACTTTTTAAAAAGTGTGTGTGTGTACGTAGCTTCCACATACATGTATTCATATTATTCCTGTTTGTGTGAACATGTCTCTGTAACTCCATGTGTCCTCCCTCGATTTCAGAGTGTTGAGGTCCCGCTTTGTGAGCAGAGCTGATAAGGACGCACAGAATGTGAAAGACTTCAGCTCCCTGCACTCACATAAACAGCTTTACTCCTTCGTATCCACTTAGTAAAGTTTCTCTATTGAATCAACTTCTCCATGTCTGCTGTTATTAGTGGCAGTGTGGAAGGCCGGCCTATGCAAATGGTGTCCAGCAGGGCAAATGAAAGTCGACAGAGACAGATCTTCTCCTCTTTCAGCCCATGAATGGAGAGGGATTTAAAAATTCATAGAAGATGCCGAAAAGAAAACTCAAAGGGAAGTTAAGATAGATGAAAGCGGATCCCTGGCGTGCTTAGTGTCGTTCATTTAATTTAGCATTTTACATCATTTTGTGACCAGACTTGTGTGGGTTTATAAAAATTACCCTCAAGTTACTTACTAGTTACTACTAACAATTAGCATTTTAATTCTATATCCGTATTCAGTTGCAACCTTGTACTAATGATTGTGTACATGTCACTGTAAAATTTCACACATAATTTAATCCGAGCAGGCCCAAAGGTCACAAGCACAAACATAAACACATGCACTTGTCTTCGGATATGGTGTCCATCTTGATTCCACACTTCACATTTATAGAAAATGAGCTCATGATTTGGAGCTCCACTGGCACACTGGACATGCCATTCCTATCCTCTGATGGAGTAAGCTTTATTTGAGGGAGAATGGATTCATATTCACTGTGTGCCTCTGTCTGCTTGTTATCCACTCCCACCACCACCACTACTGACAAGCACAATCCCACCTGTGCTCTGCCAATCCTGAGTCATCACGGAGAACAGTTTGGGCAGAATTGCTTTATGGGAAAAGAGATCAACGGGAAGGGGGGAGAAATAAAAACTGGCCAGGAACGTTTGAGGTAATGGGTAGTGAGAGAAAGAGGAAAGGGGATGAGAAGGTAATTTGGAGTTACAAGCATCACGTAGCTGTTCCTGGGTGGTGAGTGAACAGTGCTGGTTCCCTGCAGACTGGGCTTCTATCTTCAATGTAGTGTACTCTCCAGTGATAATGGCCTCCCATTACAGAGCTTCAGCCTCGGGGAAAATTTGGATAAGTTACCAGCTCTAGATCCCATATCACAGGAGGCTGTCCCTCATCACACAGTGGGAAAGTCATGATGAGAGGGCCATTCCCCCTTTTTTGTACACACACATTTGCATGCTTAAACGTAGATATTCATAATTGGACACGAGTGCACATGGGCAACCCAAACAGCAACACACTCTCCAGCAAGACAAATATTAACACGGACACAAAAACATGCACACCCACTCAGTGCAGTTTTACTGGACGCCTGAGTGTCTAGTGCAGAGCAGCCAGGAACAGCTGTGTGTTCAGTCCAGCCAGAGTCCTTTCCAAGTACCAGCAGAGAGACAGTGCCCCCTGCTTAGCCCCATAATCTGGCATAATGCCTTCGCTGTAACTCAAGCTCTTATGTACAGAGATGGACACACAGCCAATTCCCATCCAGTCCCATCCTCTGCTCCTCCCCAGCTGGCAGGAACTTCCACCTTACTGATGGTTAACACATTACATCCATGCTAAATACGATTATACCTCCCATAAATGCAATGTGACTGAACCCTTGCACCTCACACTGACAATGACTAAAGGCACCTGTTGTTATACCCATAAGAATGGCATGAGCAGTGACATACACAGGAAGTTCACAAATATCATATAATCAATTTCAAGTGAAGATCAGTACAGGAGGAAGCAGTGTTTGTAAAAAAAAACGTCAACTTCAAGTGCACATTGAATTTGAGTTCTGTGAATAATCTACAGTAGGATATCGGTCAGTAGATAGTGCTTCACATATGCATGTTTTATCAAGCTGATGTGTGCATGTGCTGTGAGAAGTTGCCAGAATGGAAAAGGTTATCTTCTGGTCAGCAGTTTTCAGAAACTTGAGCCCCATGGATCACAGTGTTTTGGGAGAAAGAAACCCGCCTGTCCCATGCAGTGAGCCACATCAGCCTGAGCAGATAAGCATGTAAACACTATACATTCTTCAACATACACAAACAACTGCATCTTGAACTCCTGTTTTACTAATGTGCATTCAAACATGTGCAAATACAAACATAAGCATTCATAACAATGCACGTTTTTATCTGATTTACCTTAGCCTACAAGCAGACATAAACAGATGTGCGGACACACACACAAGCATGCAGACACACACACATGCATGTGCACACATGCACCAGTATAACTAGCTAGCAGAAATAAGAACAGGTTCTTGTTGTCTTTCTGACAGGCCACCCTCCCCACCACCAAGCTGTCCCACTGAGATAAGCTGGTTGGCATTTTCATCATTCCGGCCGTACTGATTGGACCATTATCATAAGAAAGAGGCTGAGAATCCAGGAGGCCTTCCCCCTGGACGCCGATCCATGTTCAAAGTTGGGATTAGCAATCTTGCCCCTCAAATCCCCTCAAACAAGGCAGAGCAGGCAAATAAAGCAAGAATTCAACAGATAACGAAGAAGACTCTTATGACTCAGTGGACGAATGGATAGATGGAACGTGAACTAATTCTTAATGGAAAAAAAACTTGAAAGCATGCAGTAAACTTGTAATTTAAAGTTCCCTGCAAAGTGCACCTCTATTCCACAAAAAAAATCTAAAATGTGGATTGCTTAGATTTTTCATTGTGTACAACAATTCAGGCCATGATTTGAATGGCTGATCGATGTGTTAGAATCTGGCAAATTCCTGGGCCAAATATAATTTGGGGTTAGCACTAGAGTATTTGCTTTGAAATGCAGATATAATCAAGGCCAGAAACTGGAAAAGAAACATTTCCACTCTACTTCACATTTTCCCAAAACTCACAAATGGTTGCATTTGTGGTTTGAGCAAACATTTCAGAAACTTTTTGCAAAAACTGTTGGGATCTGCAGTGGTTACTGGCTTCATTTATCCCACTTGTTCCAGAAATAATAAGAACATAATGTGGTATTAGTTTTGTGGCTGGCGGTAGGGAGATTACCTGCATTTTAATTCTGATAACCATCATACTGTATCTTTATGGTTTTTAATTATATGAAAGCCATTTAATGTATTTTTACTGTGCAATACTCCACAGTGTGCTTTAAATCATTTTTCAATCTTAATGAAATCGAAACCGTTATATCATTAATATTTCAAAATCTTTCTGTAAAATTACAGTTTTAATCAGATTTCCAAAAGATGTGAAAAAGGTCCACTTTGTTTGTGTCTTCATGGTCTCTTTTTCGTTCTGTTCTTCTTCACCAACTCTCTCTTTTTCCACAAACTCATCATAAAGCTTTAGTAGTGTCTCCCTGCCATGTGTCACTCCAGTAAAACATTAGTGTTAACAGCCCTACAGTGACAAACTTATCATTCTCAACAACAGTTGTCACAGACCGAGGCAGTTAAGTCTATCTCATTCATTTTATATATAGAAATATCACTCATCTTGCATCCATAATAATGAGGTATAAATATACTCTGTGCAGAAAAGTTACCTGGATGACATAAAATGCTCAAACATAAATTAAGATGATTCTTTGTGAAGCATTGTTTGAAATGTGTTTTAGATTTAGTACAACACAGCTGCTGGGAGAAGACTATATCGCATCTCTTTGAAAAAGGAGTCGTCACGACAGCTTTTAAGTGGTCTCTTTGTTTAGTCTTTGCTTTGTGTCATCTGACATGTGACACTGTCTCTAAATTTGTGTTTTAAAAAAAAAAAAAGAATGCAAAGACTTGTGGGAGAATATAGTAACTTCTCTTCAATGGAAAGAATAGCTCACAAGAAAAGCATGTCACTTTGATCTGCTGTGAATATATTTTCTCATGTAAGATTTATGCTCTACATCTGCATGTTTCCATTATTATGAAATATGTTGTGTGGTATAAAATGCAAATAAGATGGATCCTAGCAAATGCCAGTAATAGTCTCTTCTGAGGAAGTACAGCAATTGGTTTGAGGATAACTTGGCCTCTTACAATCAGTACTCTCCTCCCCTTCCATGCTGACATGAAAAGACTCTGTGATATCGAGTAAGCACAAAGCACAGCCTCTCTGGGTAGCTAAGTGATAGATTATTTAAATTCCAGCCCATAACTCACACACAAGAGGTTAGAAATCTGAGAACACTGTAATTACACTCTCACCGGGGGAGCTTTGGCTCATCAGCACCCACAGCTCTGAGGTTCAGAGTGAAACCATGCTTAGACCAGATTATTAAAAGGACAAACGCTGTGAATTTCATATACCTGAATGACTTTCAAGTCCCCTTAGGTTATGCAAGTCATTCTAAGAAGCTGCTGCATTATATTGTTTGCGATACTTGCTCAATCTCATAGCATGTAATAGTGGATAGAAATCTCTTCCCACTTTAAAGCCATCAGGGAGGACAGCGCTTTTAAAAGTAAAGCTAGTTGAAGCCATAATACATTTTTATATGTCAAAACTTTCAAAAGATCAGATCAGAACCTGTCAACAACCCAAATACTAACCAGTCACTGATAAAATGGAGTCATCATTTGACAGGGACAAAAGATTTTACAATTAAGACACAAGAGTTATAGATATTTATATATATATATATATATATTTATAGATTAGTCAAATCTTTTTGCAGTTTCATTCTTTCTACAAGTTATTGTGTTTTACAAAAAAGATTTTCTAACAAACTGAGGGACAGTTAATCACCAAATAACTACATAATGATAAGATTACAGCTATATGTTCATTTACACGTGCGTCACCAATGCTACAACTCAGAATAAGGACATTCAGTGATGATAATTGGTCTTTTATTACAAAAATAATCCATACAATGTTAAATATTTTAAAGATTATGATAGAACATACTAGTGATATTAGCTTTAGGAGTAACTACTATCCTCTTTTAATTTTTAATGTTCATCATATATTCAGAATAGTTTCTTTATCATTACACAAAAGAGAAACTTTCAAAGTCATTATACTGTTTTACACTATATTCATAGCTTTTACAGCTTAAATGGTCTTCAATCATATAGTGATTTTCTACCTTATTAGTTCCCAAAGCACTTTCCACTGCTTCTCATTCACCCATTTGCACACACAATCACACACTGATGGCAGAGCTGCCATGCATCTGACCTGACACAACTGGGGCCAACTTGGGGTTCAGTGTGTGCCCAAGGACACTTGTACATATGACAATAGGAGCCAGGAATCAAACCACCGACCCCCACGACTGGTGGACTGCCGCTCTACCTCCTGATCCACAGAAAAAACATCTTTAACTCTGAGTCATTTTTCCCGAAAATCCATACAGCTCAGCATTAGTATCAACTCTTCAGTGATTGTCCCCACAATGTCTGCCAGAAATCTGGAGGTCATCATTGACAGCCAGCTGAACTTTGCACATCTCCTCCATATACTTTACTTGGCATGACAAAGCAACTTTCAAGGAGCTAGCGCTTAGTGTCTTGCTCAAGGACACACCTAGGAGTCTGGGCTGGGATTCAATCCTGCCACCTTCTGCATCCCAGTCTGATGCTTATCCCATTGAGCTACCAGGCTAGACACATGCTGATACATGCAGATTTATCATTTTGACAATTTCTTTTATTTTTCTCTACATTATTCTGTATATATTTATATAATGTGTAAGGTCTTAAACCTTACACTGTAAAGTGCCTTGAGATTCGATTCAAGATTCAAAACACTTTATTAATCCCAGAGGGAAATTATTTTGGCATGTTACAGCAGCTCTCCGTTCAAACA
>JAUMHL010000012.1:15455950-15495569 GCA_032362345.1 Sandelia bainsii | reverse complement strand
GGACTCCAGGACCAGTCTCTCAAAAGCCTTCATGATGTGTGAGGTCAGAGCCACTGGTCTGTAGTCATTTAAGACACAAGATGACTTGTGTTGTGATTTGGCGCTATATAAATAAAGTTGAATTGAATTTTATTCCAAATCTTTTTTTAGTTTCTAGCATCACACATGGTTGTGAGGGTTGAAGCCACAGTGGTCATCAACAGTAAATATTATCATCTCACCACAAAAATGATTTGATCAGCTTTAACAAAACCACACAAAAAATCAGCATTCTACTATATGTCTATATATACTATACTTACAATATTCTTTCCTGGGTCATTAGTACATAATCAACAGTTTAATCACCCCATTAACATCTTTTTGCCACTGCTACACTCAAATCATGGTATTATTCACAATAAAATGCTAATTAATTACATCAAAAAATGCAGTGGCTTGCAGCATGGCAATAATTAAAACCAGAGAAGCCATACAGTATATGATTAACATTCAGCGAATGAAAATGACTGTAATTATTCCTGCCAATACGGAGTATATTAAAAACCAAAGGGGATATCCATATGGGGTGGTATTGCAAATGCAAATTAAATAAGGGAATATGCTCAATTATAAATGAACACATAAAAAATTATTGTGAGTAAAGCTTACACTTGGTGTACAAGAAGTCATTTACAGAATTAACATTTACAGACTGCTTCATAACAAGTTATGAAGGTTAATTAAATGAAGATTAAAGATGTTTAACAGAAGAAAAAAATCCTGTGCATGTGCTGAAGGCCACGTATAAAAACTGTCAGTGTCTCTTTTTGCTTTGTGTTCATACATGTGCATTTCTGTCTGTCCCATTCTATGGCTGTGTCTGGTAGTCTGCCTATACTCTAAATCAATCCAGATGAGTGTAGTGTAGCTGTAGCATACAGCAGCTGTTTTGCTGTATTAGTGATTTATCATTTGATTAACTAGAACAAGGCACCCTAACATATGGCAATGCTGCATTTAAATACCTTGGCACACTTAAAAACACATTAAACCAAAACGTTAAATAAAAAACACTTGAGTTTATTGTTTCATATTGTTCCCCACTCAGCATGGAAGTTAAATCCTCTTGCACCCGCCTTTTCATGGGATGCAGCTCCCTTGAGTGAGAAGAAAAGCGATTCCACCTGATCCATATTAATGTGTAACGGTTTACGGGCAAAGCTTATCTTTTAATGTTTGCCTCCCCCTACTTTCGCAATCACATTAAGCAGCTCTGCAAGCCTCTACACGATGTTTGCATTACAGTTACACATAAGAAAATATCAAGTGTGCAAGGATTAGAGTTAAGTGAAGGCTAAACCCATACCTGGATCACATTAGACGTGGCAAACCAGCTGGTATTGCATGGTTTGCAAAGCAGGTTTATTAATACATTAGCCTGTTCAAAGAACAGGTGGAAGAGTTTTCATTGTTAAAATAGCAATAGTTAATCACATTAACATATTGCATACAGGTGAATTACGACTGTGCTGGGTTTCTAAACATTATTAACATACGTGAATGTGACAATTGACTTGGAAGAAAAATTTAAACAAAAGGAATGTTATTATCAAACTTATTATAACTTATATTGACACATTCTGTAGTTAGTTGTTTCATTGCTGTTTCATATAGTTGTTTCATTTTAAATGTGATTAGCTCTTGTGCCAGTTAGTCATACCCAGCCATGAGGCATCCCAATCAGGTGAAAAAAACACCTGAAATTGCTCCTTATGATGTGAAAGAGCAGCGAGTCTCTTCCAAGCTCCTTACCCTGTCTGCAAGGGTAAGCCCTGCCACTCTATGGACGAACTTCATTTGATTACAGTGTTTCCATGATTTCACTCTTTTGGTTTACCCAAAGTGCATCATGATAGTTGAGGCCTACATTGGAATCGTTTGCAATCGTGAGTGGGTGTTTTGTAGTTCAACAAGACCAACTTCTCTAGTTAAACTACTTGATATTGTCAACATCATCAGATTTGATGAGGATTCAAAATTATGAGTACTGAATCGCAATCTAATAAAATGCTTTCTAACCTCTAACGCTATCAGTGAATAATGTTGGTGTTGAAAACAATTCAAAAGGAAATATTAAAATATTGCTAGATACCTTGATCTTAGAACATTAACAATCTATGTTGATTTCATCTCCTCTCAGGGTTTTGAGGTCTTACACACATCTATCTATCCTCCTCCATCTTTGCTTTTGCTTAATGAAAGCTTTCCCATTGATGTACGCAAGACCTTCCAATCACTTTTATGATCTCCCAGTTTTAACCTCCATTGTGTATTAATTCCTGTCCCACTTGGTAAAATCTATGTCCTCCTCCTTTCTTGCTGAATTGTGCAGTCACCACCTGGTCTCCATTCACTTATTGATTACCGCAGGCTATGGTGATCAGCTGGGTCTGGCTTGGTATTTAGCATTTATAATGCCCCTGTGCTTGAAAAGAGGCCTCCGTAAATACTGTCGGCCTTCCCTATACCGCCAAAATGTCTGCATGATCCTCCATCAGCATTCACAGGAGATCAAGTTAACCCACCAGAGAAAAGGCCAAGGTGCACATAAGGGTTCTCTTCAGGGACTTCGTCCTTTATCATTATGATTATGTGTCAACATATGAGTTGCACTGTGCCCCTTGCCCTCTCTTCTTTTGGAATCAGCCAATTTAGGTGTACCCTAGTTATTCCTGCCTTCTCTCTTGACAGTTTGCATATCCAAAGTTGCCAATCAAGCCTACGAAACTCTCTATAGTCCTTATTTTCTTCCTGTCCGCCAGAATCCATCATTCATGACACAACAAGACAAAAGGGGGTTGTACCGCTGGAGGGTAGTTGGTCGGTTGGGAGGGGTAGTATATGAGGTGTATAGGACAGGGTGTTACGGTGGAACTACCCCATTCTCTGGTTTCCAGAGCCAGGCAGAAGGGTTAATGACAAGTTGAATGGTTTTCTGCCCCTTCCTCTGAGCTTGTGTTATAGCTGGAGATAGGGCTTCCATTGTTGTCTTGTGTCAAAGTGCAGTGGGACAATGAGGACCTCAAAGTTCAGGGCTTACCTCTGAAGGCCCAATCTGTTTTTCATGTGCAATGGGGTGTGCTGGCACTCCAGGTCTGTTCAATGCACTCTTTGATTCTGCTTTGGGTTGCAGTGACAAAGGAAAAGAAAGTGAGTGTGCATGTGGGTGGAGATGGGGATTAGGGCAGGCATCAATCTTTAACCTGTGCACTGTGGACACCAAATGCAGCTGAACTCTGACAGTGAATCACACTGCTCTCTCTGCCTCTAGTAAGGTTCAGCACAGGTGGTTAACAAATTGCAGTTTCATTAGTTTTGTCCCATCACAGTCTCCTGGTCAAGGACTAGCACAAATAAATGAAAGTGCAAAATGCTCTTTAAGACTTTCTTCTCTGAGTCAGTCATAATTGGCAGTGTTCATATATCTTCTCTAAAATCCATTTTAAAGATCTCTCTAATGCTTTGAAAACCTGATTGGTATTGAGACTTACAACCATATAAATAAGAATCATTCTGCAGCCTTTGCTGTGTTTAATCAAATCCACATGGTAATAAATTTTACACTGCAAGCCCCATTACTTCTAATTGTGTCCTAATTTGGCAAATATACATCATGAGTGACATGGGGTAGTTAGGCCTGTTATAGATTTTAGGTAAAGGTGAGACTGAATAATCAACTTAATTTTGACTGATTCATCATGCAAAGCAAATTTTAAGCTGATATCTTCTCATCTAGAGCTAAAACCAACATGCCACACAAACAGGCCTAAAGAAATGCCCCTTTGTAAGGCATGTAGCTACTTGAAGGAGTTTTATTTCCAGTTAATGATTCTCATTTGGTTTTTCCTACCCCCATCAACCCCAGCACATTGACATTCCATGACGTCTACAGCTACAGTATCTCCGTTAATTACCGATAAGTGCAAATTGTTTGTTCTGTTTTATGGTCGTGCCAAGTTTTCAGTATTTTGACAGACTAGTTTTTACTAGCTGTAGCTAAGATTGATGGAGCTCTAAACCCATTCAACGAGCATAACAATCAAAGCATAGTCCCTTAATGTTAGTCTTGGCCAGTGTCTTTGGGTTGAGGTAAAGATGAGAAGCATGCAAAGGGCATCATTTGTCAACCCTAAAAAATTTTCCTGCACAAGTATCTACATTTAAATGTGTATAGTTTTTAGTGAGTAACACTGATTTTCAGGATGGTGAAGTGTCAATATCTCTAGAGACAATAATATATTGTGTGCTGCTGAATAAAGTAAGGACTTTAGTAATTAGTGTGCCTCACGATGTCAGATTTACTGCATATGAAAGCACTTTCCCTCTTCACTCAAGGAGTACAGAAGACAAGGGAAAAAAATGAAAAATTGTTAACAAATGATGTTAAAGAACTACTCCATTAGCCATAATGAATCTGCTATTATCCTCTATTTTACTGCACATTAAGTGGGCAAAGGGCTGTGCAGGGCTTTGGTGAGAGAGTATATCTAAGGCTATTGTATCTCTGCCCCTTCTACTATTCCATCTTTCCTGAAAAGAACCCAGAAGCTTCACTGGAGTCACCAGCAGGCCCCATGTCTCATCCTTTAATAGGCAAAATGCCCAATTATTTCCCTTCTTACTGAGTTGCATGGCCTAATTGGAGCCCAGGCTTAGGCAGCAGTGCAAGTATAGGCTCGAAGAGGAGGAGCAGTCATGAAGAGTTTTTTTTTTTTATTTTGACAGTGAAAGTTTCTTTTGAATGGACATTTCTGCCCCCACCCCCGCCCCCAATACTTCTCATTCCCACTGGCAAAGACAATGTGTTTTTACAACAGCTCATTAATGACAGAATGACTGATTTCATGTTACTTTTAAAGGAAGCTAAGTCCCATTGTTGAGCCACTGTTTCCAGTGGAAAGTTGGTTCATTTGAGGTGATTGCTGTGGCTTAGGGCACTTATGGCCTTTCAGAGTGGGGGATAACCTCTTTCATTCTGCTTACTTGCATTAGCATCCAAATATCCCCAAGTGATTTACTGGAGTTCTCTAAAGAAATAGACTGTAATTTGCATTTGACTTGGTTATTCTAAACTCCAACACAACAATGAGTGTGTGCAGCCTTTATTTATGCCCATCACATTAGTGTTTTAAATGATGAACAAGTTAAATATAGTGTGAGTATGACTTACACACCATCTTAAAATTAAGCATGTACTTATGAACATGGATATAACCACAAAAATAAGATATGCTTCCCAACATGGTTTTTAACCATTTTTTTTCTTTATTGTAGAAGACTCTAGAAATTATCGTGCTGCCCATTATCTTAATATCTTTGACAGTTTTCGTACACAGTATTGTATCCTATTTTATAAAAAAACAGAACTACTGGCCATCACTTTTATTTATTTCCAAATCATGTAGTATTCTACCCAAATTTCAATTCACTTCAATTCAACTTTATTTATCTAGCGCCAAATCACAAAAGAAGTCACCTCAAGGTACTTTACATTGTAAGGTTTAAGACCTTACACAATAGAAGTATATATATATGAATATAAAAATGTGTTTACACTTAAAAGTCCATATTTTATGCATATTTTTGAAGGATAACAATTACCCCTGAGCTTAAGGGATCAAAGTATGTCATTGTATTCAAGTATCAAATTGTAGTAGCACAATTGAGGCAACGCTGAATGACTTGTTGGTATTTTTAAAAATGTTTTCCATTCTGATTCTCTGTTTTTTTTTATGTGCTAATATTCTGTGTATTGTTCTTTATTGTTATTATTATTATTAATTTTTCACTTCATTATTTTGTAAATGTGACTGAGGTTTGATTAGGTTGTCACTATAAATTAACTTTACTTTGTATCTGTTCAATGCACAATTTAATTCTGTTTTTAAATGAGTTTAATTTCAATCACATGTGGCCTGCTGTGCCCTACTTTGAACATCTCAGTTCTGCATTGTACTAGAAAATTTAGTGTTATTTGACACCAAACAGTAGTGTTTTTATACTGTAATTGTAAGTCTGCAGATCTAAACGAAGTAAAGTGACCTCTACATGGTGGTTATCTTGGGGTCATGACATGTGGAAGTGGGACACAGCTGGTGCCCACAGCCTGATAAAGGAGATGAGATGACAGTTCAGGAACCAAATGGCCCTGCTGTCCACCTGCCACCTTTAAAACTCACCCCTGGTACCAGGGAGCTCCTGCTGAGTGGCACCATGGCAACCAAATAACTTCCCACTGATTGGCCAAGCTGTTACAATTTAGCACATTGGACATCTTCGTAGAGTCGTTAGCATATAAAGAAGTGAAATGAGGGCGCAGAGGCAAGATTGTCTGGGGTGTCCCCTGCAGTGCCTCTGGTCCTGTATAATGACCACTGAGCACCTTGCTTGGGTGCCTGAACATGGACAACAAGGTGCTTGTTCTGTCAGTCATTTTTCACTACTTCCTGCAGGCTATAGTGGGAGGATAGAACAGTGTCTAGGAAGGCATATACAGGGCCTGTGGGATTAGCTGTGAGACAGTGCCCCGAGGTAGAGAGAGGGCAAAGAGTGCAAGATCAGCAACATCAGCACCAATTCTTTCACTCTTATTATCAACCACTGGCCATATCTTACCTTTTCAGTGTCTCATTATTGCCCTTACACTTGTTTCTTTCCTCTCTCTTCTCCACATTCACTATCTTCTCCTCCTTTTGCTACATGTGTGGGCCTACAGTGACAGATGCAAAGCAGCCGACCTCAAATAACACTACACTGGAAGGTTTACAGTTTAACCACTTCAACTCAGGGTCTAAAGGTCAAACAGTAGGCAGTCAATAGGCGACAGAAGGATCAATTCTTATCATCAATCTTAATGAGTTGAGACTTCATTAAAAGCTAGTTTCTGTTAATGAGAAGCATTTCCCTGGGTCCCATTGCATTTACTGTTATCTCAATAGTGAATGTACCAAGAGCTCTTATTGATCCCACACAACCGAATAACATGAGTGCCATCAACAATTCCTGTTTCTTTCAGTAATGATTCTCTGTAATTGTGTAGAGAACATCAATAAAGGTTTCTGTAACAGTAGAAATCTAATCTTACGTACTTGTTCCACATTTCTTTTTAAAGAAGTCTTCTTATTTTGTTTATAGTACATATAAAACTGGAAGAAAAAGGACTGCTGCGAGGGCAAAAGGCTTTTTGATTTAACTGTGATCCAAACAAGCCAGAACACATGTGCTGCCAAAGTATTACACAACCGATTCAACACGCATGGTAGCACTTGGATTCCCTGCCTCTGTCTATACTTTCCTAGGAAGGAGTGATGGCTACATATTGATTCTATTTTCTTCCCTGTAAGCAGTGATTTTCTGAATTTCAGACCTATACAGCCAGCAATACAATCTTCATGTAGCATTAGGTCCAAGGTTAGAAAAGACTGATGTATTTCAAATACTCCTGTCATCTGCTTAAACTGTCCATTTCTATATCTAATTTTCTTTACTGACTTTGAGCAATGACATAATATTTGCTGTCTGATGACATCTTTTTGTCTGTCTGGATCCTAATGATTTCTTTAATTACAAGACTGGAGATGTGGCAGCCATGGAACAATAGCCCTCAGTGACTGCACCTCCCATGGTGCAATTAGCTCTGGATACAACATCCTGGTGTGTCCTGCAGCTTTCACCTGAGACTAATGACTGTGTAATCTGTTATCAATTACCTCTCCTTTAGCTCTCATATCCTCCACATCCCTGCCTGTCCTTCACTATCCCATCCTCCCTTACATTGCATCGCAAAATGTCCTCATCACTCGATTAACACCCAGTATTTTGCCTCGGTAACCCTTTTATCCCTCAACCCATCCCCTGAGTCTCAAACATTCCACTCTGTTTTCACAGGGCTTTGTTTACTTCCTGCAGCAGGATCCTTTATCCTGAATCCACCCTCAGGCTCCACAGAGAACTCTTTCAAGTGTTTCAAGTAGTCTAGGGCACCAAGCCCCCTCTTCACTACTCTCCTTCTATTGTCCGAACACTATTATCCCTTTTATTTTTACGCTGGGTACTCTACTCACTAGTGAAGTAGGTGTCATATTCTTAGAGTGTCACTTGTTTTCTATTAAAAGCTGTTTGTACATCTGAATACAGAAAGACTCTTTCAAGTGGTCAATTTTGGCTCAGAGATGGACAAAATTGGGAATATTGAAGAGGAAGAGGAGGGTGGTTTTGGAATGGTTATTATTAACATCAAATCATTTTTGTCTTCCAAAAGTACTTAATAATCCATAACAGTGGAGGATTTAACAATAGATGGCCTCTCACTTTTAAAGTACTTAGTGATAACTAGTTTGTGAGAGAGTATTTAATCTTCTGTGCTGAATATGCTGTATAATAATCATCGACAGTTTAAATCAGTTCTCCAAAACATTTGTTTTCTCAGCTAATAATGTTCTGGCCTTTTCCTCAGCCTAGTTTGTCCTCTCTCAAATCCTCCCATTTTTCATTCTCCCATTGTAGCATCATCACCCCTCCTCACAGCGACCCCTAAAAGTGAAGGAGGAAGTTTCCAGATGGTTAAGCACTTGTCAGGGTGACTTCGGTGACCCCAGATGCTGTCCAGATGCAGGTCATCAACGGGGTGCAGGATACTGTCCAAGTGACTTACGGCATGCTGTAAAAAGCTACACTGGAAAGAAAGGAGAGAGGGTAAACTCTAAACTCCACTTTGCAGAATGAGCCAAATAGGCATGAAATGCCTTGAAGATTGAGTTCCTCATTAATGTGTTTGGTTTTCCTTTAATGTTGTAGCAGCTCGTTTTTGAGAAAGTTGACACATTAGTCTGAGGGTTGTCACTAGAGGTTCTGTTCTGGATCAAAGCATTAAGTTGCAAGTTAAGGTTTCCAAATTTGGCTGAATTATTGCTTCCAGCCATTAGAGGGATAAAAATTGCTGCAAATATGCTCATGTTAACACCTGCAATGTGTTTTAGCGTTGGTGGTGCTTTGGCTGTGTTGGGCACTCTTGCCAAATACTGCGGAACATTAACTTTTGAAGTGGAGTGAATTACTTTCACGTAAGCTCTAAACAGGAGCCCAAAGTCACTTTCATGTTTGATTAAGAGTCTTCAGGCAGAATATAATCACTTTTTGTTTGGCCATTTATTTGATGACTGCTGAATTTCCCAGTGAAGCACAATTAGCTCCAGTGAAGTGATCAAATGATGCATAAAAGGACTGATGCCCAGGGAGCAAGTGCAGAGGTGTAGAATAACTCGGCAGCAGTGTACCATCTACTTTGCTTTAAACACTTTATGTGCTTATGTTTTTCTTTCTTAATTAACCGGGGCTGTTTCAATGGTCCCAGTGTGCCATGTGACTGGACTAATAGAAATAAAGGTTCTCTAATGGACTGAGGGCAGGATATATTACTTTGCCCTTCAAACTGGCCCCCACTATACCCCTCAACCAAACCACAGCCCATTCTTTAAACAACAGCTATAAAAGCCAGTGAACCATAGGAATATGTTTGCCATATGGCCTTTGATTGTAAGGGGGGAAATGGAAAGAGAAAGCAAGAAGGCATAAAGGAGCGGAGTGGTGTGTGAGTGTGTTGAAGGGGGTGTCCTCAAAATTCCCAAAGCTGCATGGGGGCTACGGAGAAGTCTCTGAGTGGTGGCAGTGTGAACATTATCCAGACATTTGTGTGTGTGTGCATGTGTGTGATTTACAGCACTGAACTGCAAGTGCAGCAGTGTTTCTGGTGATGAAGGGTGAGGAGTTTTATGCAGGCTCTGAGGGTCAGGCCAACAGGGGGCTACACAAACCAACAGTCCTGTGCAGAACAATTCAGACTTTGAACATACACAACTGATACCTATCTTTCAATCTATGCAGTGATTTTGCTTGATTTTGTTTTCCTGCTGGGGGGGTCTACTGGTATAACATTACACGGATTAAACCTACACTGCATCAATACTGTGTTCAGTGGTCCTAAATCCCCATCAGAATCATCACAAATATGTTTCGTGATGAAAGCAAAGGAAACATAATTTTCTCTGGGATTTAAATCTTATATGACAAGTTCACCACATGGACTGTGATATTTAAACTAGTTATCTTATTAATTATCATATTGTATTGAACATTATAGATTTTTTTTTGAGTATGTGAAACTCATGCAGTGTGTATTCTATGCATATACAGTCTACTACTGTATCTGTTTTCTCTTTGTTCTGTTTCCCTGCATGTATAATGCCTTCACTGTGGATATTCATGCCACTGTGCCCTGTCTTATCTTCCCCCAGCCCTGCTCCTTTGTCCCGAGATTCCACAGCTTTCCCAACTAATAGGCACTTACTAGGTTGACAGTCCCCATGCTATCAACCCAGGCCTGCTATCTCCTGGCGGGCTATGGTAGACACTCCATTGAGAGAAGATTACAGCATTTGTCTTTGTTGTACTAATCACCCTGTCTCTATTCCATGTTCATGAATTGTGATTTCAAGACATGCAAAAGCTGGGAAAGTAGCTGACTAATTAGGTTTACTTATCACATTTTCATTAGCCTTTAGGTATGAATCGTATTTTTATTCAAGAGACTTTTTGGTTCAGCTTAATTATTCAAAGGAAGAGTGATATAATGAGTTACATATGCATATTTTAGAGCTGTAAATAAATCATTTGAGTATTTATTTCACTGTGTCCTTAAAGAGTTCTAGGACATGCTTTGTTTGTGCTGCTGATATCACTTTGTCATTGTAAGAAAGACATTTAGTCGCACACAATGCCCAGATAGTGGCATCAAGGCTATATTTGCCATTGAAACTTGTATTTGTATCAAAAGCAAAATACACAATGTTAATATGTACCTGCATGTAGCTCAGTTGGTAGACCAGTCGTCTATGAACCTAGACAGTTAGTGGTTCAACTCCCAGTTCCTCCTGGCCACATGTCAAGGTGTCCTTTAACAAGACACAGAAACCCCATAGTAGCGCCATCATCTACTGCAGCCGTCCAAACAACAATTTCCCCACGGTGATCAATAAACATGTCATTATATTGTTATTAATGTTTTAATACAGTTTTATTTTGAGGCCTTTTCTCTGTGATTATGATGCTCTGTTATTTTTATAATATCCACAGAAGACAGACAGACACAGAAGACAGATAAAACAGCCTAGAAAAGCCGATGCAGTATTGCTATTGCTAGAATAGCTGGATAATGAGGCATTACACTGTCTGTAATATCTCTTGACATTCTGGGATTGAAGGGGTCTTCCCCATAATTTGCAGAGTTAGAGGTGTACAGTATGTTGCATTTTGCTGGGTCACACAGAAGAGTCCGCACATGAAGGGATTTAATCTTCTTCTAACTCTTCCAGAACTGTCCCAGCCGTTTTATCGGTCACTCATATAGCTATCTGCTGCTGCTCCATCTGGCTGATTTAGAGCCTGTTGCCCTAAATGATAGGCAGACAATTTGCTGCACTCAGGTATTAAGTCCAATTGTTAATGTTATTACCCACATCTCTCCCTTTCCTGCTTTCAAGAGTGCACATATGTTTGTCCAAACACTTGTTAATGTCTTGTTTGCGTGTACGTGTGTGTGTGCTATAGTAGAGCAGAATGGACAGATCATAAAAAAGTATCTGCATCATCGTCAGTGAATGGGGCTCTCAAATTTGCCTGTTTAAAATGCAGCACAGCTCAAATAACTTGGCTGCAGACTATTCCATTCCCATAGGAGGCCCAGTTATTGCCTGGGGAATTTATGAGGCTTCATCGACACCATTCAGATAACTTTTACTGCTGTCCATCCGACCAGTATGAAGCTTTACTGGACCTCATAAGAGCCGTCTGTGTGTCTCTGTCCGTCTGTCTGCAGAGATTAAAAGCAGCTTTGTTCACTCTGCTTAATGCCAGGCTTGGAACTTTCTGTCTACTCTTTCTGTCTACTATAGCTTATAATTTTGCAACATCTTTCTGTGTGACTTTGTGTATGTATCTGGTGTGAGTATTCATTTCAATGACACATTGCCTATATTATTTGCTCTAAATAGAGCCGAGAGATTCCTGTCGTACCCTGAAATTAAAATCCAGAGCAGACACATGCTTTGACCATCTTGTGTGGCATGTTCCTATCATGTTAATCATGCATCACTCTGCCATTTACAATATGTAATACCATATATAATCCATATTAGCTGCAGCAGATCTACTCTGGTCAAATACTTTTCAACATAAACTTCATTGAACTTTTTAAAAATCCTCCAAAAATGTGTGTCATCTTTGTCAATATACGTTTTACAAGAGCCGCTGCAGTCTCATGACACAGAAAGTGAACTGTTCTGTTGGCCATCATATGTTTGCTGATGTTCTACGGTTGTCACTGATGTTTAAGTCATTTTCCAACCATATTCACAGACTTCATAGACATATACACATTTCCACACCACTGCCTGCTCTAAATCCACCACAAAGCTCCTGTCCATGTGATTGTGACACATCCAGGACTCTGCCTCTGTTCTTTCATTGTCCATAAACTGGTTAGGCACTCAATGTGAGTGCATGTCACCATAAGTGATTTTGATGTATGGCAGAAGCTGAAGTTGATTTAGTCCGTGACTACATCAGTTGCCAATCATTGCTTTATTTCCTGAGCATGATGGACGCCCATAGGGTCAGGGGTTAGCTATGTGTGGTGATGACCTTGGCCCAGTCCTGGCCTTGGGAATGGGTTGGAAGGGTGGGTATTACAAAGTGTTGGGTCTACAGGTTCAATAAGGTCCTTCTTTTCCACATGACAGATGACAGTCTGTGAGGTAAAAGGGGGAAAACATGCTGTCCACTTTCACCCATTCAAGGGGTGCTTCAGGGAAAGTTAGGTCTTGATTCTGCTCTTGGGGTTATACCTCAGCCCCAGGTGACCAGGGATCATGTTCCTAAATAAACTCTAGACATCCTTAAGGATTTAGGGACCCACTGGGCTAGAACTACATCTTAGATGACAGTCAGCTTTGACGGGTTATAGTGTATTCTGTAGGAGTGGATGTGAGGCTGAATGTGTGTATGCTTGCATATATGATGCATGTGTACCCATGCTTGCCTGTGAACATGCAAGTGTCTGTGCTAAAGAGGTCAGATCTTCATGTGATCTGGGCAACTAATCTAAATCTAATCTTAACCAGCTGCACATCTCCAGCCCCTTCAGCCTCATCTCATTCTTTCTTTTTCAGCCGAGGGATAAGTTATTAAAGCTACAAATTATCAAGACCCAGAGGTTCTTCCACCAGCGGTGATAGCAAGCAGATGGCTGTAAGAGTAGGAGAGACCTAGCCCTCCTCCCCAACCCCAACCCCTTCCATAAAGCACTATTTGCATTTCATGAGCCTTAATTGTGTCTGTTGCCCTCCTCCCCACTGGCTCTGCGATTTTGTGCCTGTCACTGTGCACCCCTGAAACCTTGAAGGAGCTGTGATAAATTAAGGTGGACCTTCTGTGTGTATCACCCTCATTGTGTTCCAGAAATTAGAAAATATTATCTCCCATTAGGCTCAAAGTAGGAAGAAAGGGGGGACGGGAGGTGACTGTGACATTGCGTGGGATAGGACAAGATGAGACGGGGAGTTTTTAGGGCATTAATCGGAAAGTGATTTTTTTTTAAGCTCATCCTTGACCCACCACATGGTCAAGGATGAGCAACGATGTGTGGAACCCCCAGACACCTATAAAACATGGAGCTAATAATGCATAACAGTCAATACTTAATAGACACAACACACTGATTTGTGCTTCTTCTTTTAAAGCAATCTTTTTTCTTTTCTTTCTTTGTTGTTTTATCATGTACAACAGTAGAGATTTGAGCTGTGTTCAAAAAAATGCATTTAACTGCTAAAACCAGGTGTTGGGTAAATAAAATGGCAAACTAACACAAAATGTTGATTTGTTATCATCACCATAGTTAATGTGACAGGGATCGGACAGTTCTTTGCAGACTGGTGTTTGTTCAGTGTGACATGACAAATATGTCTGGTGTCTGTCTGGACTGTCCCACTACACATTTGTAGCCATTGTGTTTCTATGCGCTAATACAGAGGCTCACTCAGTAAGGACAGCTCCAGATTTTTAAAGAAGAGGTGAAGGAGCATATACAGATTAGAGAGACAGGAGTAAACATTGGCATCAGCTTAAGTCAGTTAGTACTGTCAAAGAGAGAATCCTGCTTTGTTCTCACGTTTAACAATCACTTTCCTCTATTAATCTTTTCTTCAAGATGGAAAAATTGATGAAGTTTACCATATTTGTGTGTGTAGGTATTGAGTAAGCAGTACCATCATTGAAATATCAGACAAGCGAAGATCATTGGATTAATGGTGGTTATTCCTCCAATAGAGACCTACAGAGTTGCAGAATACAGTTTATGCCTAAAAATTACTGCAGCTGTTCTGCAGGCTCATGGTGGCCGATGGTAGACCTTACTGAGACACGGTGTTGGCTTTTCTTGTCACCCATTGATATTTCCTTCAATGTCAATTCACCTGCTCTGGACTGAGCACTTTGGGCTTCACTAGAACCTTCACATCTTCCAGACGTTTTTAATTGTGTCATTGTAATTAAAGGAGGAACAGCACTGCCAAACCTTGATGGGTGGATCAAGAGAAACACACAACAAGATCTTGTAAAAACAGTTTGACCCACAGAGACCTCATTCCATAGTCTTTTTTGCATATTTAATTTTGTGACACAGTGAACTTACCATGTTTTGCCTGAATTTATCAAATGATTTATCAGAACTTCAAGAGTCATTTGTCTTCCGCCTCTATCTCTAATGATGTGTTGTGCCATAGAAGCATTCATAATGGCTCTGGAGGAGGAGCATTCATTAGATTGACTGAAGGGTAATAGAGAGGAGACAAGTAGGAGAAATCACCTCTCTTTATCACATATGTGCATGCTAATGGCAGAGGATATTCACTCTCACAAACAAGCTGAATTCCAGACAAAGCGTAATGATTATATATAGAGTTCAGTAAGAAAAATATAATTTGATAAACCCAGGGGAGACGCTGGGAGTCTTTTTTAATTCCTTTCTCAAAATCAAGGTAGGCAGAAGATTTAACTGTAGTACCCCTATTGTACCATACAGAGGCAGTCTTAGATAATATATTGTGTATATACATTTTGGGGAAGTTGCTGTATACATCCACCAGATGGCAGTATTGCACAGGACTTGATAAATTGCCCTGCAAATCTAAAATCATACAAAGATTTTGTTAATGGTAATAGACACAAAAATGGGTCATCGCGAAGAAATATATAAGCTTATATGCAGACTTTCTCAGAAACTCCAACATAAACACACACACACACACACAGTCTCCTCATTTCAACCCATGGTAGTACTGTATGTCAGCGAGGGAAGCAGTAAGAGCCTGTGACCTCTCAGGCCTGCAACAAGAATCCTCCTTCTGAGTGTACTGTTTCATTGCTGGAGATTTAAATACGTATCACCAGCTGTGTGTATGCTGGTTATGGGCTTGAAAAGGAATAGACATTACAAACCATTAGCTATAATCAGTTGAGTCTTCTATTCCAACAGGTAGATTTTGCCTATTCAAAAATGCATCAGGTGAGTTGTACATATGTGTAGTGTTATAGAAAGACACAACAATCTCCATCATGGTGGTGAGAAATATCCTTTAATGATTAAACTCAGAGTAGCACTGATAATATCAAGAGCATTTGGAAGTTTAAGTATAAACATAGTGTAGACAATTGAATTCTGTAGCTTTACACAAAATGGTAGAGGGCAGTTGTCATTAGAGACAATCTCTTCTAACTGAACCCAAAAATCATGCTAAAAACCACAGCAGACTAGTTATAGTGTTATATTATTATAGTTCTGAATGGCACACTTTAATCAACCACAACAACTCTGTTTTGGAAGGCTACATGATCTTACAGGAGATGTCAAATGGAGGACAGCCCCTTGCTTACAGTGCTCAAAACATGTTCAGTCCTCTTATATCTGATGCTAGGGGAGACGCTTGATATCGAAACACTAGCTGCATGTTTTGGATAACTGGCACAGAGTGCCAACCGCCGTGCTTTTGCCCCAGTGTGTGTAACACAAGTCACATAACAGCATTAGCAACCACATGCACTAGGCAGCATATTTTATCTACAAGAGTATGATCACATACTGTAAGGTAGAATTACTTGGCTAGACTGTACACAAGAATTTTCATGCTGCACGTTGTATTTCAGTTGCTGATGTCTAGCGGCATATGAACATGCAGCTACTGCCAATTAAAACAGACTCATCACCACGAATGGTTAAGAACCTGTTTTTAATTTGATTCTTTTGTAGCCTAGAGATGTGTTGTAGAGTTTACAGTGTATTAGCCTAGAAAATGACTTGAAGTTAATTCATTATGTAATTTTTGCTCCACATGCATCAAGTGTTAGCGCAAATCCAGTTCCTTGCAAAAGTGGAATACAGTGTTAGGTCATGTGACAGTAGCTTTATTGAGTAAGTGACTGTTTTAGGCAAGATTGCCACCGACATCTGTTATGCACAACATATAAAGTGTTTTATACAGTAGAAGAGAAAAACATCTAGACATCAGTGGGCAGAGACTGCAGCATGTCAAACTTCAAGTATGTGAAACAGACATTTGTGTCATCACTGCAAACCTCTCTGTCCTTTATCTCACATATAATGTTAATACTAAATGTGTTTTCCTATCATCTGGTATTTTCTTATATGGCTTCAACTCACTGGAATTTGCTTCTAGTAATGTTAGAATTATACCTTTAACTATAGGCTATAATGCCCCACAGTGTTATTGTTATTTAAATTTTATGTCTTCAGACTTTAACAGCCATACACATGAGGTGAATACAAATATCAGAATGAGGGACACGTAAGGCAATGCTAAAACCAAGCTTATTTGAAGTCATTTTACTGTGATCTACCGCTTTAACAATTTACAGAGTAATATTGACTTTTGAGTTCATCTATGCATCACCCCAAACTCAATTAGTCACTTTTACAGTCGCTGTTGAAGAAAAAATTCACACTGCAAATTGAAATAGGCTGTGTTCCCAAAAGAAGCAGTCAGGCACTGTACGTACAAGAGTACCTCTGTCTTATCCTCTTTTTAATTAATGGCAAGCTCTTTTATATTTAAACAATAACAAAGTAACTCTATTGTAAATGTTTACTATCAGTAATAGGAATGATAAATATATATAGCACCATCTTTTGTTGAAAATAAGAAATAGAAAAATACCAAAAATAAAAACACTGAAACTTGCAAATTCACAAAATAGAAAAGGACCAAATCTATATTTCTTGGCTATGCTACCTTCATGGATGTTACCACTCTTTTTGTAAAGCAAGCCCATCAAAAAACCCTTCTAACCCTTCTATTTCTGTACATGCACTTAAGGTTAATATACTTCAGGAAACTTTTTTATTTTTTTTTACTGATTCTTTGGCAATTACCAAAACAAAAAAGGCAAAAAAAAAGGAAAACACAACAAAATAGCATCTAATTATTTCATCATTACAAACAAACACTGAGGCACTTAATCAGCTGAAACAAGTATCTGTTGACAGAGCAACACAAAAACTATATACATATATGTAAAAAGTGTTATAAATAGGTTTTAAACCATAGATACTATATACATCTTTTAACTGAGACAGTATTGGTTGTTTTTGTGTTGGTTTGCATGTTGTTTTTTGGTATTACGCCCCCTTTCTGTGATCTGGGTGTATTTGCTTGGTGGCTTCATTGGCCATTAGTACTCTGACATCAGAACGTATACTTGATAAAGGGGCCGCTGACACTTGCAGTTGGGTAGGGGGTTACGGGGACCACTGGGATGGAGTGATGGCTCATTCTCGCTTTCTCAAGATGACATAGATGAGTCCACTGATCAGCGCCAAAGGGAAGGCCACCCACGCCAGGATGTAGGAGTATCCAAAGGAGTATGACTCATTCACCCACTCCGATCTCATCACCGTGTAGATGATGGCGCCACTCATCACAAACAAACCTGCAGGGAGGAAAAAGTGAGCACTGAATAATGCTGGTCATCATACTATTCTATTCTCAGATCATGTTTCTCAGCAGTGTTGTGCTCTCTTGTATCCTGGGCTGAACTCTGTCTCGCAGTGGAGGTGAGCATGTCAGTGTTTCCCATATTACAGTATTTCATACTTATTGAAAACCAGTCCACCCTTTGCAAGCCTTTTCAGCTCTGCCCACCTCCCTTGTTCAACATTTGATGATCTGTTTGTCAGACCCCCGCACTGCCAGCCTTCCTGACATTTCAACTTGCATGGCTGGCAGTGTGCCCAGTGTCATTCCTGTTTGGCTGAATGGGCACCAGGGTGCCAGGCAATGTACTGGCACAGTATAGAGAGCAAACCTGGGATGTTGGAAAGAGCTGCCAAGAGGAGACACAATGGACTGGCAGTTGAGCTGCTCTCTGGCCAAAGGGCATGAGGTACAATAGACAAGTGGAGCATTAAACCATTAGTAACTGGCTGAGGCTCTCTTAATTTAATTCTCTGCACTGTGAGCATCTGCTGTTGGTTTGTCTGTGTAGGTGTGCAATTGTATGAGTGGTGTATTTTCAGACTACTAAAGTGTTATCAGAGTAGTACTGAAAATGTTACTCATTTAACTATCAACTGAAATTTCAATAGCCAGGTCACTATTTTTTTATTGATAAACCAATTCATCAGAAAAAGGAAAATACTGGCAGATAAATAAAAAATAGAACCATGTTGAGCCCGATATTATAGGAATTCAATACAAAAACCTTTTTTACTTTTTACAAGCCAAAAATATAACTGTATAGTGTCTATTTGATCTCTCTAATACCTGTCTTATATCAGGTATGTAGTCAGTGGATTTGTGAGAAAGTACTTAAGGTGATGAACTTACTGGCAAGGATCTGGAAAGTTCCAGTGAGGAAGAAGCGTCCACCCTTCTGCAAAGTGAAGAGCTGGCAGAAGAAGAGGATGAGAGACAGGCAGCTGAAGATGATGGACAAGATCATGACAGCCTGGACTGCCTGAATCCACTCTGCAGGAGGAGGAGAAGAAGAAGAGTGTTTTCAATAACTGACCCATAAGCATCATTAGCCAGAGCATAATTTATATATAACATTAAAACAAGTGTATGAGATGGGAAGAGTAAGAGGAAACAAATGGAAGAACAAATGTCAGTGTGCTCTTTCACTGGCCTTGTCTCAACTCAATGAGCTAGCTTCTGCCACGTTTACTTCTGGGAATGTATAATGGATCCCTAACAATGAAACCTAGGTATCTTGTTCCTAAAAGCTTGTTGCACCCATCACAGCAGGACTTATTACTAAATGTACCATATTGATCGTTACAGGTCTGGGTGCTAGGAGCCCATTAACCCATTACAATGCAAGCACTGGGAAGACCAGGTACCATCTACTCTGTCTATGCTGGTATGTGGTTGTGTTTAACTCTGTGTTTCTGTGCTTCATTTGTGTCACCATGCCAGGAATCCCAGGATTTCCAAGCAGGTTCTATTTCTTGTCTAAGGGTTATCCATGCTGCCTTCTAGGCTTCTCAGGTTTCTTATGCACTCACTCTTTGCCTCTCTGTATCTATCCAACTCTTGTCTTTAGCCATGTCTGCTGCTACTGTTGTGTTTTGGTGACATCCATGCCATAAACCGCTGGCAGGTGCTTGACCATGAAGGACTGCCTTGATCTGTTTGTGCACTGACAGCCATTGCGAAGGTCTACTCATCTGCTTCTGCTCTAGTCTGTCAGCAAATATTCTAGATAGATATAAAAAGAGGGATTTTATTATGGCTTCATCTGTATGAACGTCACTAAACTCTGACAGGTCTCTCACGTGTCCCCTTCAACATCTTCAGACATCTATGTCTGTGGTTTATTGATTCTCTTGAATTATGTAAATCAAAGGCATGTTGTGGTTTTAATGGGAGACCATTAACATGGAAAAAATTATGCATGGTGCATAATTTATCACTTCTCAGACTTATGAACATAAAGGATGATGTGATGTAATCAACAAGTCCTCCAACCATAAAAGCCCATAAAGGTTGATTGTCCCAACTCACTCGTACACTCTGTTTCAATTTGTGGCCATTTCAATGAATTGTGCTGTTTTCCTGGAGAAACACTGAAATATATCTATTTCAGATTTAAAGAGAAACAGTATCTGAAATGATTGCAGTTATCATCCTGGAGTCAGGTTACCTACAATAACAGTGCTACTGTAAGTTTTGATGACAGCTGGCTCAGGGATCAGATTTGGGAAAAAACATTACACCCTGAACGCCTTTGTGCAAAAGCCATCATAATACCACACTAGAGGAACAATTAGATTCCACTATAATGACCCTGTTTTTAGATGTTACATTATGGCGTGTGATAACACTGTGAGTGACATGTTTCATCCCTGTCCTATGAATAGAGCTCACCTATAAACAAGCAATAGATCACTGACTTCTGATAAACAGTCTTATCCTCGTTCCTTCCTTCACTGACCAGGAGTAGGAAACATGTGGTGACATGGGGCATTTCCTAGCATGAGATTTTAGCCTCTTAATATAAGCAACAAACAAAAATGACTCATGTTGAAAAATTCACATGAATGCTGTGGATTATTCTATGCGGAGGGCCGACACCCTTCTGAGCGCAACAAAAATAAAACTGCTGAAGTATTTATCACACTATGTTTATGTATGTGGGTCTGTGTGGGGCCTGTGGTGGGGCCAGAGGACATTCTTCCTCAAAAGCTAATTTTAGAGCAGGTAAATTGTATTAATTAATTTTCCAGATTGTATAGACGTGATGTTTTAGTCAAGCTCAGCATGTGATAACTGTGAGGTATCTCTCACTCACACAACATCAAAACCAGCCAGTATGCCGTAGTATTTTGTATTTTGTAACCGAGGCAACAACAACATGAAGTTCATAACCTTCAGAACTACTCTAAAAATAACTATGATGACCGTGGTTACGATTCACTTGAAAAGGAACTTGATTGCTCAGCAAGGTTTTGGAAAGCCCTTTTGCACACAGGCATGGCCTCTGCATGAGGGCAGACCACTATCTCCCATCTCCCAAAACCAAAGCACAGACCCGGGCACACACTCCTTCTTAAATAAACACTGCGTCAGTGCGAAAGCAAGTCAGACAAACCGGCTGTGCCATCAAACTACCTGGCAGAGTATGCAGACATTGCTGTCCTGACAAAACACACACTGGCTGAGCATGGCTCATTCTAGACAAATTACATCACCCCACTGCAGCCAGCAGCTTCTGCACCACTGTGACAGCACACTTAGTAGGAAAACATAAAACTAGTCAACATTGATCTTACATAAACATGTTGCAAAGTCAGTAATTTGAAGGCAGTGGGAATTTTAATATGATTTTGTCTCAAAAAATAGTGAGTCTACATATTCGTTGTTATAATTCTAATGCTGTCTTTAAATTGTCACAATGATCCCTGCAAACTAACACTGGACACTGTGATCGGACACTGGGTGTGACCCACCATCAGCAGCTATATTCTGCAAAAGGTAGTCCAAGGTCTCTTTGTTTTCAAACACTGACACATGCAGACAAACACACGCACAGATTTTAAACTTAAAATACTCTCTGCAGCCCCACCCAGATCATCCACAGCTCCCTTACTCCTGTGACTATGGACCCCCAAACACGAGACCTGAATATGGACATCACACCACAACTATTTATACAGCGGCAGCCTATCAGCAAGCACTTCAAAACAGCACTGCCACATTCTCTGCCCTAGATGGCACCAGAGTCCCAGAGGAGCTGTGACACACCCACATCATCAACATGGTAAATGTTGGATATTGGCAAGTCATTTTTCAAATCTAACATTTGATGTGATCAGTGTAGATTTAAACTGATTTCCATGCTCCAAATAAACATAGAAAACTTACTAATTAGTGAAATAATACTGGAAAATTACAGCTTCACAGCAGAGCAATTATTAAAATGTGCAGTATTAGTCACTGTATTATAAACACATACAAATAAGCAGTTCAACTTGTCTTAAAGGCAAATGGTAACATGTTAGGCGGGTGTCTGACCTCCAGTTGATGCTCCATCACAGCGTAAACTGTCAGTAGTGCAGTTTAGCCACAGGTCTGAGGTGCCAGTTACACTTGTCACCCACACCTGGTGTCAAGCAAAATACAGTTTTGTCAATTATGTGTAAAGAGCAGCACCAAATTGGCATATACATATTCAAATGCATGTCAAAACTAATTGCAAATATACTCAAATTATGCAGAAAAACAACATTGGTCAAATCTTTCTTTCTTGTGGTAACACTTTACTTACATTTCCAGTTGGTCTAAATGTATTTTTTTTTATATTCACAATAATATTTTTTAGGCTACTGTAATATTCATTAAAGCTAGGTGAGGATCCTGAGCAATATGTGCTTTTTCAAAAATATTATGTTGTCAAATTTTAAATGGAATGATTATATTTTAAAAAAACTTTTACTCACGCTGGCAATTGTTGACACAAACAGGAGAACCAGGGCAGCTACGTGCAGGAAGATGATTCCCAGTAGTAAGAGCAGCATCTTTTCAGACGATCTGGACAGTAATGAGAAGAGGAGACAGTGAGTGTGTGAGTGTGTGTGGATGTCACACTGGTGAGACATGGGTGTGTCGCTGCAGCACGTTCAACACGCAGAGCATTTAGACGAACTTCATCTGGACCTGTCTCTGTCAGATGGCAGGGTCCACATTTACACAGCAGAGAGAGACTGTTCATATTCTACACCTGGAAAAAACGTGTCCAAATTTGGTTTACATTTTACAGACTGTTTGTCAACATCCAATTTATTAATGATCATAATAAATGACATTCGAACAAATACAAATTTGTAGGGAAAGACTCGTCTAGCATTTCCTTTCCCTTTAAATTGCCTTTAAATTATTGTCGGATTGTGTCATGTACAAAACTGAAATAAGTCCACTAAAAAGCAATATAAAAACCAGATAAAAGAAGGTAGCAAAGTCATATTACATTTATCTGTATTTATCAAACAGAATAATTTCTTAGCGACCAAAGAAGCTTAATGCCAAGCTCAGTTCTTCTGTCTGTGCGCGCAGTGGTGCGGCGTGCGTCCCAGTAAAAGCGCGCTCCCTTCTTTAATCCGCCACAACAGACTCTGGGCAGCAGATGAATATAAGGAAGTTTAAAAGAGACCGAAGTCCACTTACTTCGAGCGGGGAGCTTGTATCTCCACAAAAAGAAATTCTGGCTTAGAAGTAGCAAAAGCAAGTTTTCTCCACAAGAGTCCAACAGCGGTAGTCCCTCAGTCCTAAAAGTCGCTCGCAGACTAGATTGATGCCAGGGCTGACGTTCTGTTATAAAGTGTCTCATTATGGAAGAAGAACAACGCCCTGCGTGCGTCGCTGCGTCATAGAGTGACCCTCTGGTCCACAGCCAGGGTTCCCAATATAGACTCGCCATGCGTAATAGCACATGGGTTGTCTTAGTTACTAACTTACTGTACGAGTTGTGACTTGACTGATCATTGTTTGGCTGTCGGTAACCAAGAGAAACGCGATGCTTTCGAGGTTTTCATTTTCTTCTCTCTGATACTTTATAGTTCCTTTTTATTACACTTATTTCTGGCATTGTACCACTCCTGGAATCCCATTTTGTGCGTGGTTGTTAAGTATTCCTCATTTATAAAATGAATCTTTTTGATGGATCCATATTTGAGTGACAGTTTACAAAGTATGATTACAACTCTTATATTTCTGACTTGATTAGTTGTTGTTAAGTTAAATATAAAATATATTGGGATATTTCCCTGTAAAGTCAGATTTGTGTTACCTTGGCAACTGCAAACATTGTGTGTTGTAGTGTGGGGTCTTTTCCCTCTGGTAGTCATGTAGTCAGCCTCATGACTGAAAGTGTGGATTGATGCACTCATGGCACCACCAGTGAGAGATAGCAT
The DNA here is from genome assembly GCA_032362345.1 of Sandelia bainsii. Classification (NCBI taxonomy): domain Eukaryota; kingdom Metazoa; phylum Chordata; class Actinopteri; order Anabantiformes; family Anabantidae; genus Sandelia; species Sandelia bainsii. The sequence continues at coordinate 15,471,493 of JAUMHL010000012.1, read as the reverse complement.
CTGGGGCTTTCCTCTGTTTGATGTGACTCATTTCTAGTTCCACCCTGAACAGGGGTGGAGGCCCCCTGTTGTTAAAAGTATGCACTGAGTTTAGTGCTACAAATACTGGTGTTGCAATGAATGGAATTTCTATGGAATTCATGAAAATGTATTCTGTAAACTGTAATTCGGGGAAAACTGTAAATATTTTAAAGGATGAATTTATTGCCTTATCTTTTCCTCCCACTGAATCTTGAAGGAGCACAGACTTAAGAAATACAAGATTAACTACTGTTGAAATTATCACTAATTGATTTCTTACCCTTTACAGAAAATACCGGGCTTTATAGATGGATGGCTCATTTTCCTCACCGTCAGCAGGCTTGGAGAGGAGCTCAGGAGCTGCCTGACCTCAGATAACCTCTGTCAACATACACTATCTATTCTTCACCACTTACCTCACACTTCCTCGATGGCTCCCCACATGTTTCGCACACGCACATAGAAATGGAGCCTTGCTGTTACTTAACGTGTGCTTATGTTCACAAACACATACACAACAGATAGTTACAAGACCGGATCACAGCCATGGAGGGTTGTGGCTGCTCAGCAATCAAAGTTTGTGACATTCTTAGCCTGAGCTAGAAGTATGCACCTCTTTGTCTGATAAGATTATTCTGTTTGCAGCTGATAACTGTTGTGTATTTAATATAGTGTAACTGGTGTTTACAGAATTACCAGGCCTGCACTCTGATCACAGGATATGTGAACTGCTCAATAGCAAAGGTTTGCTGTGACATGTGGAGGAAAACTCTTCTTAAAACTGTGGAGCCATTCAGGAACTCCCCATTCCCATCCCTTATATGTCAATGTTTGTAAAAGTCTGACAATCAGTGGGCTGAGTGAACATGTGAGTGTTAAGTTTATTGCATTTGTAAAGCTGAAGTTGACGCCAGGCTTTCTGGGGAGAGCCACATAACAAACATTCAGGGCGAGATACTGAATAATGTTACATCTGGAAACATTTCACCTCCAGCATTAAGAAGACTAGACTTATCTTCATGTTAGCGCAACAGACAGTGAGAGTACATACCAAAACTATAGATAGGATCTAGGCCAGAGAGCATGAATCTGGAGAGTAGATTGAGTTACTGTAACTCCATCCACATACCAACACAGAGGAGAGTGTTAAAACAGATGTGGCATCAGAAGTGATGTTTCTTTTTTCCTAAATAAAATAAATCCTGATAACATCTGTTAAATAAAGAACATTTTGAAGTAATAGCAAATAGCAAAAAATTCATCATCACAGATGGAACCATGTTGCTAATTCGTTTAGATTCTATTCTTGTTGATTTTAAAACATATTTCTAATTTCCTTCACTTGACTGCACTGATCTTGGCTCAAACCAAAATCCATTAGTTATGATAAATAAGTGGCTCATACTCACTGCAGACTTGTGACAGTGAATCCAGCTGCTGGTCCTTAATGGTCAGGGGTGAAGCCCATATGCGTTACTGTTCAGCCACTTGGGAATAGGCCTTCTTCCTTGTGTTTTGGGGTTCTGGCAGCTGTTGGTCAAAGGTGGCTCACTCTTTGCATCCTGTCATCAGCCGGTGAAGTGTTGTTATCTGTTTGTTTATTGATTTGGAGTAGCTCTCCTCCTTCCTTAGTAGTGTCAGAGTTTGACTGCCTCTCTCTCAACTCACACTGGACTCTTTTGGCAGATACCTGTGTATCTACACCCAGCTAGTCAAATTCACAGACACAGTACTTGCATACAAAATAGTTCTCACAAAGGCACATGTCATTCATTGTTATTGTATATTAATAGAAAATATCTAAAATATTAAGAGTGCATGAGTTGCATGTATTCAGAATGCACAGAAGTGGAGACAGGGGTGATAAGAACACAAAGGAAGAAGGCAGACAGGCTGAAAGAGAGATGGAAGGTAAATACAGTCTGTTTGTTTGCTTTTGCTTACTCACAACTATTGTCTTGTCATCACACTTTAATCAGACTAGATTGGGCGAGGGCACCAGAGAGGTAAACTGAGCCCTGTTCCTAAAAATGCACTAAATACACAAGATTTTCTGTGATGCACAGATACACAGTACAGGAAGCCTCATCTGTGGCCCAACATCAAATGAAAGCTCAAATGAACATGGTAACAATTAGATGAAGCCAGTGGAAAAGTGTGAAGGGAAAGTGCAAAGTAGCTGTGTTATTGCTGTATTGTTATAGAATATGTTAAATCTGTGCTAATAATAATAAATAGCATTTCTGGAAATATATGTTATTTTCTGTAAGGTCTTAAATCTTACTCTGTAAGGTGCCTTGGGATGAGTTTTGTTGTGATTTCGCGTTATATAAATCAGATAAATTGAGTTAAATTTAAATGTTCATGATTGCATAATTTCACTGCTTATTTAGAAAAAAATGAAGATCTTAAGCAAACCTAAGATTAAAACTTAATCTTGAAGAATCTAAAAGGCATGTGTCACCCAGCTGTTTCAAATGTAATCACCCTATCAGTAGATCAGTGGGTTGTGTGCGATGAGGTACTAAGCTTCTTTTCTCTTATCTTCACTTGCTCTCTCTCTCACTCCCTCACACTTATAAATACATTTATTGCAATCACTTTCAGTCCAATAAATGTGACTTCAAGTCAGTGTGCGTCACTGTCAGCCATCCTCACTGCACTATGATTCAGCAGGAAAGACTGCAATACTGTATCTTTGCCTCTGTGTCGCTGTATTATCCACACACTCCCCTCTGGCTGAGCCAGTGTTGAGAATGAGACAGACCAGTGTCCTGAGTTGTTGAATTCCGCTTAATCATACAAATGGCCGTAAGAAGACTGTCTTGTGTATACACTAGTGTATAAAACGGTCTTTGTGGTTGACCTGTGGACTGTGGTTAGCACTGGACTACTCTGGCTTATCGTGGCTTCCTGGTTGGAGATGGATTTATGTGAAGAATGCTGGTGGAAGATAAAGTTGATTGAATAAAAGTTTAGGGAGGCAAAGATTGCTTATGTGAACAAGCCCATCTTCCCCAGCAGTCAGTCACAGACAACCACAGAGCCACCATACGTTGGCAGTTTGCAAGTGTTAAACCGCTTAGGAAATTATGTATCTTATCCGTCTGTCTCCAACTTCCTCTCACTAGCTTATAACAGTTGCTTACTCAACGGCTTCTTTTCTTGCTTTATCCTAGCTTACAGTAACAGAAAAAACTTCATAGCCCGACAATGGAGCAGTGAAACAGCCTCTTGAGAAAATGTAGAGTTTGGGCACAGTTCCAAAAGCCACAGGAAGAGCTGGTTCCCATGAATGTTCAGTTCAAACTGAACTGTCTATGAGTATGAGATGAGTGAACACAGAGTGATGTTCTACTATTGACTTCGAGGGATTGAAACTAGATCTAGTCCCTTACTAAATGTTTGGGTAATTTAAATATTTTCGCAACAGTTATGACCCAGACTTGTTTTTTCATGACTGATTAGAAAAAAACATACATTATATTCCATGCTATTCATATCTGTTTCCTCCTTTTAATAGCACAAATGCATTTGTACATTTCACATTCTTTTACATAAGCTAACATTTTAATTGGATATTTTCCAGGTGTTATGTAATGTCGATGTTGCAGTTTAATCTAAGTACCAAAGCTTTTCATTTCCATATGCATAAGTTTATGTGAATTTTCTTTTTTTATGTACTTCTTTGAAAAGGATTGAATGAAATTATACATGATTACTTTGGTTACTGAGTAGGGCAGGGGGTGGCCAACCGTGGTCCTCAAGGGTCACTGTCCTGCTTGTTTTCCAATGATGAATCCTATCACTACATATAATAAGAGTTTTCACAGATGTTTGGTGGTAATTAAACAAAACTAAAATTATTTATCTGTCAGTTACCCAGAGATCTGTGATTTCAAATGTTATCATCCTATTATATGCCATTATTTGTTATCACACCAATACTGTGCTTCAGATTCCACCTATCATTAACCCAGAAAGTTTATACCATTGATGTTATAATTAAGTGACCTCAAGTGACCATAGTAACTATGATGAGAGCAGATGTCACTGTTGGCGATGTGGTAAAAAGAGCAAGGTCAGGGTGGACGAGTGGGGTGATAAAACCCATGACTTTCCAACAGGAGACAGCTGTTCGTCTTCCACTTAAAACTGATCAAGTAAGTTAATACTGTTACTTTTGCAAGTACTTATTTGAACCAAAACCACGATCCTTAACCTAAACAATTTGTCTTTGTATAATTTGTCTTAAGCTAACCAAGTACTTTTTGTGCCTGAACTTTATTAAGTAGTTTGTCTGCACAAACCTGGTACACTTCACTTTTAATTGTACCCATCATGATGACAGTCCAATATGTGATAACAGCCTTCAGAGCTGATGATAACAGCCTACTGAGACAACTATGTGGTGGAAGGGACCTACTAACCCAATGTGGTCTCAATCACAAACTTACTAACGTCACAACACTATCAAACAACAAAGCAGGTTCAGAAATATGACTTCAGTTGGGTGATTATGTTGGTTATGTTTCGCCAACACAATAACCACAACAACTTTGTACCAGGGCTGTTTTTGAGGTTTGCCCTCTCCTGGCCAAAATGCGTAAATCAACAATAGTACACTCAGGTACCCAACAGATTAGCATTTGTCCACTAGAAACTCTTAAAGAATCAGGTGTCTGTAATGGACAGTGATACCATACTGTCGAATTAGTCTCCATGACCACTTTTCTTCAAATATGCACATTCAGTCTATGTCTGTAATTACAGCACCGAGTAATAACCTCTCAGTGAGTGACACTAGTCTCAAGTGATCTGTGATCAGCTCTTTAGTATGGCATGATGGTATGTAAGAAACACAAAATCACATGGGGCTCAGAGCATCTATAACAAGAACAGGTGTTAAAAATAAACTGCGAATATGTTCGGACTTAGGGGAGAATTCCAGAGTGCATTCTCTATATGCGGGGGTGGTAGAGGAGGTCACATAGGAAGGCCTATTTGTGTCTCATCCAAAGAGACCTCAAACTATGTTGTTCTGAGCCATGAAAGTGGAAGTAGGAAGGCGGCAGATGAGGGGGAGAAGACCCTCAAATCTTTGCTGTCAGTATGTTTAATTACAAGGTGGTGAGAGCAGGGAGTCTTTTGATGTAAGCTAGACAACAGGGGGCTTTTCTTCACAATACTAAGGCTCAGGAATTTGCCTGGGCACAGGGCTACGAGGGTACACACACACACATTAGACTCACACATACATGGAAGAAACCATGGCAGAGATCTACTGCTGTGGACTTGGACCTTAAGGCCTTTGTCAAATATAATGGTGTTTGCACAGCAGCGAGAGCTCATTGTGACTTTAATACTGCTGTAAAACAGTACACCTAAATCAAAGTGTACAGTAAGTTACACGCACATACAGACAAAGTGACTTATCTTTATGGTTTCTCCTCTCCTGAGGCAAAGCTACTCTCTATTAATACAAAATATGTCTTGCTTTTTTTTAAACTTTTCAATACATTGAGCTGGTTTTCATGGTGGATTTGAGGTCGGCTTTACAGCTTAGATTTCAGGTTGCATCTTATCTCTTTATATTGATTATGAAACTAGCACAGCTTCCATTCTGTATTCCACTTCGACTGCAGGCACTTACTGAAACAGAGAAATATTTAGGTTTTGAGCAATATGTCCTCTTCTTGTTGGTGCTATAAAATAACAAGAGTGTGAGAGACATTAACTGCAGGGGAGAAGATGAAAAAATAAGGCATGGAAAGACAGAGTACTCTTGTTACGTACTCTGATAGTGGTGATGAACGTAACGACTGGAAACGTACTGAATACTGTGCAGACAGAGGTAAAGTTAAACAGTGCTGAATTTGAGCAAAGTTTACATTCCTCAGCGAAGCCAAAGGTTATGTGGGAGGTGCAGTGGTGGAAGGGTGGCGTCCAGGAGTGTGATAGTTTTTACAGTATGTGTGAGTGTGTGCCTGTGTGTGCATACGTAATTTGTCCAAGCTGTAAAAGGTGTTGACTGAATAAACAAAATCAAATGAAACTGATATGGGATCGGGCCGGGGTTAACTCTTCGGATGACACCCCCTGCATGTACTGCAGCATGAATGCATCAAAGAACAGAATGGTGGAGAAGAAGGGGAAAGAAAAAGTGTGGGGTTTTATGCGTATCTTGGAAGTTGTCCTTCTCTGGGTTAGGTGGTGAGTAATGGGCTACACTGGTCATTAAAGAAAGTTGATAAAGACACAAAAAGTCCTTCACAGTCTATATTTCTGCATGCACCAAACTAACCTACCTAAAGGTGTCTTACATGTAAACATTCTAAAGTGACATACAGGTCAGATTGAGCAGACAGATCTGAGTGAACCTTCAGAGAGTGTGTGTTTGCCTTTGTATTTGGCTGTGTCACACAAGTAAATCCCCTGCTGTTTGCTAGGAGATCACTCTCACATGTGGTAGCAGGAAGGCGGTTTGTGCAGCACTGGCCCATGCCCTGTTACCAGTGTAGTGTTAAGAAAAAAAACAGAACAATTTCCAGGTTAAATATTTCAAGCAAGGGACACCAAACTGTGCTCTACATGGTGCTGGGTTACATCACAAATCAAGGACTAGAAGTTCAGAAATGTTGTAGAAATGTGTTATTTCTGTACGCTGTCCCAGAGCAAATTAAGCAGTTGTTTATTTGTGGTTGTTTAAGCTTTTTCTTCTTTTTATACATGTTATAAATACATTAAATGTGCAATATTCAAAATGAAGATAACCAAGCCACTGTTTATAATCCTCATTATTTTGACATCAGTACCTGTAAAATTAAATCATTTCCTTTACATTCGTCACCCACACCACAACTCTAAATCACTTCAAAACCATTAAAACAGTTGCAGTTAATTAAACTGGTTATCCAAGGTTCCCCTTTTTTAAGACTTGATTTAGGTGTAGCCCACCAGACGGGGCATGCTGGGAAAGCTCTTGCGCATACTCATGCACTTCTCCTGATCCAGGAAGAGTGAGTTGGCCTTGATGGACAGGTCATGCTCCAGGGTTATTTTAGCCTTGACCAGAATCTGCAAAGTGTTCTCCGCCTCCATCAGTCTCTCCTGAAGTTTCTGAATGGTGTCCTCAATCTCTCTCACCTCACTCACAAGTCTAAACAAGGAAGAAAAGAATTTCACTGCTAAATTTGCAGGAGAGAGAAAGAAGTGAATGAAACCACAGGTACATGTAATTAGGGCAAATTTGGAACTACAGACAAAAGTTTTTTTTTTTCGTTTTTTTTTTAAGTAATTTCCTCTTGCAGTACTAATATAGTTTAAACCATATTATAAACAAACGCTTCACTGATCAATGCATCTCATAAAAGTTTCACACCCAAATTATAGTTAAAAATATAAAATCTATCCTCTCCTTCCCTTAAATAGTAAAAAGTGTTTCTTTTAACTTTGACAAATTTTCACGAGTTTTAGAATAGAAAAATAAAGTAACCCTTTAATCCAACTAATAGTTTAACCTCAGTTTTACCACATGCAATTATCAACCTCAACCTAATTTCTTTTCTTGGCAAAAAAACATCTACATGTTACAGTAAATGTGTAAATTGCCCACAAGCAGAGTAAAACTAGTTGTAAGGTTACCTATAATGTGGGTTGTCCCTGCAGAGTTCTACGTTTGGCCTGCGCATCCTCTCTTCCAGCCTGGTGTGGGCCACTTTCAGTGGGTTCTCCTTGTCTCTCAGTGCCTTTTTGAGAGACTCAATCAGCATCTCAGTCTGGAAGATCTCTTGCAGAGTCTGGGTGAGCAGACAAAATGGATACAAAAGGAAATGATGAAAAAAATGTATTGTTGTTAAGTCATGGTAATAATAGCTTAATTGTTTTCTGTAGCCTTCATGAAAATAGCAGGTTAGTTAATGTAGACATTGTATTATGATAAAGGAAGGGAAACTCACAAATGTAAGAACCTTTATGGAAGAGATGGTAATAGTATAAATCTGCAAACTGCAGCTTTTGTATAGGCGGAACACAGTGACCACAGTGGTCTGCTCTGTCCAAACCCATCTGATGTAATTTAGTTCAAGCAAATCACTTCTCCTCACAACTGACAGTGACTGGGGTTTATTAAGGACTGTATGTCTCATATTACAGCTGTTGTCAGTGTCTAAATCCATCCAATCGCTGATGTAGACTTAAAGTGTAACCTTTGGCAATTAACCCAACAACAATGGGATCCACTGTAGAAACTGGCACAGACTATGAAAGAGACATCTATTATCATTCATCTCTTTTGACAGAAATGTTTTACAGTAAACATGCACAAAATCCTCTGAAGAGAAATTGCACCTGCAGGCCCGTGAGCAGATAGTAGAGATCTCTATGTTTGTATACAGTGTTTGCAGGTGTCAGATACAGCAAAGCTATTGTTAATAGTATGGATGTAGAAAAGAAAAGAGAATGGTACGAACACATGATCACTTTGTAATAGGTCAACTAAAACTAAAATCTAAAATGAAGACCATGTAGAAAGGTGATGACCTTAGACAGATGAGTCTGCAGGCTGTTCTTAGCATCAGCTGTCTCTGATATACGGCTGGTGAAGGCTACGTTGACGTTGCTGAACTGGTTCCACATTTCGTTGGATGTGGTGTTCAGCAGGATTTCTATCTCATCCCTGAGCTTGTGGGAAGCAGCTCGTTCGCTCTGGGATCGCAGGATGTTGTCGTCTGTGAACTTGGACCATGAGTCCGGCAGAGACAGTCTGAGGGAGAAGACATGACATGGGGAAGATCATTCTTAGATACTTTCATGTTAGCAGTGGGGCTTTTACCTCGGTCCCTATATGAACAACTATTGTATGGATTGTCATGGAATTTTTCGAAAACCCTTGAATTTTCTAAAACCACCACACTGAGGTTTGCATTTGTGAGTTTGAGTGAAATGTTTCAACAAATATTGTCTGGATTGCGATGAAATTTGGTTCATGTCACCCTCAGACTGAACACTAGTTCATATAGCACTATCATTAGGCCAAAAAATGTAATTGGGTCAATCTTTTGGCTTAAATCCTTGCAAAACTAGTTACATTTAGAATCTACCTGAACAGTGGTTTAAACAAACCTGAAGACAAAGACCATGAAACTATACTCACGAGGGGTCTAGTCTTTCAATCCCTCTATAATAGCTGATGCTGTCTGATGTGTTCCTCAGATAATGACACCTGTCATCTATCCTCTGAGCAGTCACTTTGTCACTCAAGTCTCTCTCCAGCTCATGCTGGGCTGCTCGGTTAGACCTGAGGAACCCCACAAAGCAACATACAAGCAAAGAGATAATAGAAAATATATCAAAAACATCTCTAACTTCACAGTTTTGTAAGTAATAATAAAACACAATCCAGCATTTATTACCTTTTTACTAAATAATTTATTTCATTTTTCAGACTCACGAAAGCTGAGCAATGGCTCTGTCAAGATGTCGCCTCATCCTCTCCTGACATGACTTGATGACTTCCACTTCCTTGTTGAAGCACATGTAGAAAGATATAATAACTTGCTTCTTTCTTCTGTACGTTTTAGAAGTCACACATACTCACACTGCTGCTTTGATGTTACCTTTATGAGATCTTTCTCCACATCATCATGTACCAGATCAATGGACATCCGCTTCTCTCTGTGGTACAAACACTCTTGAGACACCTATTGACAAATTGATCATAACTAAAACACATTTACATGATTCTATGACAAATTTAATTAGAAGTCACACAATATCCATAATTTTTTTCGTTACCTCATTAAAACAGGTAAGGAAGTAATTTGAGATACCCCTGTATGTATACACTGTATAGTGCAGCCACCTTGGATCTCTGACCTCCTGCTACATGATCTTAGCCTAGAAAGGTGTCATCAGATCTCTAACCATATTAAAGACACTTACTCTGGGGGAAACAAAAGACCAGAGGTGCTCTAACAGGTCACTGAGGTGATCTAATTAAAAGTATGACCAAGCAAGAGGACTGCTGCATATTAAAGTGTTTTGAAGAATCAGACAGGTACTGTTGCTACAGCCTAAGTGGGAACACTATTTAAAACTATTTCACCACAGATATTGTGACGTGTTATGCGTGAATGATAATATGAGGACAATGCACAAGGGGGTTAAGCTTTCAAGGAAAATGCAGTTTGTTTCTGTAGGAATGCACATATTCAAGTATACAAGTAAATTCTTTTCACCCTCACCTGAAGGGGCCCCTCAGTCTCTGCCAAGGCTTTTTCCAGCCTCCTCTTGACCTCAGTGAGAGCCGCTATCTCCGTCACCATATTGTCAATCTCGTGGCTCAGCTCAGACTTCCAGAAGACAATGTCATTGAGCCTCTCACCAATGTTCTTGCTGGTGTTCTCCTGAGTTCTTCTGGTCAGCTGCTCTTTATCCTGTATCAGTCTGATAGTGTCTCTTCTGAGTCTCTCGGCACTTTTCCGAGATGATTCGGATTCCCTGTAGTTGCTTTGGTTAGACTTGTGCCAGTCGTCAGGGTTGTAGCGGGTGGTCAGTGCTGTCCTGTTGGATGGATAAAACACAGTCTTGGCCCGAGCCAGATCTAAACTCTCTCGCTGTATTGGAGAGGGGGTTGGGATTACACTGCTGCTCTTGTAATAGCTGCTGGTCCTCCACAGGTTGGCACTGGGATTCATGGCCAAGACAGGCTGGGTGTTGCGGTAGCTGGATGCCATGGTGGAGATGGCAGGGAGGAAGTGACTGGTTTTTGGCCGAGCATATGTGGCTGTCAGGGTGGACCCAATCAGCTCCATTTTTCTCTGCCCTCAGGGTACCACTAGTAAGCATAAAGTACTTAAGTCTTAATATCTGTTCAAGATATTAGGTACAAGGAGGCACAAAGTTCAAATATTTATATTTTACAAATCCAAGACATTCATGCATTAAATAAATAATAAAAAAGTGCTTACTCTAAGATGAATCAGGTACATTTGTAGAAATTATAAAAAAAAATCTTTCATGTGATATATTAGAGTCAATGACTAAAACAACTAAGATTGGGGAAAAAAATGTCTTACCAAGTTTTTTTCTTCAACACACAGCGTCTTGTTCTAGGCAGGCTACCCTCAGCTGTGTTTACCTGGAAATGAGCTCAAGAACACACTAAAGGTAAACTGACATGCATAATGGATAGGCAAGTTTGCAGGTCATTCATGTAGCCAGCCAATGGTGGTGCTCAGTCCTGGGCTGCACAAGTTGGCCTGTTCAAGATTTCTGTTGAAACAGAAGCAGTTGTCATAGGTTACAGCAACACTCTGCCTGGGATTTTCAAATTAATGGTGAGCAGGTGCTTTTACTTTGTGCAAGTAACTATGGTGGGATCTCAAAATTCCATTCCATTGTAATTTTCTTTTGTTTATAAGTCTTGTGACATATGATTTTAGCTCACTGCAACTTCAAATAAGCCCATGCTATTTTCTTCCTTTAATGAACACATTTAAGTAAGGACAGGTTTGCAGTAAAAGGCTGAAATACAGTGAGGATAAGGCACATATATCCTGTGAATTTTTGATAACCTGTGACTTAATGTTGCTCTGAACGTTGTTCTTGTTCTCTACTTTCCTTGGCCATAACTTTTGCTTCTGAAAACAAAAGTCAAGTGACTTACAGTAAAATGCAACATTTAAACTTCTCATAACAAACAATTTAAAATTAATGGTAACATTATAAATTATAAATAACATTTACAGTATTTAAGTGAACATTTTTAGAGATGTCATTTACGTACCTTCACATTTCTTCTTAGAGGGAGTGCAATCTGAGCTTTGTATTCAAGTTGAGTTGGTCTCCAGGCAGCATCAGATAGCTGCTCACCGCCACCCCACCCTGAGAACCTAGCTGTCTGTATGGATTACACTCACCTGTTTAATGATTCATGCCACAGGAAGCGTCCACACAAACCCCTGTAGCTCAGAATAACAATCTGTGTTGTGTTACCTACCATTTGAAATGAGGATCATTTACACTAATCTGTTGTGAAGGGGAAGGGCTGGACAGATGATAGCATGGTTTCCACTACAGAGATGAGCAAAGCTGTGGCCAGGAGTTACTCAGCTTGTCTGTCTTTATCACAGAATCCAGAATAAAATACATGCATGTGATTGTTTGGAGTCTGCCAACACAGGTTTTCTGTTATTCAACCTACATGTTTATTATATAGTTGTATTGTCAGATCTTGTCAGTATGTCTGCAGGTGTGGAGAGGTTTACAGCTAGCCTTACATATTTACTTTACATGAGTAAATCATTTCCTCCTTGGCTGTTATCAGGCTTCACACCAATGAAATGAGGCAAAACCTGGTGTCCATGCTACTGAAACTACAGCTTATGTCCTAGTTACCAATGTGACGGCCCTGGCCTGTTAGGGGAGGGGTTGTCCTTGCCTGCTTGTGTTTCTTTGTTCTTTCTTACAGGTAATAGTGGGCGGACTCTAATTTGGGTGAGCAGGAGCACCTGGGCCCTGTGCTCCTGGGCAACCAGATAAAAAGCCATGCATTCAGTCCGTATGGGGGGCTGCTTCCTCTGCTGCTGCTTTTGCCTGCCACATTCTTTTTGTTTGGTTCTGCTCTACACAACACCCTTACACTAAACTTGACATGCATCCACTCACACATTTACTGATTTACTGATTCCCACAACTCATGCTTTGTTGTCTTAATTTGCCTTCGTTATTTAAATTCTTTAATTAAATTAGTTTGAAACATTAACTTGCGTCTCTCCCACCTTTTTTGTCATGGCTACGAACCGGTCGTGACGCCAATTAGTCTAATGTTGGTCCTGCAAATATAGTTGAGTTGAGAGTTTATGAAAGTTTTTTATGCCTCCACACTGGATGCACAAAAGATTGGGGGTTTTTTGGGGTTCTATTTCTGTATTTCTGTGTTCATGATATCTCAGGAACATGTTGAAGCAATTTGTTTAAATTTAGCATAAACATCCACCTGGACCGAAGGATGAACTGATTAAATGTTGGTGGGCAGCTGATTCACTTTAACTCCATATCTAAGGAAAGTCTGGAGGGAATTTCATTACATCTGGCACAAACATTCATTTCGACTCATGGATGAACTGATTAAATTATGAGTCTGGACATACATACATGTAAACTGCAGTTTTATTGGTTGGTGGAGGCATATAACTGCATTCTAGTTTTGATACTAAAACAGTTCATTTTTTCATTTGTTAGTGTGGGTCTATTTTACATCTATTAATTGTTCGTGCTTATTTCTGTTCTTGGGGTAATAAGAATAATACTAATAAGAAGAATAAAAAAGTAGAAAAACATAAAATGATTCTATATTTTGTTATTATTGTTTTGTTATTTTCTGTTTTCTCTTTTTTTTTTAGGTAAGCCAGTACTTGAATGACAGTATCACTTATCCAAAATGTTGTTTGAGCTCAAGATCATTTGTGTGTGTGATGTGTTTTTTTTTTCTTTTTTCATTAATTTCAGGTTTATGTTTCTTTCCCTGAAACCTCCTCTCTCCTCTGTTTCCAGTGTTTAAAAGGGCGGGGATGGGTGGTGGCTTCAAAGAGGCCCACTCCGTGCACTATTTTGCACCTCGTCGTCAAGCTACTATTGTCATAAACATGGGGCTTTAGATTTAGAATGGAATGACATGTCATTGCCCCACCCCTGCAGCCTGTAGCATCACTTAACATGGCCAGGTTGAAGAAGGCCAAGCCACATACCTCTGCCGCCCTGACCTCAGCCGCTATAAATACGTCCCAGAAAAGCATGAAAAGCAAGCCCTCGTATGAAATTCCTCCCCTGCATGGAGCTGCGGGTGTCCACTGGAAAAGTGCTTCCTAGTCAATCTCCCCTCTGGCCTCAGAACGTGAGGGAAATATTAGAGGGGCCTATATATACACGCCTGCCTTGTGGCCCATGAGGGTATGTTGTGAATTACTGCATAGTGAAGATGTCTAAGGGAGCAGGCATGCTGTCACCTCCACTTAGAGCGTGGTAACACTGAACTGAAGGCAGTAATACTTGTAGGAATTAAAACTCAAATTCAAATTCGTTTTTTTTTTTTAATTAAGTGTTGGCCTGGAAATAAAACTGTCTAAAAATTACTTCTGTTATGTGTGGTATCAAAGCCACTTGGGAATTGAGTTGTATACTTTGGGGATGGAAAGTACCAAGATTTATATAATTTATGTGTTGACAGAGATCTTTGCCACTTAGGCCTTTTTAAGCAATTTCCTCCAGGATGAATAAAGTTTTCTGATTCTTGTCTAAGTCGAATGTATTATATTTGTGTTGTATATGGAGTCAAACACACTCCCTAAGGCCTCCCTACAGCCTTCACTTTTCACCACTGACCTTCAACTTATCAGGTAAGAATAGATGGGAGGAGGCGGTCAGAAATGTTTTCTAAAGATTCCCACCCAGTGAAAACAAGTCCATGTCTGTTCCCTCTCCAGTTTTTACTCCTGTCCCAACTCCAACCCGCCCACCACCCTCCCCTTTCTATGTCAACCTGGCAAGTTTCCTGTAGTTTCCTCATTTTAAACTCTTACTTTCAGTAGCCCTACTGTGCTTACTTGTTCTTCTTTCTTTATAATTTAATAGATAAACTAGACTTGCAGCTTTTTTTCTCGCCCTCCATCCAAATGTCCCGGGCATCGTAATGGCATCAGTTTCCTCTCATGAATTGTGGATGGAGCAATCTATGAGGAGGCTGGCCTCACCAGGAGGAACACAGGAGATAAAATGAACCATTAAATCTAATGACAGTATTAGTGTCCCCCACTGAGATAATTGTGTGTCCAGATGGGAAAATCACAGAAGCCTCCTGGGCCCATCTCAGGTCATCAACAGTCGGTTGAGAGAGGGGTTGTGTGTGTGGTCTGACTGTTTACTGTTGTAGTCATGATACACCCCTCCTCATCTTTCTCTCCTTTACCTATTACATTAGTCCTCCAGTTGACACTGAGGGTTTTTTTGCATCTAACTTTTATAAAAACCAAATTTCTTGCAGTGGAGAAGCAACAACTGCAAAGCTAAACATGGGGTTTCTGTATTCAATGCAGTTTAATTTTACATGGATTCTGGCTGTTAGTGAAGTGGCATTGTTACCAAAAAGGCTCTAAATTAAACTGCTATGTCTGTATTAATGACATAATTTTGAGAGCTGTTCATATTTTTTTTACAAAGGACACTGGCTTAGATTGATCCAGTAGATGTGATTATTTTGTCTGTTGATTAGTATAAATAAAGTGTAAATAAGAATACTAAAACTATCAGTGATATAATGTTTATCAGTACTCTCTGATTTTGCAAATCTGTAGCCCTCAGCCCCAAGCCTAACATTACACAGTGCATTTGTAAGAGACTGTTTTCAATCCTAGATTTGGTGTGCTAGTATTTATGACAGCAAGACTGTGTGTGTGTGTGTGTGTGTGTGTGTCCTCAGTGAACTGTATCAGTCTCTGCAGTATCTTCCAGCTGCAGCAGTCA
>JAUMHL010000012.1:15439167-15455850 GCA_032362345.1 Sandelia bainsii | reverse complement strand
AGCAGCACCCTGAGGATCCCTGCAGACCAGTGGACCAAGGTGAACTCTGTGACCTGTGAGGCCTCCCAGGGCTCCCAGTCTCCAGTCTCCAGTCTCAAAGACACGGAGTAAAGACCAGTAATCCCAGTCCTGATCTGACTCACTGGGACTCATGGTTTCACTCTGCTCTCTTCAACGGCGTCTCTCCTTTTTCATTTTCTGACTATCCATCACATGCTCTCTCTCTCTCTCTCTTTGCTCCAGGTTTCTGGATTTATCGTTGATCATTTTAAATATTTTAAAAGAATAAAAATTTCACCAAACTCACAGTTTCCATGTTTCTTATTTCAAACATGACGTCACATTAGTTTCACTGTGTTTTTTATAAACCACAGATTTATGCATTAATTCAACTTTACAACATTTCACATTTTTTGACCAAAATAACTTGGATCAGAAAGATTTGATCTGTTCCTAGAAACATCAGAATAAACCAACAAAGCTGGATTAGATCATTTCAGGATCATAATAAAAAACATGATATCATTAGCATAAAGTGACAACATGAGTTTGATGCCAGATTTTAACCCTAAATGTGTTGAAATGAGAGAGCAGCAGTTTACCTACAACTACATGAAGGTTTTGACAACATGTCCCATCAACAAAGACCAGTTCATCAATGAAATCACATCCACATCATGGTGGAAAAGAAAATCTGCTGCAGGTCTCAGTCAAATGTGCTATTTGTTCTGATTCAGCACTAATCAGTGTTATCAGCACCACATGCACTGGTCACAACAGGTGAGTAGAAATAACTGAGGTGTAACATGTTTTGTCACAGTGAGGAAATATAAAAGTTAGTCAAGTGTTTCTTTAGTCATTATTTCAATAAACATCATGTTTCTAATATCTGATCTTCTGTGTTTCATCTCACTGTTACAGAAAAATTCATTAAAAGTGACTGAACACAGTTTCATAGGGTTTTTAAACAAAGCTTAACAATAAATTGATTTTAAGATTTTTAAATCTTACTGTGATTTTTTGTTCCACATTTATTGTGGTTTTATTTATTCTAAACTGTTTTCCTGGACAAACCTGTAGTGTTTTAGTTCTTGTGCAGGTGTTGAGTCATGAGTTTAGCAGGTTCTCCAGGTTTCTGAAGGTACCAGTGAACCTCATCACTAACACATGAACTGGTTTTCTATCTGATATTAACAGTGTGTCCTGGAACAACAGACTGAGATCCAGGAGACTGAGTCACAGTGATTTTTGTCCTGGTGAAAAAAAGAGGAGAAAGCAGTGTTCAGTGTTGATGTGATGGGAAACATCCATGTGAATCAATATGAAGCTGATCCCTCAGATTCTAATGTGTGAAGGATCACATTCAGACAACATCATTGATAGTAGGTTTTGTTTTCAGACCCAAATCTGTGCTGAATCAACTGGACTTTATATTTGGACATAACAGTTGTGGCCCATCACTCTCAGTAAAAACATGAATATATGTCTGTGGTTAGGGCGGCATGATAGCTCAGTGGGTAGAGCAGTCGTCTTCTAACCCGAGGGTGAGCAGGTTGACTCTCTGTCCTGGCAAGCTGCATGTTGAGGTGTCCTTGGACAAGACACCGAAACCCTGTAGTAGTGCTGACACAGGTCTAGCAGCTGTTCAAACAACAATTTTCCCAAGGGGATCAATAAAGTATCAATTATTATTATTAACCACTGATTACTTGGTCAGTGGAAACACCTGCTCTCTGTTCTCTTCGACCTGTCCCTCTTCACTTCCTCAGTGTCACATTGTTTGTTGTCTTCTCTCCAGCATTTATTCCTGTCTTGTTTGTGAGTCTCTCCCTGAGCCTGAAGCTCTGCCTGCTGTCTGAGAGACCTGATACTTTCTAAGACTTTGTTGGAGTCAGTCGTGTTAAGAAATGTGGACTTTAGATGAAGTTTAGAAAGAAAATGTTTAGTCTGCTACTAAAACATTATAATAATCAAGATCATCAGATTTTTAAAACTTTATATGTGTCTGTGTGTGTGTGTGTGTGTGTGTGTAAAATACAGTGCTAATTTCCAGGATACTGAAGGAACCTGTTGCCCAGTGCAGTGATATGGATCAGTGATGTGTTTGTCTAATTTTTGAAATAAACATTTAATATGCTGTATGAGGCTTTGTTTACACAGGCAGTAAGAACTTTTATGGGATTTGTTAACTGTAAGAAAAATATATCACCAGACCAGATATTATATCACCAGTATTTACGTGTATCAGTATACATATAGTTGTTAGCAGTGTCCAACAAGAATCTGCATGTGTCGTAGTGATAAGAACCCATTAACATGCTTGCATGCCTTTTGTGTGTTTGTGTGGGGTTTCATGGTGACTACTGTGTTTGCAGATTAATGTCTAGAAGTTTAGTGGAAAACCCTCTGAGGCACATAGTGCTCTGTGGGCTCTATTATATTACCTACACAAAGGAGGCAAATGGACACTGAATTAGATACTCAGACAGAGGAAGCAGAGAACAGACAGACAGGCAGGCAGCAGAGGATGCATATGGTTTTGTTTATGTTGCTTGGTCTCAAGTGACTATCCATGAACCAGTACTGGAGTTGAATTCCTTTTACACACATACGCACATCTAAAATTTGAAAACTCACTGATTTTGCTTTCCTTATTTCACCCTCCACATTATTATCAATCGCCTTCTACTCATAACTTCCTTTAAATCTTTTATGCTACCATTAAACATAATGGATGTTCGGTTTAAGCTGAATGGATTTTATTTCTTGCCAGCTGTTTCATTTCCAAAGTGCAGAGATAATTGTTCCTGTAGGAGATCAGAGACCAAATCAGCTAAGTAGAGACATTTTATTGATATGAGTATTCTGCCTCTGCTTTTTGGTTAGGTTTTAGCTGTACATCATCTACAACATGAATTAAAATAGTAAATGAAATGCAAGCAGAGAGAGGTGTGTGGCTGATGTGGCTGATGGCAGTCATGTGGTGGTGTAGGGGTGGGCAATTCTTGTCTGACAGGACAAGCGAGGGGTAGATAGAGACTGGCCACCCTCTCTCTGTGATCACGGCTTCCAGTCGCAAACTTTCAGAGTGGGACGAGGGGCCATGAATGCAGGGCTTTGTCCAGTCCATAGTCATCACATTCCACTGGAGCCACTCTGTGGCGCGCAGCACAGCGGAGGAGAGGGCAGACAGGGGCAGGGCAGGACAGGAGAGGGGAGGCCTGGAGACAAAACACTGACACAGTCTCTGACAGTGACATTGTCATGTAACATGACTTTTGTATCAAAGAGGCTTTTGGTTCTGTGACACTTCCTGCATGCAGAGGATATAATTATTCTGTTGGTGAATATGTATTGTTTTGTATATCGGTTACTAAATATTCTCTCTGTCCCAAGTAGCTAAAGTGTTTTCACCAAGTCAATTCCAGAAATCTCCTTCCTTGAAATCCCTGGTGTTCTGATTTTGCAAAGGGCAGCACCTCTAGTGGTCAGTCACAGGAAGTGTACTAAACAAATTGTGATGCAATAGGAACTTCTACTTGGAGTAATGTGTGCTTCATGTTTAATCTGTGGCTTGACTAGGACAGTATGAATCATCAGCCTCAGCGGAGAACTTGCTACTGACACAGAAATCCCACTGTTGTAGCGTATCTACAATACACAGAGCAGTAGAATAATTGCTTACCATTAACACCCCCAGTGGTCCTCTGCATGTTGAATTTGTCTTTATATCTGCCTCCCAACAATCCTCATTTTACAAAATCCTCATTTTGGGGCTATGTTAAAGTTTTTTTTATAGGTTTTAAACCAGTTCAAGTATCTTTAAATTGAGTCAACAATCTGCTTTGCGGTTACAACAGACTTGGTGCTTGTAATTCTACCTATTTTTGGCAAAATGTTTATAAAGGGGAGAGAGGTCTAATGTTTCCATGCTGACTCAGGAGTTGAATTATTCACCCTGGGCGTGTGTATTGCTCTCACACACACAAACACACACAGACCTCCACCCCAAATTAGGAAAAATGCAGCTTGTGCTTCTCGTGTAGGTAAGACAGCAAGGGAACGTGAATGATAGAAACCTCAGATGGAAACATGGTGACTCATGAGCATGCAAGTAATGGTCAAATGAATATCTAGAGCCTTAATCATGAAGATTAATGTTCCGTTTAGTTCCCCAGTGTGAGGGTGTAATCATCAGCACCAAAATGACAAACAACCTTAATTCCTAAGCTTCCCTTTATTTTTTCCTCTGCTGTTTCACATGCACTGTCCTCCTGTCCTTGTTCCACTCCCATCATTCCCTTTAATCACTTCAGTTCTTTCAGTACCCTTTTTATAGCTACTTGTGATCTATGTCTTTTCGCACAAAGAGGTGTCTGTCAGTGTTGATGGGAGACTGTGCACAGCTGGAACGTGGTAGCATGGGAACAAGGGTTGGAATTGGGACTGGGGCTGTTGGTCTCATATGGGCTCTGTGACTGTGGCCATTTCTGCCACACGATTAACAGCCTTCCAAACACGCCGTTGTCTCCAAGTGTAGAGACCTGCCACCATTAAAGCTGAAAGCTGAACAGATCTACTGTTCTTCTTTGGCATGCATGCCATACTAGAGTTTCTGCTGATGTCTTTGAAAGCCTGGAGCTCGGCTGTGTAACCTCACTGTTTTTTGCATGCAGTTTCAGCTCTGACTCTTGCCATCAAAGTGTGAGAGCAGGACGAGATGCCTCAACAGAGATTATGGCATGTCTTGGTCATGAATTAGACACTTTACTTTGTGTTATGTCCATCAGTTGCAGTTACAACTATCCACAAGATTTTTTCAAGTACATTCCCAATGGCTTAATAAACACACACAGTAAACAATCATTTCTGAATAAATAAGTAAAAGATTTTCCAAGGTAAGTTTAACTCGATCATGCAGTCATGTGTGATCTGTGGTGACACAAGGTATGCAGTACACATACATTAAACACACGGCATATATACAGCTATGGCATTCATTTTGCATACTGCCAAAGGTCAGAGTCCGTCAAGTAAGGTATCAGATGCATTCAGAGGCTTGTTCCCATGTTAGACCTTCACAGACACACCCTGCTGCAATGTAACCCTGCTGCCATTTAGGAATTTCAAATTAGACTACGAGAAAGCATAGTTAACATTTTAAGTATTCAGCTGTGTTTTCCATGCGAGCATTTTTTTTGACGCTTGTGTGAAAAAGAAAGTGAGTAATGTGTCCCCAAAGTAATCTCTGTAACAAGTGTAATAATGGCTTTCAGTTTCATTTAGTGGTTTCTTTAGTTTGGGTGCATTACATCGCCATTGTCCGTTGTAGTTGCTTTTCTCCCTTGCAAATATGACTGTTTGAGCATGAAACAAATTTTTGCATAAAACATAATTGAATGCTTTCACATCTGCGCAAACACACTGTCTGAATTCTTCTCTATTTTCACACTGGCCAGACAGAAGGCCAAAGAAGATTCAGATTTACTGCTACAAGGCGGAGAAAGGCATTTCAAACCATGGCGTTTTTGTTTAGAGGAATTTTCCAACCCCTGCGTTCTCCCTCTGACTCTGAAATGCCAAAAGCATCGAGTTGACAACCCCTCACAAGCTTTCAAATTGTTCTAGTTTCCCAAATTTGGACTGACGTTGAATAGGTCTATTGACAGTGTGTTTAGCAGATTTGAGATACTTTCCGGGCAGCTTAAAATCCAATCTCACAGACAGATGCAGAACTCCTCATTTCGTTAGACAAAATTTGGTGTTACGATGTAGGATGTGTTATCAAGCTGTGAGCCAGTGGTGTGGCATCCATTCAGTAGAGTGAACAATATCATAAATGGAGAAGGTGTGTGACAGTTATGGTTACATGGTTCCCAAATTGGGCACCACACAGAAAGTTGAGCTGTAAAAAATGTCACCAGAGACTTCCTTAACAATTATGCTCTATCAAATCCCCTACCCCAAGTATCATATTGACTCTCATTACAGCTCATTCTAACTGTGATTGTGTGGATGTTTTAGTATTTGCACATGTGCAGTACTGTGTTGCCATGTCAGGTGGGATGGGTTGACGTGAGCTGTGAATTAGCCTGTGCATGGCTTTGCTGGACCTGGGCAGATATACACATTCATCTGTGTGTGCGTGTGTAGACAGGACAGCCCACAGCAGCTGGGAATGCACATTGACCTCAATGGGAGGAGCCAAGGTCAATAAAAGTGAGGTCAAAGCAAAGATCAGACCTTTTGCTCTATGGGATGCTCTATAGGTCAGTGTCTTCAAGTGAAGCTCTGTTACTAATCTTGCATGCTTACAGATACCTACAACAGAACATTTAGGAGAACAACAGAGAGGGCACATATTTAATTAATATATTATTTATTAATAATTTATTATACACTATTTTAGTTTCTTCTGTCTCTAATCCTCTGTTTGAGTGCCGCCAACTCTCTCTCTCTGGGTCTGTGTGTAACACGAGTCGCTGTGGTGAACTCTCAGTTGTTCAACAGTTTTTTCCATGCAGCGTTTGGGGGCGACCACCCAAGGCCTCTGACCGCACTGCACATTGCTCCCAACCAGAATGGAAAGCAGAGAAAGATCTTTGATATGTTAGTGCCTCATTCCTCTATCTGCTCTCATTTACCCAGCACGGGCATCACATGCCCACATAGTTAATCCTGGCTGCTGAGGACAGTAGAGTGCAGTTGCACTCGGGACTGTATTTCACTCTCCTCACATTGGAGAGCCTCTTCACACTCTCCCTTGGACAGCTGCAGACATCTGCCTTCATTTAGTGGCTATGTAGAGTGGCTATGAGTGTAGAGAAGCAATATGCATTTGTGAGCATCCACAGCTCTGCCAGCTCCGTGCATGACCACAGAATCACCAAAGACCAGGTTTTAGCCACGTTAGTCAAATATAGATAGACATGAATGACTATTTAGCAAAAAAAATGTCACACAAAACCATGTTTAATGCTTTATTATATATGTTTTGCTGTTTTTCATGTATTCATTTATCTCCTCTGCAAACCAAACAAAAAGAACAGATTGGACTGTTTGTGTAGTGCGGTTTAACAAAACATGTGCTGCCTCTTGCTTAATTTAGCGTGCAGTGCCAGTGTTGGGCAGTAAGGCATTACTTAGTAGTACATTACAGTAATACTACTATTATTTACACTGGTGTGTATCCTAAAGGATTACAATTTGAATTTCCAGCATGCACCAGTTATTGTACATCATCATTAATAAATGTGAAGAAATCAATCAGGTGCACCAGGGCACAATGCAGTTCTGAACTGAAGGCACCTTTCATTCAGGGCTACAAGATGCCAGTGGCTATCAGTGAGTAAAATATTAAATTTGCAGGTGAATGTGAGAATAGAAAAGAGCATATTGCAATACAAATTCTATACATTATAATGGTCAGTGTAGAAAAGTTTGATAAACTGTTAGTTGAGACCATGGACAGTATTTGGTCAGTAGATTTCTGCAGTGGAGGGACAGGAGAGCTCAGATACTGTTTATAAAATGGTGTCAATTTACAAAACACTTCACACACTAGTAAACAAATTATATTATCATTAGTATTAAAAAGTATTGTGTATTATATTAGTAGTGAATAGTTAATTCTGGTTGTCGTGAAAAACAGTAGGCTATGCACACTGAGCTAGCAAAAGTTGCTCTGTAATATTTATTTACATAGTAGTGTACAGTTGGACTTCTTTTCTGTATGTTATGCTTTGGTCAGTGGCAGGCACACAAATGAAAATACCACTGCATAACCCCATACACACACACAGATGCACACACACTCCTCAAATGCTCTCACAATTCCAGTGCCTCACTCAACATATGACAGCTCACAACCAAACTTGTGCTGTGAGCTGTGTCTGTGTACAAAAATGTAATCATAACCACTGTGGCTGCGCAGGATGTAAATTGTATTGTCTCCTCTTGTCCTTAGAAGGTCTGCAGATGGGAAACTGTTGCATAAGTGCCTCTCAGAGGGAGCTGCTGCTGCACTGTTTATGAAGTCGTAGCTGATGTCTGCTTGTAATTCTAATGTCCTTTGTTGTAAATGTATTTGTCCAAAAATAATCTACAAAAGGATAATGAACTAACTAGTTTATTAGCCTTGATTGTCTCTTATCCCAGCCCCTGTTGTGCAGTGAGCACAGAGGAGTCAGCACAGAAGTCCAGTGCCCCCTTGTCTGCATAGGCAAACAAAGAGCAGCTATGTTTTACAGACACAGTTAAACTGCCTCACCGATCCAATCCCCCCCCCCCATGTTTTTATCTGCAAGTGCTGAGCAGAAAACAAATGATGCGCCTAGCCAACTGTCTCCCACCTTCCAAATTGATGTCATGCCACCCTCCCACTGTGATTATTATTGTGTTAGGCTGCAGAATTCACTAACCTCAAGTCAGTTTGACTGCATTTTAGTCATTTTAGCGTGTACACATGGTCATTGCATTTAAGTGAAGCGGCTATGATGTAATGTAGATTTACAACATTAGAGTTCCTCCCTGATTTGCCTGTATACCTGCAGAAGAGAAGCCTTTGGGAGTGGCTGCTATGAGCATTAGGAGTGGAGAGAAGCTGCAAGAGCCTTTTGGGAAAGGCTCTCTGGAGGAACCTGAGGATTTGGGAGAAAAGTCGGGGCAGTGGAGAGGCCAGATGACCTTGGGAGGGGAAGTCAAGGCAAATGGAGAGGCCAAAACAACTAGAGCTGTGGAGTTTGTGCTCACTGCTGCCCCCTGTAGTGCATGTGTAGGGAATGTGTTGAGTGGCATTCCCTTTGTTGAAACCTTGACGCTTTTCAGACACATACTGTAGGTTATGTAGGCAGGAAATTTATTTGGAAATGGTGCTGGTTCGACAAAATGTGGCTTAACATTTTGTCTGAAAAATTTGGCACCAAACTTTATAGGGGTTAAATGAGGACATGTAGAATGGAGGATTTGAGTATGAAGGACATACCGTACATTACAAAATAAGAAAGAGAAAGCAAAGTAAGTAAAGAGATGAATTGAAGAAGCGACAAGAGGGTGGACACAAGGAGGGGACATGAGAAAAGATGTAAAGACAAACACAGAGACTGGTTTTGTGAGTTAACTGAGTTTAAGTTACCTGGTCTATCGTTATAGAAGTAATGAAGAGCAGACAGGGCAGCAGCTCATCCCTGACAGGGAATACAACTTTCCTACAAAGGCGAACATTGTTTGAAAGTCCTGAGCACGTGATGATAAGAAACTGTGATGAAAGCAATTAAAATGCCTCTGTTCTGTGATTTATCTGTACCTAGGTAAATCACATGAGCAGGCCCCATCCTGCTCCTGACTGTGATTAAGAGAAAAGGTAATGGTGATTAACATCAGAGGTAATGGTTCTTGTTTTGCAGATTACTGTTGCTTTTAAAGGTGCATTATAATGTATAAAAGAGAGCTGATTTCTTTCTCCACATCTGATTAAGTTGAGTGTTCTACAAAAACAAGCTGAGCAGGAGTCAAATGTTGATTTATTTCAGACGAGTTTTTATTCTGACCTTGCTGTTGCTGTTCAAGTTCAAAAGTAGAAAAAAAAAAGAAGACAGAGAATGTCTGCTTCTTTTTGTCTCATTTCCAGGGTCTAAAGCCAAATCCTTCATCTGTGCACATACATCTTGAGCAGCACTGTATAGACTCATACTGCATACCAGCAGTTTTTTCTTTACATATCCACAGTTAAATATAATATTATAATTCCTGAATTGAAGCGAAGCTACAGTTTGGCTTTTGGCATTTAGCCAAAGCATAAGTGGGTCACATCACTGTTTCAGTGCTGATTTACTACTTGTCCTTAGGTTATTGAAAATTAAATTTTCAACTAGTGCATTTGTCTCTCCTCTACATCAATTATTATACATGTATATACATATAATATTATAAGTTTTTTTTGCTTAGAAGAGTTTCTCTCACACTGATCTCGCCCTATAAGTCCTTATAACCCTCTTTACTCCTCTTTAATTTAGCACAAAATAGTTACCCTCTTTCTTGCTCCTGTTTGTTTTGGGGGGGGGGGGGTTTCACTCAAGGCATGTCTCCTCACTCTATAGTGACATTACACCCCTCTGGCAGCACACCAGCTATTATGCTGCCTGTAGAAATTGGGGTACAGTGAGCTGTAGAAGTTAAAAATTACCCTAAGTACATTTACATTGGACATTTGATGATGTAGGGATGTTATGTTCAAGGGTTCTGTTTACACATCTTTTAGTTTTTAGTTTTATCCTCAGTTTTACCATTTTTTAAAAAGAAATAATAAGATGTTTAATGGAAGACCAAGGCAACTTTCATTGTGTAGTGAAGCTTTCTCTTAGAGCACAAATCACTCTGTCAGCACTTTTAAAAGTCAGCATTTACAGATCAGAAAGCAATTTATCTTTCTTTTTTCGAGAGGTGCTATTGAAGCCTCCTGTGAAGTCAGACTCACGGGACAGCTTTAGCAGTGGTACAGAGATATTCACCCTGAGTATTTGAGCAAGAATTGCCTCTCTAACCGGTCAGAGAATTTCAATTATTAGTGCATAATAAGTAAGTTTTACAGCTTCTTACTTATTTCAATTTTGGAATTACTAATACCTGAAGGGCTGTGCAGATGGTTGAAGAGCAAAGCAGAGTAGGGAGAGGGAGGGCTGGGCAGAGCAGAGTGGATTGATTTCATATTACCACTAGTAACCTTTGCATATCGTAGGTTTAACCCATTATATCTTGTTCATGCAATCTAATCAAAAATGTTAAAATCACAGATTGTGTTGGAAGTTCAGAGTTCATAGTTCCTGCACAATTGTCCATAACTAAGCACAACTGTTGCCTGTCTTTCTAGCACCATAGTTAATGCACAGACTTGGGGATGGAGTCAGCCTTCTCATACTCTCATACTGTAGAAAATTAAGTTATGGCTTAAATAAAATACCACAGGGCCGTAACCTTAGTCGCAGACAGACATTGACAACTCCATAATGTTCCACTATGTTCCGTAAATGGTTCCAACTGATTAAGCTATGAGCTGTTGTCATGCATTAGAGTGTGTTTTTTGATTAAGTGTTACAAGGCTAAAAATAAGTCAGCTGGATGTTTTTATTTGAACTACAGAAAGAGGAATAGAAACTTTGCATGGGAGTGGTGGGGGGTGGCTGCAGCTGAATCTGTCTAATGTGTGTGCTTGGGTTTGAAATGATAGAGAGAGAGAGAGAGAGAGAGAGAGAGAGAGAGAGAGAGTGGGCGGCTATTTTCTGGACACGCTAAAGAGGAAGGAGCTGCCCTTGTGACCTTGTATATATACTCACATTAGTCAACATTGCATACACACCCAGTCACTTTACATGTCAACACGTGACCATTTAAACTCAATATCACCACTGCTGATTTGGACACAAGAGAATGTTTCTGCTGATTATGCTGTATGTGAGACATAGCACAGTCTTAAGAAAATGAAAAAATGTTTTCAAAGCTAAGTGTAGCTGTTTTGCGTCTAATGTTGATAGCTTTAGGAATGCTGCCGGCCTTTAGTGGTGCCAGTTCTGGTAACACCCAAAGCATGCGAAGCATGCCAGGCCGGGTGGGTTTGCCATTTATAAATACACCCCTCGAAATGATTCTGAAATTCACTGTGTGGTTTTTACAGCCACAAGGTTCACCGCTCAAATAATACTGTACGTTTGCATTTGTCCTGTACTTATATGTGCATGTGTCAGGGCAACCAGTCAACAAGATATCAGTCAAGTCGCCGCTACAATAAGAGTTGTCGTGATTTACGATGCCAGGCTGTGTATTTACAGCCAGTGAAAAGCTATCCTGGACTTTTGCAAATATGTTTCACATGCAAGACACATCATTCACTTCCAGTACAGGATTTGTTCATGCAGTCGTACGTAGATCACATCTACACCTTAGTGGGAACAACTTCATCAATTTAAAGAGAAAGTTTTTTGGTTTTTTTTACATGTGTCTTAAAATAATACCCACATGCAAATTCAACTACACTGAAACACTCCCAACAAATCTGGGACAACATCCCCAATATTAGTTTTGGCTTTATGGACAGATGGAATAAGTACGGTGACCAGAAACTCTGTCAATAAACATTTGGAGGCAATTGGAAAAATGACAAATTGGTTTCATTTCTGCAAGCTATTCCCAAGCCAACGAAGATTTGTCCAATTAGGGATAACACTGTGCAGATGGAAGGACTCCAGTAATACTGATATGTGGCTGGTTCTTTCCAGGTAGAAATATTTTTTCCCTATCCTTCAACTTAAAGACTTGAAAGAACAAAAGTTATAGAAGAATTTGTGCAGTATTTGTATTTGAAGGCAGTGACAAACATTGTGGCTAATGGTAAAGGCTTTTTATTTAACCACAGGACTTGCATATCAAAATAAATAAAACATAATATATTTGATTTTTTTGCCGTTTTCAGTTGGAGGATAAATGCAGTGCCCATGTAACAAAAGCTTCCTGGAAAAGAGAAGAATTGAGACTGATCTCACACAAAGTTCCTCTGTAGTTTAACAAGCTTCTCTGTCACTCCTGGTGCAAACCAACAGAACTGTGACCCATTTAAGTTAGGGCAAATGATTGCGGTCCATTCAGAAATTCAAGGTCTTCTCTTCAAATTATAGTTGGTCAGCAAAGGCCTCACATGTGACTTCCATGCACGCTTCCTGTTCTCCACCAACTTTCCAGTGTCCATGTGTTTTTAACCAACACTTTGCACTTGACAGCACTTTTTCCATGGCTAGAGAAACCATGTAAAGAGCCAGAAGTCCTCTGGTGATGCATGACCGAAAAGGCCTGTTGGAGGTTTTGTGACTGACTTAATGGCTCATTAAGTTGCCATTGGTTATGACCATTGTCAGTCAACATGAGGCCCGCTCAGTTTGCGAAGTAAATGTTAAGGATTATGAAGAGAGCCTAGAAGTGTTCAGTGTCTTATACTACTTCACTCTGCAGTTGAATTCCAATGTTTGTTTTATAGCTCAAAGGTCAGTGTAGTGTTTGGATATATCTCAAGTCATAATACCCTTTCCTCTATTACTGTATGTGGTGAAGGCAGCATACTACTGAGGAGGAGAATGAAAAGAAAGCTCCTATTAAACTGCAGGCCTCTCCATCCACATACAATATGAACACAGCCCTCCTTTAGATGAAATTACTTTTGGAGCAAATCCACTGATTCAGCGCTCCATCCAACAGGAAATCCCACTGAGCTGCAATAAGGACCAGCTATGCTGTATCTCAGAAGGCATGATCTGGCATTCAAATGAGGAGTGGGTGGAGAGATGGCATATCAAGCTCTTCTGAGTTGGAATAAGTCCACACCATCACAGGCCGCTACGATTGTAGCCCTTCAAATCCTGAAGCTTTGTCCAGCAGCGTACGAACACCTCCTCAGGATATGATCAACCGCTCTTACACATGCACATACACATCTGGCGAAAAATAAACACTAGGGGGAAAAGGGAGGTGCAGATGATGGAGTAGTGGTATCCGTCCAGTCCATTTCCTCCTCCGTTTTGTTGAAAAATCCCTCTCGACCCCACCCCAGCATTTCCATTCAGAGTGAGAGAATGTGTGGGGCACGCCTGTGTTTTTTTTTTGTAAATGTCTTGGGCAATGCAAAGACGGACCCAGCCTTGTGCCCCCTCCCTCCAAGCATCCTTATGGGGAAGGAAGCTGACCCTCTCCACCCAGTAAGAGGTTAAATCCCCGAGGGAGGGAGAGAAGAGTGTCAGCCTGGACTCTTCTACTGACAGCAGGAAACACTAGGAGGAAACTGAAAGGAATTGTGTCTGTTTTCCAATAGCAGCAGACAGGATGTGTAATGTCAGAACGCTGTTGTGAGCTTATGTGACCTTACATTCTGTGAAAACACCTCCTGTCTAATCACTTCACTTATCTGCGAGTACAAGTGTTTCTAACTGCCTTTTTTACACCAGGTCTCCCCTGGCATTTAGGGGCAACTCTTTGTTTTATATGACTTCTGTATTGGTCTATAAGAACTATCCAGAAGAATCCATTCAAATAAAAGCCACCATGCAAATGTAAATCCAAAAGATTTTACACATATTTACTTAAAAAGAGGTTACAACCAGCTCTTCAAATCCAACATACCAGTGTTCGCCA
This sequence comes from Sandelia bainsii, assembly GCA_032362345.1. Lineage (NCBI taxonomy): Eukaryota > Metazoa > Chordata > Actinopteri > Anabantiformes > Anabantidae > Sandelia > Sandelia bainsii. The sequence goes on along the minus strand of JAUMHL010000012.1, from coordinate 15,441,681 downwards.
CAATACCAAGTGCCATTATTATAATCACATCCAGCTCTACCCCATGCATTCCACATGCATTGCAGACCAATACACAACAGTATGTCACATAGTTTCCTTTGAGCGCTGTTGTTCTTTGGTTTCAGTCCGAGCACAGATAGTTTCAACAGTTTTCATCTAACATGTCACATCACCTCTTCATCATTGCAACAAAAGGCAAACTGTGTTTTTTTACGTAAGGTTTTAATTGTGTCAGTGCATGGAGACAAATATCCGAAAGGCTACATTTTGTTTTCCATGTGGGCTTTTGCATCTTTTATCTCGTTTGAAACCTCGTTGTTCTGTCGCCAGCTGTTGGCTTCGGTTGAACATTTGGTTGCTAGCGGCAGTCCCGACTGGCAGAGCTCCACAGCTTTTGCTGTTTAACTGAGCAAAATATTGACAGGCATCTTTTATCTACTCCTCTAAATACACCTGTTGAAGTACCAACTGTAGAATGCCTTTTTTTTAATTACAAGTGTTTTGTGATTTTAATTGTGTTATGTATTTTACTTTTTTACTCTTGTGGAATTGCTGTGAATGCAGTTTTTGCAATAGTATAAATCAGTCAATCAGTCTTCCACCGTTGTTCACACTGAAGTTTACCCTGACTTGTTTTGTTTGTCATTTGGTTTTTCATGTTACCAAGTCTGGTAGGTCCACACAGCTATTCATCCATAGTTTTTAAACGATGCAACAATGTATACTATACATTAATGGATGGTTAAATCAGTCCATGTTCTTGCAGTGATTTTTCTGCAGTGACCCTGACCTGGAGAATGTTAACACCTGCAAAGAAAGACTAGGATGTGGGTTACTTTTTCACAGTGGAGCTGTTCAGCTTGAAAACACATGACTATGTTAAAGTGCTGTGCGTCAGCTCACTTTCAGTGTTTAGCTTTAAAGGGGAGTTGAAAACACAACACGAGTTATTAATTGTCACCTACACAAACTTCCACCATTATTCCAAATGTTCTCATTTCATTTCCCTTTGGTTAGAACATCCCCAGGAAATTAGAACTAGAAAAGGTTCAGTTCTTTAAAACATTTATGAATCAAATGACACTAATGTAGCTGTAAAACACCTCTCCCTCGTATAGTCAGTCAGTCATTGTGTCTGTGTCCTCTGCTGAAAGATTAATCACAACTCTACATACATATACTGTACATGAAGGGAAAGGGTTTTGTTATGCACCCATCTTGGCTTGTTTGACCACACTCTCATTTGAAAAGATTAATTAACTAAACCAAATGTTTGAGGTGCATGTGGTTGGCTCCAGGCCCCTCAGTGATGGTTTGTTTTTCTCAGCCCACGTAGCGAATACACGCTCAGCATGGAAACTTTCTATGATTTTCACATATAGAATAATAGAAAAAAATCACATGTCTGTAACATGACAGTGTAACACGCAGGTGATATCCGAACGTGAGCCAAAGACAACTGAGCAACACAAAATCAAGGTCAGTCATTCCAGCTTGTTACTGTATGTATTCTTACTGCTTTGTGTGCACAAGAATTGCACAATCTATACAATTTCTGTTTGCTGCTTGCTTCTCAGCATAATTCTGTCTCATTACATGATAAAAGCGGTGGATTACAAGGAATCCACGTCTGCTCAGACTAAACAAGATGAAGTGATTGTTGGTAAGTCTGGAAAAGATTTTAACCGTTTGTTCAAAGGTGCATTTAAGTGATGCTGCATTAAAGGACTCGACATAAGAGGTTATCCTCAAGAATTACTCTAAAAACACTGTAATGCTGACCCAAAATTACATGTAGCCCAGTGCAGGTTAAATTGAGCCTTTGCATAGTATTTTTATTTTTTTTATTGGATTTTGCACAAAATACCCCTTAGAAATTCAGTTACATGAGTAGTATAAGCTGTGAGTTGTATAAGATGTTTGATTCAGCTTAATTATATAATGTTAGGTGGGAGTCAGAAGTGTAGAAAATGAACACCAGGGAGAGACAGCGGACAAAAATTGATGCCAGCAATTATGTGCTTGTATTATTCTTTCTTGAAACAGGGATTAGCAGCAACAGAAGTAATGTGAACAAAAATCATAGATGCAAAAACACATTTATAGTATCACACTTGAAGCCATATGAACATTGTCATAGCCTTAGTAGGGTTTAGAGGAGTTAGATGGGGAATGGAAATGTTGCTGTACAAAAACAATAACTCCATCTAGTGGACGGAAATAGACATTGTAAGTAATAGTAACAGATGTGACTGATAAGGACTATATGTGGCTATAACTATAATTTTATTATAATTTTATTTCTTTGTCATTAAGTATAGGCTATTTTTAGGATAAAGAATATTTTAGAAATTCTACATTTAAAATGAAAGAAAATAAGCAACTGCATGATCTTGTGGCCCTATAGTTGATAAATTCATATACTCATACACATCGCACATACAGCTCTGGAAAAAATTAAGAGACCACTGCATGAAAGCTGTGATTGCAAATCAGGGTTATTCCAACAAATAT
>JAUMHL010000012.1:15422841-15439067 GCA_032362345.1 Sandelia bainsii | reverse complement strand
AGTTTATAGAATAAAACAAAAATGTTAATTTTACTCAAACATATACCTTTAAATAGCAAAATCTGAGAAACTGATAAGTTTGCAGTGGTCTCTTAATTTTTTCCAGAGCTGTACATAAGGCATTATACTCTATAGTACACTGAGAACATCCAACAAAAGGAAAAGCAGGGTAACACAGACATTCTTTTTTTTGTGAGATCTTTTGTCTCATTGGCAAGAAAACAGACTGTTCCATGTGGTCGCAGTAGTGAGTCACCATTCTGATCCAGCTATTTGTCCTCCCCCAGATACTGGCTGAAAGAAAGGGGATACGTTACTGAAAGCACAGTTTAGAAATCCTCTTAGCTGAATAAAATCATTTTGTACGCTTTTTGCTCTATTGTGTAAATGACAAGCCACGAGGGTAGGATATTAGTCTTTATGGCTATTAAGAAAATTTCAGTGGCTTGACTTTTGGAAGATATATACATAAAAAAAACATGTTGATGAGGCAGAGGATTCACATAGCAGAACACTGTGGTGACTATTTTGTCTGACCAAAAAAAGGTTTATAAATTCTACATATATTTACTATGTATTATAAGTTGTACATTAATAACTAAATAATAAAGTCAACTTTTTGAAAACAAATAATTATTTGTTAGATATGATGACAGTAAGAGACCTACAATCATATAACACAACAGAATACTGGATATCTCTGACACGATTTGGTATATCTAAGTACTTTAGGTCAACAACATACATCCTCACCATAAAATTGGATCAGCAGAAAAATAAAAAGAAATGTAACCTGCATTTGCGTAAATGAGACACTAGAGGGTAGTAGTAGCACACCTTTAAATAATCATTTTATTTCCCTTTGAGTATAATTTTTATTTGCTTTTTCTAAAGATAATCCTCTTATATGTTGTATATGTTTTAGAGCGAACTTACCAGCAGAAAGAGAACCCTTTACATTTCAATTAAGTCATTTGCAGATACTTCCATCCAATGCGACAAGTGAAGATACAAAACAAGGAGATAGCTAAGATAGGGAGAGGCCATTTAAAGCAAAATGTCTTCCTTTTTGATCAAGCAGTATTGAATTTGCCAAACCTTGCATCAGTTGTACCATGGACCATTTTGCATAAGAACTACTTTTTGACTTATAATTTAATGCTAATATCAAATTAGAATTCAGAACTTTTATTTGTAACAGTATTTCTACACTGTGGTATTGCTACATTTGTTTGAAAAAGGTGCGACTACGTTTCCCCCCATTTTACTCCTTGAAGTATAAAAAACATATCTAAATCTGTTCCATTATGAATAAAAGTCCTGCTTTTAATAAAATCTTACGAAAGTATCAAACTTAAAAACCGCGACAAGCTACAGTATGATGTACTCTATCTGCACAGTTAATTTACTTGTCTCTCAGTTCATTAATGCACAATTTAAGCTGTTTCCTGACCTACTGCATAGAAGAAAAAATAAATTGGATCATGTAAAAATGCACATATGTTTAATTTATGTACTGTAATATTCACAGGGATCATTGTGTGTCATAATACATTAAATATGCCAGAGATTTTAAGCATCTTTGTTTTATTAACCAAGCTCTAAAATCAATGTCAGGCTGGAGAGCTCTCATTAGGTAACAAGTGTCGTCTGGCCCTGACGTGAAATCAACAAGGATTTATCTTTCAGTTATTTGTGTAGAATAATCCACTTCAAGTGGGTGTTTGTTAAACTGTGGATTTGGCTGGAACGCTTCAGTGACTCCCACTTAAAAATTCTTCAAGGTCAGATTTCAGCAAATGTTCTGCCTATTTTGGAAGCGGAATGTGAATAAACTTGGAAAAGAATCCGAAAATGAAGCAGCCTCCTGTAGGGACACATCTACGGAGAAGAAACGAAAACAGTCGAGCCATAGTTAAGATTACCAATTTTCTCTTTTATTGAAAAATATACCTGTTATTTCAAAGAAAGGAAAGTGACGAAGGTGAATATATTAATATACTGTAAAACCAGAATAAGGAAAAGGAGGAGAAAACAGTACATACTCGCCGTAGCACTACAGCCACGAGATAGAAAAAAAAAAGAGAACATTCTACAGCTGAACTTTGAGCTAGTTGTTTTACGCAGTCCTTATCTTTTTTTGCACTCACCAAACCACAGCTGTCAGGGCATGGAAAACTTTTAAGCAGACCTGGGGCAGAAAGTATTTGCAAATTCCTTTATATGGTTTATCCTGGCCTACTTAGTAAGTTCCCACAGAGGAAACATGGCAAATGCCAGAAAGTTAAGACAATTACAAGAAAAGTACTTGAAAGTCATTTAGAATACTTTTTAGAATACTTATTCTCTGTTTAGTCTAACTCCTCCAATATGACAGCGTAGATGTGTGGAGTTAGAAAAACTATAATGCTTGCAAATACAATTTGGCCATATGTGCTATTTAGTGTTAGAGCCACTGACTTTTTTCTAGTTCCCACATTAGAACCACATAGTTCTGCTGCTGATAAGAAAGATTGTTTACTGTAATCACTGATGGCACAAATTATATTCACATTACTTGATTAAAATGATGACAGATATGAGTGTTTTTCCTTCTTTCTTTTAAATTGTCCAGCTCTTTGCGTCTGTTGTTTGGCTGTGCAAACATTTCCACAAACTATATGTTCACAATATATCCAAAGAAATAAGACATCTTAAAGTTTGGCCCATTTGCATCAAAATGTAAAAGAGATGTGACTTATATCATACTGCATATCTATATAGAAACAAAAGATAAACCAAATCCGACATTTTTCTAACATTACACGAAAATATGATGAAAAAATACTTGGCAATTTCCTCCAGATCGCATTTCATTTAGAATTTCTTGTAACCTGCTCGTGTAGACATGGTGCCAAAACATTATAATAATCTGAGGCAGAATGGCACAGCATCCTGAGTCTATGTACATACCCCTGCATCAATGCCACAACTGAAAAAGAAAGCTCCCATTTGTCAAACATGGCAATTAGTTTTATAACACAAAATAAAAAAAGGTCAGACATTAATCATTGATAGCAGAGAGGTACTGAATTTATACTGAAAGTACTTGGAGGAGCCTACTGAGTGAGCTTATACCGTAAAACCAACTGAACAGAACTGAAAGAGAAACAGCCCACCTGTCTGTTCTGACCCTGCTGTTCCTGGAATAGTTCCAGCTGGTTGGGGGCCAATAATGCAGCACACTTAATGAGTAGACTGGGAAAGGCCAGATGATTGGTTGATTTAATCATCTGTTCTACTGTGTGGTTTGGGCTGTGTAGAAAAGGGGAATATTATCACTTGTGGGGTCAGTTTGGGAAATGTCTTCCACTCTCACTGCCCTGAGACATACCTGGTGCCCATCTATTCAGTAGCTGCACTCTAATGGCACACGTCTTTACAGCCTTAGAGACGAGCCTGGACAACCGTCTAGAGAGAGATGTGTTTTGGATAAAGCCATAATGACAAACTTGGATACTAAGATCTTTTTCTAGTGCAGCAACTCCCTTTCAAACATTACTTGTCTCTCTGCTGACCTGCTAATCCTACCAACCTCCGTAATAATGTGGAATGAGTTGACAGCACAGAAATACACATATTTAGTCACAATCGCCACCTCTGTCCTGCTGTTTTCAAAAAAGTACAGGACACAGAACACATACAAAACACCTTTTTGACAATTCACATTTTCTGCTAATTGAAAAACATTCAATTACAGCAAGTGATTTTCTAAAACATAAATCATTATCCACTAATACAGCCTTCCAATGATACTGATAGCAGGAGTGATGTGACTTAGACACTTATCTCTACCGGAGTTAAGTGCCATGTAGCAAACTATGCCAAAAAAAGCCCCCTCTGTAGTACCATTAAGACGTTTCTGAAAGCAATTACACATAAAAGAAATATAAAAACCCCAAACCAAAACTTTTAAGACCTAACTGTAAATGTTAAGAATGATCCATCCCTTATGAAAGTGAATGAATAAATATGAATAATCCATTAAAATCACAGACAGCTGTCTGTGATGAAGACCTTGCCACAGATTACTTTTCTAGCTTCCACATACTGTAAAGTAAAAAGAGCAGAAAATACATCTTAAAGTCAGATGTGGATAAAAGTAAAAACTACTTTAGTGTCTATGCCATGCCATTATTATTGGCAGATAAAACTCCATGATCAGCTCCCACACTCTGGGATTACAGAGCTATCTGTTTCACTTCTCGTCCTTTTCCGCTTCCTTCCTCAGAATCTGTAGTACACATAATGTCTGTGACCTCACGTCATCCTCCTCACCTCACACGTCACACTCGCGATGTGACATTCATGTGATTAACAGCTGGTGTACACTTCTTAAACCTCATGGTCTCCTTTTTACTTTGAAACAAATATGGTGCTCATAACCAGCGGCATGCTGATTTCTGCTTTTCAATAATGCACAGAGTTTGAACATCTTAGCAGCAGGTGTCATTTGAAAATGGAGAGTTCCCCAATAATAATAATAATAATAATGAGTACAGAGATTTATGTCACAAAAATCGGAAACAAACCCAAAACCTCTCAAGAGCGCCACTTTGAACCAGTCTGTTGTCACTTCGCAAACTCATCTCACATCTTCTTGCTACGGCACAGTGCATAAGGCTCAATTAGTTTTAAATATGATGTTGGACAAACTGTATAGAGTCTAGACTGATCTACAAAAAGCTTAAAGCAGATGTGGGCCTGCCTCTAAATCCCTCCCCTGCTTTTCCCAGCTTGTGATAGCCTCTCAATGTCTCATCTTCGCCATTGGTGTCCTTGGAGAAGACTGCTGATGGCAGTAATACTGGTTTGTCTAGACTCGAATCTCCTCATCATCATCATCCTCATCCATGAACGTGAATTCTCTGTCCTCCCCACGTGGGGAACTGTACTTTGCACTGTCCGTGTCACCGTCGTGGAGGTGGTACTGAGGTTTCTCCTCAGTGACTGAGCCAGAGCTGGACACAGAGCAGCTATCCAGGTTGTGGTGGTTGTTCCTGGCTGTTAGCTCTGGGGTGTAAGGATCCATCATGACCTTCTGCTGGTACATGATGCGAGGTGGCCTTGCAGGGGCCTGATCCTCCGCCTCATCATCATCTATGTGGGGAATGTGGGAGGGTGATGCATGGCCCTCACTTCCCTTGCCTTCCTCGTATCCAAGGTCATCCTCCTCCAAGCCTTTCTTTTCCATCACGCTCAAGATTTCTCCGAGCATGGAGGGCCCCAAGTCAATGTGGAAGGACATCATAGACTCGGCATGCTTCATCCCTCCTCCTTTAGGCATGGATGGAGGCAAATCTGTCAGTTCTCCAAAATTACGCTCATCAAACTCTGCATCAAGTATTGCCATTGCTGCAGCTCCATTTATCGGCTTGCTTTCAATCTCTGTAATTTTCTTCATGGGGCTCGAGGAGACGCTCTTTGGCAGTTGGTTGGATCTGTTTGTGTCCTCATTGTTTAGGTAAGGCAAGGATATGGCATTTTTCACAAAGTTGGATGAACCACCAGAAGGCGGCATCATATTGTCCCCCCGGTTTACTGAGTGAGAGCGTTTGCTACTTCTGAAGGTGCGGGACAGCAGCCCTGCTTTGGAGCTGGGGGAGCCGAGCTTTGTCTCTTGCTCCCTGGGAGGTTCCCCTGATCGGGTACTAAGAAATGAAGTGTCCCCAAAGGCATCACCTCCTCGGCCCACATGCATGGTGTGGCGGAAGTCCCCCAATGGAGCACTGATCATCTCTGTGGTCAGGTCAATCCGAGACCGCCGCTTTGACTGGTTGGAGTTGTTCACCAGCTGTTTGAGAATAGGCATGATGGCAGCCTCTTACTTACAATCCACAGACAGAAATTAAACAAGGATCTGGTAGTGTTCAGGAGAGTTCCTTCCAATGTTCTTTTGCTATTGTATGAGATGATGTCAAAGTAAGAATAGTTCCAGGTGTTTATTGTGTGCAGCCATCCTGGTCCTCCAGCTCAGGTTTCATCTTACAGTTGGATCACCCTATAAAGAAGAACAGAGAGCATTAGTACCATCAGTACTATCGTAAACCAAGACCAGCTAAATGCTTTGGCAGGGAAAGTAAGACGAAGTATGCAAACAACATCACACACCTTATAAATCAAGAAAATGTAACATACCACTTTCAATTCTTCTCTAAAACGCTTAATTCCTCAGCACTCACTATCACATTGCTCCTTCTGCCCTGATCTACATCAAGTCTGGAAACTTTTCTTGCAAGGGCTTCAGAATGAAGACTCACTTAAGTGGGTTCTAGTAGTTCTAAACTACCAAAGGCTTTTATATGCCAAAGTCCATCAGGGAGTTATGTAACTATAAAGAAAAGTTCACAGCACCTCCATGTTATTTCAAATCAGTAATAGCTGAAGTTTGGCAAAATAAGTTTCATTCAAATGTTTAAATGTGTCGGCACAATTTTTCTGATGCATTTTTGTGCTCTTTCCAAAAACTAACAGGCTTCTGTTGTATTCAGTTTTTCAAGTGGCTCCAGTGTCCACTATCACTGCTGTGCTTTAGTTCCCATTTAGGCCCCTGACTGTTACATAACCAGCAAGACACAGGATACTGGGAGCTGGAAAAGTTCAAGCTGACAGGAATAAAAGAACGAAGCAAAAACGAATCAAGTGGAGCAGCATTTCTTCAGCATGGGTCAACTTACTGCACAGCTCACAGTCCAAACCTGCTACTTTCTGTTGTAAACCTCCTATAACCAAGACATAAAAATGTTTCCACTGCTAGTTCAAGATTCTCTCAATATTACCCTTTGTCTCTTTAGCCTTGAAGGCGACATTTGAGCATGACCAACAGAATATCTGTCTGTTGATGCCTCAGTTTCTGTTTTTCCTGTGAACACACATGAATAGATAACACCCCTGTGCACTTGCTTAGTAATTGTCAAGTGATGAATTGAGGGTTTTCTGTTCATCCTGTTCTTGCATTGATTATCTATGACACAGGAATGCCTGCAGATCATACTTCATCTTTTGTCATGTCCATAATAATAGAGTCTTAATGTTCCTCGGGGGGCAGGTTGACAACCACAGGGCCCCAAGAACATAAAATGGCATGCTTGTTTGCATATATTAAATAAGCAGATAATATGGTGAATTTCTGCACTTATAGCAGTTTTTCTCATGCACAAAGGTCTGCTTGATGTAACTTTCATCATTTACCCAGATCCACACAGATTCTGTGTGGATGTCTGTGTGCAGCCCAAAATCTGAGTATGCACAGATTGTATCACAAGTGAGCTTTGAAACATGACCTCTGACTGAATCCACTTAATGTGCTGGCTACAATCCACTAGCTGTATTACTGACATTAACAAGGGTTTCAATTGTTTTAGTCAGACATCAGTCTCATCATTCTCAGTGTTTTCAAACTGGAGCTGAAGCCTACGCTTGAGGCGTGTAGGTTTACCCCCCTTTGTGAATGAATGGAGGCTTCACTCAATAATATTACAAAGCAACGTCACCCATGAAAATATTTGCATCTCTGACAAGAACCCATTCAGTTGGAAAGGCAACTGTAGCACTAGAGGGAACAGAGGGGAATTGATAAATGGATAAAAACCTAGAGCTGTTTTTTGTGTACTCCTCTTTCAAAAGACAGATCATCCCCAAAGAGAACTGAACTCTACCCACTGCCAAGATTTTATCTCCCACATTCAACAACTTCATTCAAGATTTCTGAAGTAGTTCTGTTGGAGCTAAATGGGGAAGTGCACTGTCCCCACAACACAAAATACAACATAAAAGGAGGAGTAGCAAAGAGTAATTACCTCAACAATAGTACTTGAAAAGGTCATTTTCAAGTACTTTTGTAAGTGTCATTTGAGTTCAAGTTCACACCCATATACGTGAAAACTCAAATGATCTTACTGTTAAGAAAGCTATTTAAAACACCAATTGGATGCCAGATTATGATTATAGGTCGGAGCAAACAAATACCTACCCTGAAGTCCCTATAAGACTCATGTAGTTTTTCTGAATTATAAGCTACTGAATGTGTGAATGACCACTCAAGAGAACTCATCAACTAACATGTTCCTCCCCGATGTCCATAGTTTCTCTATTGCAGCATCAGAGCAGAGTGCTGGCTGCCAAGCAAGTTTCTTGTCTCTAAGCCAACCAGAGACAGGAAGAAAGATTTTATCCCCTACACTGAAAGATCAGTTCATTCAGATGGATTAACCCTCCTTGGTGGCCACACGCAGGGCAATAAGACAATTGCCACAGTGCTGTGTAGCTGAAGGGGAATGCTTTTGATGTGCCAACTCACTAGAAGATATTCAAGCCCAGAATAAAAGATGTCAGTGGGGGCTCAAATATCAAAAGGTGTAAACTTCACACCTTAGCTCATTCTAGGAAATGGCCCATTTTATGTCTTTAGGGGCCTCTTGGTATTGGGGCCGCCCCCAGAATCATCAAGACACCATTATTATGGGCATGACAAAAGATGAAGTATGACCTGCAGGCATTCCTGTCATATTCACTTCTAGCCTTTTAGTACTTTTAAACAGATAAATCGAGAAGAACAGCAGTGTCATGTGCACTCTGCTGTTTCAAAATAACACAGATCATTTTAGTCTTACAGCGTTTTAATGTTTTGCATGTATCTAAATTATACGTTTAAAAAAACACTTTTTGTTTTTAGAAAACCTATCCATGCTTTCACCACATGCACTGATATTAACTTAAGGAACTATGGTTTATATTGTCCAAGTTTGGTCATATTCTAGATAATATAAAATGCAAAACTAGTGCTTTAAGCGGTTTGATTTTATAAATGTTTGAAAGATAATATATGACTTTCTCATTAGTAAATTAAAGTAAAAAAAATATTCTTTCACATTCATGTCTGGACAGATATAAAAACACAGTCATAGCCCTGTTTTCATAAGTTGTGCCAACATCAATGTGGTGATGACAGCTTCCAGCCTGGCCTGCTGTGTGGCCCACAACACACACAGTCTTGTCTTCCTATGCCTGTGAAGGCACTCATTGACATAATGCATTCACTATCCCCTTACTATCACAACTAAATGCCTAACCAAAACCTAAGTCTAACCCTAAGCCTGTCCTCACAAGAATAGTATTTGAGAAAAATGTGTCCATACAAGGAAATAAAAATGTGTGCACACACTTCAGCTGGAGGCAAAAATTCTACCTCAGCACTCCTTTACAGGCTCACAGGGCTAAACAGACTCACTACCATTACACAGTTACAATATAGACAAACATGTAACTCAACAGGTTTGTGTTAGAGCACTAAAAATGACAGGGTAATACAGTACATATTATCTTGTTTGTTTTAGGTGAGATCCATTGCCTCAGTGACCGTGCCAGTCAGCGACAAAGCCTTTATGTAACTGAGCACTCAAGAGTCACATGACTCCAGCTCAAACTGAGGCAAGTGGTGACAGGGCCATGGATGATTAAGTGCATCTTATGTGGCCGGCAGACTGGTGCTTGCAGAATGACATCATAACATCTAACATGCTCATCAGTTCAGTCTCCCTCTTGTAATCCCAGTGCCATGCAGTCCTCATCTACACCACGCTACTTTCTCTCTCCTTTCGTACGATGAATAAAAGAAAGAAGCATTTGAAGGTTCATCCAATCACAGCTTGGCTACTGTCAAGTTAAACCAAGAGGCATGTGCTGAATGCAAGTTACTGGTTTTATTTTTGACTGCATTTAAATTTTTAAAAAGAGACAGAGAAAGACTATTATTTATTCACAAGGAGAAAGCCACCATGCAAATATTACAAGGAGCAGTAAAGGGTAATTACACAACAGTTATGGAACCCTAGATAGTCTACCAAAATAATCATATCATATGAAGTTAGTGTTTACTACCTGTACATGTTTACCAACCCAGTAATGCTTTGGTAGCCAATGCTAGCTACCCTGAGTTTTTACTCTGTTATTACTTCTGATGGAGGAAATGTCCCCAATTTCTATCTCCAGAATTGTCATTGGGTAAACAAACGATGTAGCATTGGCTTAGTGATTTAAAGTAGTATATATAACAATAAGTGTATTTTCTTTACTTAAAACGCTTATCTAGTCAAGCTTCAAGTCCTCAGTTATCCATATTAAAGACACAATGTTCAACACAGAGACACTGCTGTCTGAACAATAAAAAAACTCTGCTTTGTTCAACCTTGAACTAGCCAGAATATCCTCCATTGTTCAGTCCTGTTGCCAGCAGCATTGACATGCAAATGAATATGTGAGTTAGCCAGCACCATCTACGACACTGCTAATCAATTAATCAATGGGGCTGCATAAGAATAAGAAGTTCTAAACTCTGACAAAGCAGGTCGGCAAATTTCATTTACCCCTACTATGTGAGGCCCACAAGCCTGAACATTCCCACGGGGGGAGAGGAGGTTGGTGGTGTCCCAGGAAATTGCAGGAATAACAACATAATATGTCCTTCAGTAGCATCATGAGATACTTTTGTAAAAGGCCCCTTTCTTGTATTAATAATGCAATCATGCTAAAAAAAACAAAACAATATAATGAATATGAATCTTATTATTGAATATGCTAAAAATGTGCTGAAAGTGAAGGAATTAGAAGAGTGCATCAAATATGTATGAATCTGATTCTCCCTCACATCATGTAGCTGTAGCCTTGGTGCGAGCTCATTAGCAAAGCCTCCATCTTAGTTCAGTGTTCTTCCATGTGCCTCAAACTTCCCTCTAGTACATGTACTTACTGTCTTTAACTCACCACATAGATAACAGATGAAGACACATGCTGTTTAAGTAGCAGCGTAAACTGTTTTACTCAATAGACGTGTGAAGTGCTTCAAAATGAGGTCTAAAATAAGTAGCCGATACAGTAACTTACACAAGACATTTGATGTGGGTATCCACAATAGTGCACAGAGTTGTAACAAACACATTGTGCAGTATCTTACACAAGACATTTGATGTGGGTATCCACAATAGTGCACAGAGTTGTAACAAACACATTGTGCAGTATGATTTTCTTTGTTCTTTCACAGAACCTACTACTGCTCTAATCTAAAGAAGAAACCTGTTCTTCCTGTTCAACTTCTGAGTCGAGCCTTGCATGACAAACAGCAGAAATATCTTGAACAGAAACACACAAACAGATGTGAATGTTAAGAAAGAGCCACCAGTGTGTCACAAAACATACCTATTTAACAGAGGTGTGTCTCTGACTCTCTGAAACGTATGACCCCCCCACAGTGCGCAGATCTGACACATGTAAACACGCCCTGAGTGCTGTGTGCTCACTTATTCAGCCCTACGACAGTATGGGGTTTCTGAGAGATAACAGCAAGTATGAAGAGCACAGGTTGGACTATGGTCTGTAGCTCCTCCTGTACTGACTGGAGACAACCGCCTTAAGACAAACATATCATTAGAATGATTGCCTATATTTAAAATGATACAGCAAATACATGTCCAGAAGATGCTGGGCTGCCTACTGTGCCACCATTACCAGTTGGTTTGCTAATAAATGGTATCTTTGCATGTTTTTAATCAGTTTTATCATATTCCACTGAGAGTGAGAGTTGTATTTGTAAGCTGCAAGAAAAGAAAGTCGGTGGATTTGGAGTCATTATTTTCTTTGTCAGATTCTTAGCCTTTGAAAATGTTTAATGAGTTCAAAAATTAAAAAAAAAAAAAAAGATGATTACATTGTTTTTTTTATTTATGAGAAACACAGAATGCAAACAAAAACAATTTATTACAGTAAAATCTCCTCTGGGTCTTTTGAAAGCCTTAATTAGCACAATGTTCTGTGTCAACAGGCTTGTCCTCACCAGTACTCTTAAATTAAACTCTGTACCCTGAAGTTTGTCCTCACTAATGTGGAAAAATGCTTAACCTCATTAGAGGGTACATGCATAAAAATAAGTTCATATCATGTGGGAGTTGCCACCATTATGTAACATTTTGCCATTCAAATGTGTCATGCAAGCAGAAGTCATTGTGGAAAAGTTGCTTTTTTCCCAAGATTTTTATGTAAGTTTGCCAGATATACTGAAATGTTAGCAACTGTCCATATATTCATATACAGCGATGGTTGACTGAAATACAGATAAAGACAGTGGCAGACATGCAAGAGGGTGGACTTCAAGGTCCTCACCTCACCCTCAGAGGTGAGGTATGCTGATTACCCTGAGATCTGCAGAACACTGACAAAAAGGTGAACCCTCCTGACATACATTTAAAAAAGCTTTAGGAGACAAGTTCGAACAGCTGAGCAGGGAAAATACACATATATCAGCAGGACTGTTGCCTAAGTACTACAGGCCCTGTGTGTGTTTGTGTGTAAACTGTAATGTATGAGCCTCCAGGGCCCCAGGCAGAAACAAAACCACAATGTTCAATGTGAGCAAATAAACCCAGCATGCCTGGACTGGCCCTCTGCGCTGTGTGGTGGGAGCTCAGGGCAGCAAACACCACACCTCTGTCCACTCAAAAACTCAGAAGCAAATCAACCTCCCACTGCCCCACCAGGCAGCCTTCCTCTGTCTGACTTCAAAATCCACCTTCTTTTCTTTTTAGCGTGCTGCACAAGCTCCTGTTATGACCTCGGCACACCCTGTAACACAATCACCACGTCGATTTCCAAGTCCTGATATTCAGAAGCAGAGGGCATGCTGCCAAATGATTTCCTTCTGTTTCCAGTCAAGCTGGCCTTTTATAAAGCTGTTACTCCTGAATGGTTGGACAAAGCATGTGGACAGATACTGGATGGCCTGCCATGCTGTGCTCCAGCCAAAGATGGCAGAGTGAGAAAGCTTGGCTAAAAAAGAACCGATAATCAACATGTTTCTTGGTCATAAAATAAGCCATTGCCCAAAACAAGTCTCCTGAGAGAAAAAAATCTTCTCTGCTCAATGTGTGAAAGTCCTGAATAAAAATGTGAAGGGACACTAAGTTTCCCATGTGGAGCAACATTACCACGGGGACTTTTGCAAAAGCAGTGGCACAGATGGAGGCACCGAAGAGGAACATACCCTCAAAGGGATGGTGAAGGGTGTCAGCACATTGGATTCACTCAGTCAGGCCAGCACAGTGACAGACGTTCTTTCACCGTGTCCTGCATGAAATGTACCCAAACCCTCATTACGCCTACAGTGGAGGGATTATAATGTACTGTGTGTGTGCGTTTGTGTGAGTGCGTGCACGTGAGAGTACACGTCTAATTAATCACTGAAATCCACCCCGCCAGTCGCTGACAAATAGACAGCATTCACGCCTGGTACCACAGAGCAGGATCTGAGCCAAGTGCTTGAATTAAACGTTCAATAGCTGCTGCACAATGAAACAAAGCAGAATTTCTACTGAGGACTGCATGAAAAACGCAGAGAGGGAATACAAAACGCTCTGTTACAGCAGAGATGCCAATATCACAGTTGGCTTACACTAGAGGTAATAGGTTCAAATGGTTTACTGGCCATATTGGCTGCCATTTTCTCTAAAGAAAGAGGGTCAGAAGCTCTAATAAGTTAGACCTTAGGGAAACACAATATGCCAAAACACCAAAAAAATGATAAGCTGATGCCAGGGTAACAAACTTCAAAATCTATGCAAGCAGGACACACGCAGGACACACCCACGCACACAAACAACAAACTTTGGTGAAATCAGTCGTAGGCCTCTCAGTGTGACTGGAAGATAAGTGACTCTTTTCTGCACTGAGTCAACTTTTCAACGGCTCCTGGCCTTTTTATCAGCAGCCTCCCCACTGAAGTGAAACACACAAAACAGCAATAAAAGCCTCTGGCACTGAGGCCTGACTGACAAGATGAGTTAATAAAACCCCTATGGTGTTAACCTTAATGACACCAGAGGCAGACAACAAAATACTCGCTGACAAAAGAGACCACACAGGCTCACAAACATGGCCACTTCAACCTGATAATAGCATTTCACAACAGCTGACAAGCTGAAAAATCCCAGAACAGCACAGAGATAAAGACAGGAGCATGTAGACAGACCCTGCTCTCGTAAATCGCATTGTTAACGTAATTGAGCCTCTTGCTTGATTTACCTACATCCACTTTGATTTGATTAATTCTGTTTGTAAGGACAATGTGTGAAAGAGTGTGTTCTTTCTAAACAGACTCAGGAATGTCCAACTAAGCACATAAGTATTGATTATGTCTTAAACTAAAATAGGCTACATATAACCATGGCAGCAGAGTTCATGCTCAGTAAAGTTAAATAAGCTTAAGACAAGTACTGACACAGTTTGTCATCAACAATTTAAAGCAAAAGTCTGTTTCCAGCTTCTAAAAAATGACAAGCTTACTTTTTTCCTGTTGAATGTGACTGTAGATGTAATATATTCAGAGGCTGTTGTTTGGATAAAACAACCAATTCAAAAGCAAAAGATGTCACCTTGGCACCTGGAAACCTGCTTATGTCGTTCTTCTGGAAGATGGAACCACAGCACAAGACTGTGGACGTGGGTGTTGTGGTTTTCGGCTTATTCACAGCTCACACACGCTGACCACACACGATCACATGCTTGACTTAAACAGAGATTGACTGGTCATGTTCTTTTCAGGGGCGGAGATAATAGGCAAACTCCACACAAACATGGAGTTTGTTGTCATGTTTGCACACATACATATTTAATTAAATCACAGCCTTTTTGTTGTTATATAACCACACAGGCTGACATTGCAATAATCATACAGCACTAGCTGTAGACTCAGAAAATAAAACACCAAAGGCATGGAAAGCAGATTACATCAGACAACATAAAAGCCACATCTTAAAATCATATAATACATGGCTCTTCTGAAACCTGTAGATCTGTTGGCCACATGATAAGAGCGTTGAATCCTGAGAGCTTTCGGGAAACACCCACCTTAATATGTCAAGAAACTCTTTTGAAGTATAGTCAGTGTCAGCTTACCACAGTAAAGCTGTCTTTGAGTTGGCTTTCACAGTTGGCATGCTACTTTGATTTGGTAGTCAAGCAACGGCTTTGATTTCCTGGAAACACACGTCTGCAAGCGTTAAGTTTTCATTAGGAAAGCATGTGCACAGTGGTTGTTTAAACACGTATGACTGTGTGCGAGTGTGTGCACGCACAATAAGTTTGAAGTCCATCAACAGCTCCCAGTCCAACTACTACAAACGGTTTCAAGGGTCATCAGGGAGAGGGGGCCTCAGTTTTTTGAGTTGCAAACATGCAGTTAAAAAACAAACATCCGCACAAAGACACACCCTGCTGGCTCCCAAATGACAGAAATGTCTTTGTAACTGAGGAACAAGCAATGTCACACATATCACAACACAGTGTACAAAGAACAAAAAAACAAACAGTGCAGAGGAAGATGCAACCAAACCCTTCTGGCACACCCATGTGGGTGACAGCAGCATCTAATATGTGATTCACATTCAATAAACACAAAGGGACAATGGCCTGATGCTTATCTATCAAGGTAATGTAATCTTTCACAAAAGTCCATTCACATGACTGGATTGCCGACCTGGAAATGTCCTTGGGAAGCTCAGGCAGGAAGGTTTTATTCATGAGGAAGCCAGCTAGTCTCACAGGATCATCAGACAACCATGATAAAAGATCACAGTAGTTCACATGACTGTTCCCTTCTCCTGAACTAGTTTCCCGGCCTGAATTTATCATCTGCTGGGCACAGAAGTGACCAAAAGTCTGTTACGCCAACAGTCCTCCTTTGTCTTTTCAGTGTGCCTGAGAGAGAAGCCACCTGTTTCTATGTCCACGCAGAGTCCCAAAACAATGAGGGCTCACTGGACTGTAAACAGGTCAAAGCCCAGACCACAATGGCCCGCTACACACCGCCAGTCATGTTTGTTTTCTATATATGACCCCAGACAAGTCAACATATAGTGCACAGCCGACATTCTGCTTATAAAAGCAATATTGTGAGTGACTAAGGATGGAGGAGGGAACGTTAAGCATTAACCACGTTTGATTGCATAACTGTGTATTCCATAAAAGCCAATTAGAGAGCCATTGAATGAGTGACTACTAGAGCTGGACGGTATGACCAAAATTCTATATCACGGTATTTTTCAAAATTATGACGGTTTCACAGTATTTTTTCCCCATGTACACTACCAGTCAAAAGTTTGGACACACATAGGCTTTACCATCTTTTCCATGAAAAGATACAT
>JAUMHL010000012.1:15330400-15422741 GCA_032362345.1 Sandelia bainsii | reverse complement strand
GACACAGGTCTAGCAGCTGTCCAAACAACAATTTCCCCAAGGGGATCAATAAAGTATTCATTATTATTATTATTATATTGGATTTCAAAAGCTATATACAATGAAGAAAATCTGGTCCAGTAACAAAGGGAGTATGCCAAACATTTTTTCTGTTGGACTTAGGTAGGTAAACAGAGAAAAAAGTCACCTGGCACCCAGGCCTCCTCCCTGTTCTCCACACTTGACCTCCCTTTAAATCCCTGACACTGGTATTAACAAACCACCAAGTCCTGACGCAGCAATGTCAAAAGTCACAACAAAGCTGTGAGACATGCTCCAAAATATGTTTGCGTGACCACATACTAAAATAAGTCGATTCCAGAGAATGCAGATAGGACAGGTGTGCCACCTGATGACAGATGATGTTCTGTGGTGAAGAAATGAAACTGCAAAGCATACTGTGAAAAGTTTTGCGAGTGAAACAACCAACCCCCCAAGCTCGCCACGTTCAGCTTCACTGGAACTGCCTGAGACACCATAATTATCCAAACTGGTTTTACAGCTTTAAACAATGCAATTCAGGACATAAACACTGACAGGTGCTGCAAGAGTGATGATGATGTTGTATGAAATAAATATGGGATTGCATGACATTTTAAAACATATGTTTACTGTGAGTGAGCTGTGGAGTCAAACTGTTGTTGGGACTGTCAAGAAGGGATGACTTAAGGTTGGAGTGTTACTACACCTCAAGCAAAATAAGTCTTGTTGAACTGGTTATTTTCCTCCACAATACTCACGCTACACTGATAGTAACCAAAACAGACACAGATCTGAGTGAGTGTCAGGTGCACACGGCGTATTGAAAACAATAAATAGATAAAGGTGGAACGATTTTATGAAAACAATCAATACGTACTGTGAAATGTCACCACAGGTAAAGAGTCTGTGGTGTCACTGTGCCAGAATCAGCGGAGGATTCTGTTTGAGTGCACTGACCCCTGAATGTTTATGGATTTCCAGGCGAGTTTGGCCTAAACTTACCTCACAATCCTGACCTCGTGAACCATTCCATACTCAATACAAACAATCGAGGAAACAAAAACAAGCCTAAAGCGCTTCATCAGTGGTTCAGAACCCCAAAAGGGGTCATAAGACAAATTTGTCCAAAAATGTCCATGTTTTATTTCTCTGGACACCATAATCATTTGTTTCTCCCAAACCATATCTAACCCTTGCAGAATATGATAACATATTATAAAAACTGACTTTTCACATAGTTTTTGGGTTGGCAACCTCCCATCATTTCCTATTGATCTCCTATGGAACTTAAGACAAAGGTGAGGGGATTGCTGAGCCTGCAAACAATTTCCATAGGCATTTCCTGAGGGATTAGGAAGCAGCAAGAACATTCAATGTACAGTAAGTGATCAGATCTGACTGCATCTACAACTAATTTCTTCTCTCCTATAAACAAGAGTAAAAGGTTTATGCTCCATACATTAAACTTGGTTATAACATGGAACACACTAATACAATACTGACTCAGTATTGGTTCACTTGGAAATTAGTTGCCCCCCACTTTCACTAACTGCCTGTTAGTGTTTTTAGCAAGTGCAAATGAGTCTGAGCTATCCCCAACCCCCACTTGTACACGCCCTCTTTCCAGTATAAAACTGTAATGACCTCAGCACAGTCAGAGTCGGGCAGGTAGCCAGCTTTTCAATACACACCAGCAGTATCCTCCAGGGTAAACTGAAATAGCCTTTGCTGCAAAAAAGGCACAGTCATGGGTGACACACAGATATACTCCGCTGCCCTCCGACTCTGCAGTGCACACAGTACATCGTGATGGAGAGATTGCTGCATTGCATGCAGCTCTAGTGAAGCCAGACGCTAAGAAGCGGAAAGGCCAAGAGTGTGCGAGAATGCACGAGAAAACCCACGGAAAAGCAAAAGAAGGCTGGGAAAAGTGGCGCTGCTGGCAGACTCTGACCTTGGCTTAGACTGTGCAACTTCAAGGTGTACAATCAAGCATTAGTCTGCTAAGTCACTGACTAATCTTTAAGACATTATGTAGTTAAACACATGCATTGTTGAGAAAATGATTCATCAAGCAAAATGACAAATACTGACCAATGTTAAGGTTGTTGTTAGGGAGTGGTTGTGTGTTTGTGTGTAAGAGGAGAGGTCAGAGGGCAACAGAGGCACAAGGACTACAGCAAGTCCAAGCCCATCACTCCACAAGTCTTCCCTACTCATCCCCAGACTTGCAGCTTAGCAAGAACGAAGCTTTGATTACCAGTGATGATGGAGGAATAATGAAACCAAACGCTATAAAACGGACCTGCAGAGTTTATGGTCAGTGTACTTAAAGTCAAGTACACACTCTACAGCTTTCAATTAGGGCATGATGAATGAGACGAGGCAGGTATACAGCCACGGTGGCAGTTCTTGAGGTAATTGCCCAGTTCATCAGGCATGATGACCACGAGAGGGAAGTGCCAGCTCTGTAAACACAAACAGAACGACTCACTAATAAAGCGGGAAACTAGACACATTTTGAAAGTAGCTGTGCAGCTCTCAGCACATCGACAAGAGATTTGACTGTGTTTTACAGTATTAATGTTACATAACTCACAGCAAGTCCATCTGTCTGCTCAGATTAAACCATATCTTGTACCGTAGCTGAAAATAGTTATTTGGAACACTTATTTCAGACTCTGCAACCTAGTTCCTATCACTTAATAAGCCCAAAACTGAATAAGCAAGTCATTAGTGATTTGTAATATAAGAGTCTAGAGGTCTATGGTCCCTTGGGGACACATAATGGGGATCACATTAATAACTTTTCATCTGCTTATTGTGGTTTTGGCCTTGCCTCTAAACAGTAACTTATGTAACTTCTAAATAAATTACATAAAACAGGATTTTTTGCACAAATGTGTGCTCTGTGCCAAAATCTAATCAGGTCAGCCATCTAACTTTTCTATACTTGGAGATCCCCAATATACAAAAAAGTTTGAGGAGCTGTGCACAACTTCATGGCCTGGATCCAGACTGAAGGCCTGGTTAAAAACTTTAAACAGACCAAGCGAAGTTTCTCCGGTGTCACAGATTAAAAAAAAAAAAAAAAAAAAAGTGGATCCAGATAAAACAGATGAAGATAATCATAATATTTGGAAGCAAATAACTAAACTCAACTTAAAAGCACGTTTATGACCCAACTGGATATTTCCTGTCAACTCAAGAGTTGGATTTCATAATGTATTGGTTTGTCCTTTATGTTCTAGTCCTCACTGGGCTGATGGAGGACACAGGGAGACAGAGCCAGAAGAGGGGCCCATTGTTGTCCCTCCATATGGGACAGCCAAGAGCTCGATGAGACTGCCAGGCGCTGATTGTCCACAAGAAAGATTTGACATTCAAATGAGATGCAGATTTTCACACCGTTGGCTTCACTTCAACCTACGTCTGTTGCCTGACTCCGCAGAGTTAGAAAACAACATTAGACACTTTACCTTCACTTAAAAACGATTAAAAGTCGTCTAAGTGGCCCCAAATAGATAAAGTATAACGTTTATATTACAAAACATTACAACTCAGTCACATTTCAGGACGCCTACCTTTCTCTTCGGTGCCAGTGATGTGAAAGTCTGACGTTATAATCCACTCAACTTTTCGTCAACACAGGAGAACATAAAAAAACAGCGTGTATCGCTTTAAAATCACTTTTGTTTTCTTCAACAGAGCAAACAGGACAGTTACGACTCGACAGCTCCCGTGTTGCTGCTCCAGTGTCCGGTCAGTTTGCAGCTGTGTGTGGCGCACAAAGCGTCCACCTCCTCCTCCTCCTTCTCCTCCTCCTTCTTCTCCTCCTCCTTCTCCTCCACCCTCCTCCTCCTCTCTCACATGTCGGACAGCACCGCCTCCTGCTTCTTAAAGGGGCCGAGTCCCATTTATCCGCGGCGCAACTTCAACTTGGTGGTGAAGACCAGCGAAACAACCTCATTCAGAGAGTTCTATGAGAAAACAAACAGCAGTGTGAAACTTAAATCAGGAAGAATAGATTCATATTTTATTTTTATATATTTGCTGTCTTGGCAGTAGTTTGACGCCACAATTTTTATTAAGCTAGTGTTCAGTGGATATTGTGCGCAGGCGCGAGTGGAGCAGCAGGCTGTTGCAGTTGCTCTCTTTCTTGTGACGTCTTTATTTTATTTGAGTTTTTTAGTTTTTTTAGTGCAACCAAGTAATTAGTTTAGGGAATTATGTTTTTATCTAAGTTTTTATATTGATGTTATTTTGTATTTGTGTTGGTGTGGATCTTCCTCTTCTCTCTCCACTGTCCACTCACCCCCCAACCGGTCAAGGCACATGGCCGCCCACACTGAGCCTGGTTCTGCTGGAGGTTTCTTCCATTAAAGGGACCTGGAAGTTGAGTCATGGCAACTGGACTTCTTTCTTGTAAGGTAGAGTTGCCATGACTCAACTTCCAGACAACTTCACCTGGATGACTGAGAATCTTCACAGGTCCATTAAAGGGAGTTTTTCCTCTCTTGTTCAAGAGGGATTGTTGGGTTTCTTTCTGTATAACTATATACTTTTCACCTTATTTGTGAAGTTCCTTGAGATGATTCTGTCGTTATTTGGCGTTATATAAATAAATTGAATCAAATTTAATCTTTTCTGGTTGTGGTTCTTTTCTTTCCTTTTAAACTGAGAGAAGCTGTAACCAGGCAAAAACTATTTTCGTCTGGGAATAAATAAAGTTTTTTGAATCTTGAATCTTAGAAAACAGCTAGCCCGATTCAGTGTGCAAGTAGCAAAGTCAATCAAGTAGCCCAGACTTCAGACCTCATTTCCTGTCTGCAAGCCAGTCAGAGGAGACCAGGGTCCCAAACGCCAGGTGCCTGACCTCAGAATTAAGCTTCGCCATGTTTGTCGGCAGATTTGTTTTTCAGGTCTGACAATAGTCAGGTTTATCTGCTAAACACTGAAATGCAGTGTTAACATGTTTTTGTTAGGTCAAAACGTGTCACTCATAAAAGCAAGGTGCAACTGTTGTAAAAGACAAACATGTTACCTTGTAGGCTACATTAATGTAGGCCTTAAATACACCACTTCTTCTGTTCATTTTCATTTATAGGCCTATTTATGTTGGCGTGTTGTTTTGTCTGTGACTCGATGCTGACACAGCTGGAGGTCTCACAGTGCCAGAAAACATCTAATCAAATGTACATACAAGTAAAATTAACCACATGTAGTAGAGCATTTTCTTTTATAATTTCTTCTGAAAAGGATGTGACACACCTCATGTCTGGGACTCCTCTGATTCACTCGCAGACCTTGGGGCCTCAGAACTGAGGAATTAATGTCTGTCCCCTTGAAGTAGCCCTGGCTGCGGAAGTTGGAATGGGGCAGGATCTGGTTGCAGACAAAGATGGCGGTTTGCAGGAAGTAGTCAACATTAGCCAGAAGTGTTTAATCTCGACAGAAGATGCACCTTAAGACAAAGACGGTTAGAGTTAGGCAATAAAGTCCAGTGGTTATGGTCAGGGTTATGTGATAAGACCCAGAAATGTTCCAAAAAGATCAACCTCTGGAAAAATGTGGCAACTTCGAGCCGAGGTTAAAGGTCAAACATCTTTTCTTGCCTGCAGCCAGGCGCCTCTCTGTGCCCATACAGCCCGAACACTGAAATAAGTTTTGCATGCCGTAACTGTTCCTCCTGTTAATACATGTCTTTAAAGATCCAGTCAAAAGATGCCTCCTATATAAATAATGGGGGCCATAATCCACAGTCTGCCATCTGCAAAATTGTGTTAGGACATTTATCTGAAGATGTGAGGCTTCACCCTTGCCAGTTAGTCACATATAATGAATATTTAACAAAGCTGCAGCATTTTTGTTACTTTCTTTCTACTGCAATTCAACAGGAAAACACTGTCCAGGGAAACTCAAATACAGAATTTCACACTAAAAGACTTTAACTTTGGAAGATATCCACCTGATTTAAACTCAGACTGTTCAAGCCTCATATTAGTTTACATACATATATATTTGTGCAGACAAAGGACTGTGGATGTTGGTCCCATCACTTCCAGTACTAACACTAATATAACCAACTAGCGAACCGGAAGAGCTACCAGGAGCTGGTTTGTCTTTGTCTGGTTGAACTACTACAAACACCTAACACAACAAAAGTAGCTAATTTAGGTTTTTAACCTCAGAATAATGTATGAACACTCCCAGGTTGGAATAAGAGGTGTTTCCGTCATTCCCATTGTGACATTGCTTCGATGCAGCAGTCATACTCTACAACCAAGAGAGTGGTATTAATTATCTTATATAATCTTAAGAAAGACAGAGAGGAAAGAAAGAGAACTTTTCCTTTAACCTATGTAGCCAATTCTGATCTGATTTTTGTCTTGTTTTGAGACGAATTTAGATGCATGTGAACCAGCAGGAGCTTATGACCTGTAATACTGAATGTGTATGCCTTCATTTTGTTTAGGAATTGGGTGTCCTTGGCTAAAAGTAGATTTTACATTTAATATCAAAAGTAGGTGACAGGGTTACAGGGTAATTACAAATTGAAAAAATGTAGGATAACAACCCCACTCTTTCTCATGCATGCAACAGACTCTCTCTCTCACACACACACACACACACACACACACACACACTTTAATGTATGTGTATGTGGGAACTCTAATAGTACTTTCTGCTTATGGCATGTTTAATTAAAATAGTCATTAAATATCAGAAATGTGTGGTGTATAGAAATGGATGTTGGTCTCACTTGACTCTGGTTTATAACATTAGGAATAATGCACTGCAAAGTTCACACAGACAGATTTATACTATTACTAACTGATAATATCGGTGAAGGTAATTAGAGAAGATGTGGTGGCCTTTGCTCCAATTATTTTTGACAGTTTCCACATTACACTAAAAATGGCCTTTAATTTCGCACACAAAGCAAATTTACAACCTTTGATCTGTAACACATTCAGGTCATGTAGATTCGAGCTTGTGTCTGTGTGGTTACAGTCATCTGGTCCTCATGTCTTATATCATTACACAATAGACCAATTAGTACAGAGTTTTACAGCCAGCTCTGTTTGGGTCCTTCAGAACTTCAGTGAGGCTGTCCAAGACTGTAAAACTTTGTATTCCAGTTTGTATTTGATGGTGCGTTACCCCGAAGCGGGGCCCCTTATTCAATTATTACTTCCTTGTGTGGCTTTGTGTTATATGTTATATAACGTACAAAAACAGGAAAGACTACAGTAAGAACTTGGGACACAAGGGAGTCTCATTTCTAATGGAAACCTGTCAACTGGACAAACCAGCACAGCGATGAAAATAACTGTGACCAAATATGACATCATCCAATTTCAGCAATTTATGTCACAATTTTAAGCTGCTTCAGATCCCTAAGTAGATCTTGCTTCAACCACAAACTGTGGAAACCAGTGCTCATCCAAACGGCAAGAAGAGCGAGACTGAGGCTGGCTTTGGCAAAGGGGCTTAACAAAATGGCAAAGATCTTTTTTTTGTTTGTTGTTGTTGCTCTTTCCCATATTGCACATTAAATTAGAAACCAATTTCAGCATCCACCAAACAGAACATTAGAAAACCATTCATAAATGGCACTCAGGGAACAACCCTCTTTCTCAAATTAGTATCCTTTCTCAAACTGCCAGTATATCCTCTCCAAATCCCTAAACCACTCTCAGCGAAGCTCACAAATGAGGCAATTAAATTCAAGGTTTTGATCTCCCTTGAACTACACCTTTTGTCCGAATCCTTTAATAATTCAACTGTGGATTCTCAAAGCTCATCAGGGTTATTTAGCACCTTGGTCCTTTTTAACTAGGACCACCAGCTCACTCTTTTCTCTGTCATTCATTTCCTGAGGGAATGTGAAAGAGAAAGAGGGAAATGAACATTTCAGCAAGCGAAAATCCTCCTGTCTGCAATTTATTCTGTCAGAGAGAAATTTCCCATGTTTTCAAAAAAGGGATTAGTGCTCTGGATGCACTCATTCCAATTCCCTGTTCCATCCTATCCCATCCCATCTAATCTCTTCTCTTCTCATGCCGATGTGTTTAGTAGGTTAGCCCTGGATCAAGTAGACTGTGATCCAATTAGCATCTAACACCATCTGACACTGTACATGCCCGCCTGCCATGGAACTACATCTCTGGTAGTTCAGATACTTGACAAAAATTTCCAACACATTACTCATGCCCTAAACATACAGGTACAACTTAATGTGTAGTGTGATGGGTTTAAAGGGTCAAATAAGGTGGTTTAGCCAACGGAGGAACAAATGATGAGCCAATGAATTGTAGTTTTCTGGGAGCACAGATGAAAATGAAGAAGTTTAGAGGGGATTTTTGTAACCAGATAACAGGATTTCACAGCATCTGCACTGATCCAATTCAATTCTGCCCTTAGTAACACCAAGGTTAGGTGGAATTTCATCAGCTAATTAGCCATTAACAAATCCTACCTACAGTATCTGCTTTCAAAGAACTTTTACACACAGAGCAGTCCTGGTATTATTAAGCAAGTTCCATGTTTTATTCTTTGCTTTTATAACATCATTAAAAGGTATGGTGCTTTTTGTGACATGGTACACAGTGGGTATCTCAGACATTCACCATTTTTTCTGGGAAAACAAATTAAAGCTGTGTTTAGACTCAAAATAATCCTATGGCAGAAGAACACAGGCAGTTGCAAAGAAATCTGAACCAGGAAGTTTTCAGGAAGAACATTTTTAAATCTGAGGACTTATCAGACACCAAACCAAACAGCTGACCAGTGATATTTTACACCTACGAGGACTAATTTTAAAACTGCAAATGTGCAGGGCAGTATTCATTTTATTTACCACCAATGAGGTAAGCAGAAAGAACACACTGCTACTCTATACCCTGCAAAGACTGCAAAATGCACATTCATGATGCAATTATTTTGCTGCAGTAATCTGGTTGCTAAGCAACCATGCAACAGACTGTACTATCTGAACTGGATTTACACTTGATGTAAGATGTTGAGAGCTTGAGTTTGACCTTAGTTCATGGTGAGGTTTCACTTATTCACCACCGCAACACCAGACAGATGTTTACAGAGGCCGTGTAACTTTGAGTTATGACAAAGCTGAACCAGGATGTACTTTATTTCTTGAGAAAAATGAATAAAGATATTGTCTTTCAAGAGTTATTGTTGGTCTGATTGAAAATTTAGACTAGGTTACAGTAGTTGTATGATTTGAATTTCCCCATCAGCAACTGCCATCCATCCATCAGCATGTAGTGCTGTCACTGCAGTTTTCTTTAACCCTGCATTTACACTCTTTCCTCATCCCCTCCATTTGCGACAGAGTACCAGAACCACTAACATTGAAAAATAATTTATTTCAGAAATGTACTGTGATCATATATTCATTCAGATTCCGCATGATAAGTTTTTCTTGCGTACAATGAAATCACCCCACAGAAAAAAAAGTAGATGACATTTTTTTTCTTCTTTTTTTGAACTATGGAAACTAGGAACACACCACTGATTCTTCACTATAGCATTATGAGTGCACCTGGCGGGTGGCTGAATGGCGCCAACCCTCTGTGGCGTAACTTCAGGCAGGTTTACAGTTGCTGCAAGACAGTCTCTTTATAACCAGACAGACAGTGAATGATCTGTAAAGCTTACACACGCGCGCGCGCACACACACACACACACACACACACACACACACACAACATGCACTCGCAAACGCACATTAGCATTTGAGACAGTACAGTCACACCTGAATAGTACACAGTGGTTGATTACACAAAAGGGAGAGAGGTGAGGCAATCCAATGACATCATCTCTTGGTGCAAGTTTAGCGTTGCCCCATGATAGTGATCAGTGTCAGAGAGGGTTGGCAGGGGAGGAATCAGGAAAAGAAATTCTCTTTGTATCTTATCAAAATCACACTGTTCACATTTGAGCAGGACCAGCAGTGGTGCCGATATGTGACGGTCCCTGACTACTTCAGACAGTTTTGAACGCTCAAAGCATGTGTCGAATGAGACATGTGTGTGTGTGTATATGTCAGCGAGCAAAAAGGGGGAAAAATGTGGGAAGTGTGCGCAAATTAATTCACAGCCCACGTGTTTCGAGATTAAAAGAAGGCTCTGAAAGCACGAGTCCAGCCATTATGATGCCGCAGTCAAGGGCACCGTCAGCAGTTCAGTCACAGTTCGTGCCAGATATCATAAATTAAGTGTTTCTCTATCAAGGCATCTTTGATCCACTGTAACACACTCACAAAATATTTAAACATTTTCACTTTAACAGATATACATTCCATTCATATATCTGTAGAATCCTTCAGGCACAGCACAGTCACTGACATCTGACCCGCCATGGCCAAATGTTGTTCGACTTCTCTATGTATTTGTGTGCTATAGGCCAGAGAGCTGTTCCCATGGAAATGCATGATTGTTTCTCCTATGTCCACCTAAAACTCTTCTGGCAAACACGTAAAAATTTGTTCGATTTGGCATGAATGTCACATCCACGTCTGTCTTTAATTGCTTCATTTTTTTTGTTGTTTTTACATCCAGCCAAAAAAAAAATTAAAAAACACTTGTCCTTTTATTTTCACCATATGGCTCCATCATATTGTGATATCAGTCTCCATCAATGCAAAGTCTGCACTGACTTGATTTTGTATTCTAGGTACATCTACTATATACTATATATATTTGTGTGTGTGTGTGTGTGTGTGTGTGTGTGTGTGTGAGTGAGAGAGAGAGTATGTGTGTTTTCAAAGATTCTTGTGACTTTGTACAGAATCAAAGAGATTACCATTTGACTGTTTTTCAAAAAAAGTAACAAGAAATAGAGGAAAGAAATGATAAGAAAACATCATGCAAAAAGCTCAAATAGCAAAATAAAAGTGAATAGATGTTGCAGAGAGTATTTCATCAACTGGTGAGAGAAATAAAAGTCTACACTGGCACACTTTCACGCATTAGACAAAAAAAAAAGTGCTCCAAAGAGTCTCGTAGTCTTGTTCCGCATGTGTCCAGGCACACTAAAGAAAATAACATGTAAGAAAAAAGAAAAGTAAAGAAAGGCATAGATGACTTGATTGCATTGACTGCACGTTATGCAATGCTATGTTCTCCTTCAACACAAGCTGGGTAGGTATTTCCAGAAAAAATTGGGATATCCTTTTAAACGTTTTTCACACAAAGGAAGAGAAGCCAGCAATTGGGGCCCGAGAGCCTGGAGCTAGGCTGCTGGGGGGCCTGTAGAGGGTGCTGTGCTGGCTAGGGGGGTTGGAGCTTTGCTGCGAAGGGGTGGGAGTCCGGCTACCTTTGGGTCTAAACAGGCTGCCTTGGCCCTGGGGTTGGCCCTGGGCCTGCTGAGGCTGGGGGCTGGGTGAACTGAGCTGGGGTGGCAGCGGAGGTAGAGGAGGCAGCGGTGGTGGGGCACAGTGATCCGGGTCACCTGACTCAGACTCGGTGTAGCTGTAGGCCTGTGCCCTGGATATGCCTTTCTGCTGGCGGCGCCAGGAGTTGTAATAAGTGGGGTCACTTATGTAGTGGTTGACAAAGGAGTGGGTCTTCTGTCGGTTGGGGTCTACTTCGTACTCGCTGTCGCTACCCTGTGTGAGACAGCAGAAGAAGAAACACTGATTTATGGAGTTGGCATGGGAAGTTTCTGCAGTATTGCCATGTGGAGTAGATATAGATGCTAAGGCTTTAAATGTAAATGATCATGATGTTAGAGCATTATTCTGAGCAAAGTCATTAATTCACAATCATCCCTGTCTAAACAACACAGACATGCGAACACACTTACATTTACAACACAGCACAAGCACACATGGACACCAACAATTTTCAAAAATGATCGAAGCATGGTTATGGAAGTATGACATGTTATGGCAGCGTGCATTGTAAATGGACCATCAACACAAGATGGCAAATCTTAATAAATTTTCACCATTTTAATCACTCACTCATTGGATCAAACTATATGGTCAAGATATATGATCTTGTATCAACACCTCGCCAGGAAGACGAGGTTTGGTGTCACATAGTACAGTGCACCACATAAAACCTATGAGTCTGAGGGAGAGGATTGGATGGGGCTAGCAATAGGAACCAGTCACCTATCAGGCTACAGACATTCAAAGCAGGCAGCCTCACCAAATTCAGTGGAAGTGTATGTAGGCCACCTGTCCCATATGAAAACACCAGCGCCTCCTAAGGGTGAACAAAACAATGGGTTTTATAGTACATCACCATAACAGAAGGATTAAAATGGCCCGGTCATGTAGATGATGATGGTAATATAAAAAAAGCAGCATGTATAGAGTCTTTGTGCCATTGAATGATGTGCGAATGATGGGAGAAGCTAATAAAAGATGAAAAACATAGCTTGTGCAAAGAAAACACATTGTTGAAGAGGAAGCATAGGAAGGAAGTTTTTCTTCGTGTTGTACGTTTGAATTCCACTCAAGCCATCTGTAGAGAAACGAGAATAATCTGTACATTCTCATCACTGAGACTCTGCATCGCTGCAGGTTGGGCTACAAACACTGTTGGATTCGTGCCAAGTAACATTCCATGTGTCAAACAAAAAGCAACTGGATCACCTAATGCTGCATGGAGATTTCTCATAGTCAACTATGTGCCATGAAAGCGAGCTGCCATTTGGCCAGAGAGCCTGTGATTAATCACCTGGCCTCAACATATTATGTCACAGTCGACTTTTCCAAAATTGTCACAGGATATTTTTGCAGAGAGACTGCTTGAAGTACGCATTAGGTGTAAAGCAAAAGTAGAAGAAAAAGTAAAAGACTCTCGTGGTATTGTCATGTTCCATTCCTCTTACAGAAACATGGCTGCTAGCACCCAGTCGAAAGATACAATCCACAGCACAGATTTCTTGCTGGATATTGCACAGCACATATGTGATACATACGGTGGTATGCTCATGTGCCTCAACATGACTCATGTCTCCTATAGCAAACCACTACATACAAGCTTTTCATATTTACATGTCAGTAGAGTTTATAAACGTCCAAACAGAAGAATGCTTGGATTAAATTATAAAAGAAACAGTCCTGCTTTTTGATCCTCTTTGATTCTAAACAAAGGAAAGTGATCGCCGTTCTCTCTTACTCTTTCTTACTCCACAAATTAATCAAAGGCAGACATTGTGCGCAGCAGTGTTTATCCCTCAACATTCTGACATTGATCAAAATAATTACACTTTCTTTTATAATTATCCTCTGAATAAGGACGGCAAGAATGTGAGATGCATCAGTGGTTGTGTGTGTTTGTGTCCCTTTGTAATATTGTTACCAAGTTGTGAACACTTAAGTCCAATGATTATTGAAAAGCATTCCTGTCATGCCTGTGTGTTTAGCAACACGATAAGTTCCAGCCACGAACCAGCAAGACATACTGAGCAACTTCAAATGGTATTACCTCATATTAAAAAAATTAACACTGTCCTGAGATGGATCCCCCTCTAGCTGAGTGTGTGTGTGTGTGTGTGTGTGTGTGGGCAGATGGTAGTGGGGAAGAGTGAGTGCAGACCAAGTGCTCATCCCAGCTTGCCCATGGAGCATGCGCCACAGTTGTTCAGGCTCTTGAAATGTTGTACTTATAACTATACACAACTCCAATCTGTTCATTTGCTTTTGGTTTCATCACCAGTCTTTAACAGAAATAACTCAAGGATCCAACTGAGGGACCTACAGTGGAGATGCTTTAAAAATTTGCCTCTGGGGCTCCACGGCCCGCGAAGCAGATCCTTACTTCTGCTCATTACAAGCTAATTACCAGAGCTGAATGCTGTGAAAGGAACGCACTTTAGGCAAGAAATGCAGCATTGCACCTCAGCCTCAGGGGAATAACCATCTTGTTTATGCGAGGATATGTGTAAGACAGCTACATACCAGCCTACTGGTGTCAATTATTAAAATTTTTTTTCATCATAATGATGTTAAATTAGGCAGAGAAAGGAATTAAGAAATCAATCCAATTAAAAGGGGGGAAACCTCTTGACAGTAGTTTATTTTATCATCAGCATAATTAAGCTGTCCTGTGGTCCTGCTTACAATTGCTAACAACGTATGAAGGAGAATATTAGAGACAGAAAAAAAGGAGGAAAACAATGGATGGATGTACCAACATTACTTCTGCATTTGTTGGCAATGAACTGGTCATTATCATCAAATGAGGTATGTGTCTATCTCAAAGAACTTTGCCCTTTGACCTCAGTGTATGTGCTGTCATCATATATGGTGTTTAAATGACTCTTAACGTTAGTCGCATTTATGTCTAAGTTTGTTCCATCAAGCAGCTTATAGTTCACTTATGCTTTGTAAAATGCTTTTGCTCCAAATCATTTAAAATTTTACAGCAGCGTCGCTGCAGGTTGGGCTACAAACACCGTTGTATCCGTGCCAAGTAGCATGTGTCAAACAAAAAGCAACTGGATCACCTAATGCTGCATGGAGATTTCTCATAGTCAACTATGTGCCATGAAAGCGAGCTGCCATTTGGCCAGATAGTCTGCGATTAATCACCTGGCCTCAACATGTTACGTCGCAGTCGACTTTTCCAAAATTGTCGCAGGATATTTTTGCAGAAAAACTGCTTGAGGTACGCATTAGGTGTAAAGCAAAAGTAGAAGCAAAAGTAAAAGATCTTCCACTCATCGGTTTATACAATTGTTTGGCACTGAATATGAATATGTCCCCCCCCCCCCAAAATTGATGCATACCCCAAAACAACAGACTGGGTCAGGTCTTTGTCCTCTAGTTATGGATTATTGCAAAGAGGAGAGGGAGAAAAATGAGGAGATGGGGGGTTGTCTATGTCCTTCTCATTGATGAAGTGACCACAGCAGGGGTCCAGAGAGACAATAACAGCATCTGTGGGCTTAAAGGGGGTCTACAAAGTCTGGGGACATCCACGGTACAGTGCATACATGTTTGTGTCTTCCTAACAGATTAGGGGAGGGGAGAAAAAACAGAACAGAACATGATGTGTATTTTTGGCAGCGTATTGACATGACTGATGCACCAAAGCCAATATGTGTTTTTGTCACCATCATCCTCACCAATCTTTTATTGCTACCACTAATGTCTGTTGCTTCATCAGAACAATTACAATCAAAGAGACTAAATATGTTACTGAGCTTTAGTGCTGTCCCAGCCTGGTGGACTTACTTGAGTGAGAATAATGGAAGCATGAACATTTATTGCAGGTTTTCCACTAACACATCACATTCAACGGTATAATATTAGGTTAGTTTTTATCTGACACTTTCGCCCACCATTTCAGTCTCTTTACAAAACTCTTTCTATGTATACATGCCATAAAATTATAAAAAATACGATCTAATTTAATTGCGGTGATTTCCTGTATTCTGGGTTATGACATCAGCCAATCAAAATAAAGTGCTGTGTTGTCACTAGTGACAATCCAAACATTACAAGCAGTATTCTCAGTTGAGTCTCAGCCAAAAAAACTACAGTAGCTACAGAGTGACAGGGAGCAAGAGGGTGGAGGAAGAGAGAGAGAGAGAGAGACGCAGAAAAGAAAAAGAAAGCATGTGAGAGAAACCAGACATTTTCGTCTCTCCCCCGGAATGCCACTCTGCGGAGAGAGCATAATCTACAGTCCATCTCTGACTCAGAAATGAGATCATCTGTCTTCAGCTGGTTTCAGCCTTAAATGACACACAAATACACTGCCACAGAGTCAACCTTGCAAAATGAGAAAGCCTATATTCTAAAGGAAAAAAAGTCAATAGGCCTTTACCTGCAGGGGAGTTGGCAGAGACCTGTTGAGCAGTAATGGCTGCCTTGTTGCCCTATCAAGTCAATGTTAGCTTCCTCAAAATCCCCTCTTGAGGAGGAGTATAAAAGTTAACTTATACCTGCTGGTTGAGGCCCCAGGGATTAAAAAAGACAGAAAGCACAATGTCATACTGATAGCTCTTATTGAGTTATCCGCTCAATAAAACTTCAAAGAGCATTCCTGGACTGAAGGACTGCTGGGTGCTGATATGGTGGCCTGTGAGAGGTATGGCAGTGGCAGAGCCCTGGGGAAACAGGCAGGGCTCTGTGTTTTAGCCCAAGCTAAGGTGAGTGAATCTGCAGAGTTGAAGCAAGCAGGCGTTGTGAGAGGGCAGTTACTGCATTAAGTCTGTGTTTGACAACACACGAATGCGAACGGTTGATATGTCAGACGGGTGATGACAAAATGCTTAATTTGAGGGGGCGTTATCATGGTGTGAAAGGTCCTGTCTATAGTGATTCATTGTAGGGAGATTTTCATTTGATCTGGAAACAGAACTTAGGCCTTGATAAGGCCAGGTGGGGAGAGATTTCTGCCTCTGGAATTCACAGTATTTATCTATTAAGAGATGTTCCAAGAAAATTTGGGAAATGCCCAATGTAAAGAATTCCTAGATGAAAGAGAACACAGACGAAGCTTGAAAGCAAGGGCATTCAGGACCACTCCCCCCCTCACCCTTTCATCTAACTAGGATGAAAACCAGAAAGCAGACCCCAAGATGGTTTACCCAAACCACAGAGCAGAGGGGGGAGGTGACGTAAGCAAAATCAGAAACAGCGTAGGGAAAGAAACAATTCTGACAAAAAAACAAGGGAGAAAAAGCTAAATAAAAAAATAAAAAAGACAAAGCTGACTGAGACACGAGGGTGGTCACAAAACAGACAGATCAATAAAAAGAAGATACAGACAGAGAGAAAGGCACAATTTATTGATTACACTCACTCACTGGGCAAAAGCAGCTTGGCTGAGCACACTGGAAACTCTACAAGTTAGACATTGTGATAATAGTTGTTTGTCATCTATCACTCCTGAGAGTGTCTCCCTAGAAGACTTAAAATAACCACACATTCAAAACTATAATTATTGACAACATTGACAGGGCCAGCCTCCAGCACAGAAGAAGAGCTGGAGTGAAAGTGAAAAGCCAATACAGTGTTCTAGTTTTTTTCTTCCTGTCTCTGACCTGGCTTACTCTAAATTCAGGAGGAACGTTAGACAGGCTGCCTGGCTGCAGCAGCATCTTTCAATACATATCTGGCTCAGAATTAAATTTTTGCACAGTGCACCTGCCCTCGCCTTCTGACATAATCATGTGTTGGGGCTGAGTGCTGTGGCCTGGATCTCAGGTGGATGCTTGCAGAGCAACATTCTCCACAGGTCACCTCCCAGTCTAAAAAGCAACTTTGCCGACTGTGAGCAGACTTATTAATCAGATCTCTCCATGTGCATTAACTGTAGCTACATTTTCTGGCTTCTGCTGGCCAAATGCATTCAGGTGAATGACACCATGTGGGCAGTGCATGAACTGACACAAAACACTGTACAGCCAACAATGCAAAACTGAATTCCTGAGGAATTCAAGAAGATAACAGAGTTCACACTTACAGGTACAAACATATAACAAATACACACATTATGCAACACAGATATTGAACAATTTATGCATAAAGACCATATAAGAGAGTTTGTAAAAAGACAAGGGTTTGTACTGCACCTGTGAATCAGAGATTTCAGATGGTTTTTCGGTCAGGCTGCTGCTCTCTGCAGGAATCAGATCGTTGTATTTTGTGCTGACATCTTCATCTGAATAGTGCAGACTGCCTGGACTGGGCCTGGGTGGAGACCTGGACAAAAGACGGAAGCAATCAGAATAATTCAGCTGGTTGATGTCACGATAACCATATAAGTTGGTTTGTTTTATTTATCCTTTTATTAATTCTGATTTATTATTACTGATTTATTTATTATTATTGTACTATAATTGTATTGTACTCAAATGTGCTGATCACAAAACAGTCAGATGGGACACGTCAGGCCAATCAAGTTGGAAGAGAAAACAAAGGTAAACAGTAGAGCTTCTCTATATGAATCCAGAAATCATACTAAAGCATATTTTGAGAAACAAGCAAGTGACTCTAGGTCTCCTTCATTTTCACATGTGTGACATACTACAGTAAGCTCTGCCTTTCACGTTCATATGAACTATAATATCCATGTACTATGATTGTCTGTGTGTGTAGGAGTGCAGCTTGAGATAGCTGCCTACAGACAGTCTCTCCTGCAATGAATAATTCACCCACTGTGGGCTGTGGAATGTCAAACCAATGGGCCCTTGTGGCTAAATTATAAACTGAACTCTTGCTGTGCTTAAGGGGTCATCAAACAAATAGCAGTCTCAGGCTTCACCCTGGCAAATGTTATCAAAGCTTACATGAATGATGGCACGGATTAAACCGTCAGTGGCAGGTTTTATGACTAAATATGTCATTGAGGTGTTGGCTTAAAGAGACTAAGTGATGTGACAGAGGAAGGATTCTTGAAGGGAGCATGAGGTGAGAACAGAGGTGTTAAGCAAACCTGAAAGTTTAGGGCAAAGAAAGAAGAAATAGTGGAAAAACATTTCCTAAAATGGTGTGCTCCAGTGAGTGCTTCTTTAAGTAAATATGAGAGGAAAAAAACTCTGTCTGTCTCTCTGCCTAAGCTCCTCCATACTTTCCACTGTCCCTGGTCGTGCTAAACAAACACCCATCTGTTTCTGCTGATTGGTGCTGGTTTGGCTGAAACTACAGGGACACGCTGACTGTTGTTGACTTTCCAGACCACAGTGTGTCGGCCACCAGTCGCTGGCAGTGAAGCTGCTGTAGCACACAGCCACTTTACACAGCAGAAACACACGTCCAAGTAAGTATTTATCCAATAAATACAAGTTTCATGGCTTTATTGAACACACCCGTTAAACATACAGAGTGATGGTGAAAAAAGTAATGGCAACAGTATTTTAACAACTGGTTTATCCACCTCAAGCAAGCACAGTGCAGTGGCATTACTTTTTTCCTGCAACAGCATTTCAAAAATGTTGCGGGCAAATACCGGCAGTTTTCACAAGGGCTGGTATTTTGAGTGTGGTGTGGACAAAATGGAAAACTCCACAGGGAAATCACAAAGCAAGCTGTAATTAAATTACCCTCAATGAGTTACATTAAAGTTGATTAGAGTTAATTGCCTTAACTTCAGTGGAGGAGTGAAACGTGTGCAATAGAGAGCTACTTATATACGGTGCACTGCAGTTTTGCTAATTTGTGTGATATACAGTATCTGTGTGTGTGTTTGATAATGTTCAATGGACCTTGAGCATCTCAGGCTCTGCAAACATATTATATGACATTGCTGGCAGCTTACATTAAGGACAATCCTTTTCTTAGTTTTAGTGCATAATGGAAAACCCATCATCTCATCTCATCTGACATCATGTAACTGAGCAACTACGGTAAATAATATAACTTCCAACACATTAGTGCTGTTATGAAGAATTATTCTCATTGTCTACATATTATAGGTGGAACATAAAGGCAGGGGAAAAAAGGACAATTACAAGTATTTCCCAAGGTTGAGAAAAATTGCTGGTTTTGTCCAAAACCCAATAATATTCATATATATTATATATTTCTATGGGTGTGTACTATCCTCTAAAATATTAGCTAAAAAGACTTAGTGACTTAGAGATTTCTAACACTGAGACTAGCTTCTGTAAAATAATTATAGGACACTGGAGGCAGAGGGGAAGCCCAGGTGTAAATCACAGAGGACGCAGAGGAAATGAATGTGTACAGGGACATGCGGATGGTTGTTTGAACGTATGAATGCTTGTTAATGTGTCATATGTACAGTGTAAGAAGGTCTATCCTGTCTTTGCTGTATTTATGTAAATGTTCATAATTCACACAAATATCCCAACAAGACATAAAAACACATAAATAAGGTGTTAAATGTGCAGTAATAGAATAATTAAAGGTACAGTACAGAGGTATTCCCTAATGAAGTTTTTGAGCGAGTCTCATCCTTTTAACCAATCAGAGACCGCCAAAGTCAGGCGTGGGGGCTCACAGCTATCAATCAATGCGTGGACTTGCTTCTGGTCTGCTACACCGCTGGCACCAAGACTTTAACCTAGTATTACCTCCTGGAAAACTTTAGCGCATTTACAGGCTAGAAAGGTCCTGATTCCTGCATTCGCTGAGAGGAGTGGAGAGGTGCGGGCCTGGGTGGAGGGTAACAGAGCACAGAGGAAGTGAGAGTTGGAGCGATTTGCCGTTGATTTGAGTCTCCTACTAATGCCTGCTTGATCTAATAGCTATTAGATCATCTTATAGCATGACTCTGGCTAGCATTTTCCAAAATCCTCCCATAATCTCCTTACCATCAACACTTAAATGACTGTAAATGCATCATGATGTATTAAAGTAATGGCAAAGTAACATTTCCCCAAGATACATTTTTTTTCTAAGATGCAATCCAACCCACAAAACATCACAACCAAGTCTTAATCACATCTCTGAATTCCTATCTGCACTTATTCCCAAGCGGACTCTACACAACGTAACCTTTAGCAACTTGCATTCCTCAGCAGTCTTTGCAGCGAGCCCTCTTGTAACACAGTCAAACAAAGAGCTCGAGCCAATGTGGAGAAATGCTATTGTGAGCCCGCTGGGACATTATGATAAACTGCCTGTTTAAAAACATTGAGCAAGCACAGCCCACTTTCACCCCTTCTCCTTGACTCTCATACACTGTCGAGTGAGGCGTAAATTATTTATCAACTCTCTCACTTTGATAGAGAAGGGTCCACTTAATCCTCTTGCAGCAAAACTCAGTCAGCAGTATGTCGGGTAAGAAATGAGAACCAGGGGGTGAAATCAAATCTGCCCCCGGTCTTTACTCATTATCAAGCTCTCGTCTTTCCACAATTGCCTGAAGGGACTCATTAACATGTCTGAAGTGTTCATGAGCTTTGTCACTCAGGAGTGTTTAAAACCTCATTTATCTACATTGAATTACTTCACCCAGACCTCCCTAAACCCCAAACTAGTGTCTCAAAATAGTTATCAAACTTCTGACAGAGAATGATACAAAGCCAGGGATTATGCTGTTAATCTTTAATGACACTGCTAATGTTTTATACAACATTTTTTTGCAAGAATCTGTGATGTACTGTGCAATATTGACAGTTTATGTAGTGATTGATTAAGTAATCGCAAAAGGTGAACTGCACTGACTTCCTTGCGATGTTAATTGAAATCGCTGCTGTGCATATTGGCCTTTGTGTTAAATTCCAGTCAAAGAGAAGATCTCAGTCCAAAACCAACAGTAAATGGCATTTGCTGTCTGACACGGCTCTGAATTACAATGATTACAGGGGGATTAAGAATGTGTTTGATTTCTGATCCTGGTATCAGTCAGAGGACTTCATCCTGTCTTTGGTATTCTGAGATCGGAGATCAAGATGCAGCATTAATCTATAATTGGAGGCTCAGGTGCTGGGATTTGGGTTCCTCTCTTATGGGTTCGAAGAGTACTGACTCTGAAAGTACATCTGTGCATTGTTTCACTCTCAGTTCTCCCCTTCAAGCTGAAGATATAATAGGAAGCTGCCTGGAAGCCCCTCAAAGACCTGGACCTTTGCTTTGATCTGTCTTCAAGGTCACACTGACATGCACGCGTACAGATGCACACACCTGAATGCATCTTCACACATCCTGTACAATACAAACATGCAGATTAATGCACACAGAGAAGAGAACAAGTGCTTTTGGGGAAACATAAGAGTGGAAATGTCTCCTCCAAATCAGTAACACTACAGAATGATATGATTGCCATGTGGCAAACTGCTATAAATCTCTGAACCATCCTCAACAACATGATTGCAACTGACTCCAAATCCACCTCTTAACTAAACAGGCTTTAATGACCTAATGTAAGGTATACAGCTCGATCCAAAACTGGACTTATGGCTCACTCCCTGCAGTGTTCTTAGTACAGGTGTCAGTCAGACTGATTAGCTTTAAACAAGGTCACGGTCTCAGCATGTTGCACGTTTGGGATTCACTGAAATACAGAAGCTCATTAAAAGAGAATCTGCAGTTCTGTTCATGTGCTGCTTTTAAAGCGTTATTCCAGGAGCAAGGTGTTTTTCCACTGCGCTGGGAATATTAACAAAGTAGAATTTTCACAGATAATTCAATTATTTTTTGGTTATTTCACTCTGACTTTATATTAAGCTTCTAAGTTTCAAATTTCTTCTTTGTAAGCTGCGCACGTGTAGACCGCTGACCTGGTGTAGACGCCATTCTTCCGGCAGAA
Source organism: Sandelia bainsii (assembly GCA_032362345.1). NCBI lineage: Eukaryota > Metazoa > Chordata > Actinopteri > Anabantiformes > Anabantidae > Sandelia > Sandelia bainsii. Next base: position 15,400,512 of record JAUMHL010000012.1, on the reverse strand, counting down.
AGAGTTTTTCACAGACAGCCGTCGGTTGTTGAGCTCCAGAGCGGGGAAGCGTCCTTCGTCCAGGCTGACCATGTCCCCGTGGGTCAGAGCGTTACAGTTGGAGTTGTTACCTGGACACACGTACAGAGACACTGTGTGACCACAGGCCAGACGGACAGACAGGTTAGTGTCTGGGAGGGTGAATGGAACTGATTAATGATGTGATGAGTGAGTGAACAAAACTGGGAATTAATGGATGAAAATAGATATATAATTAAACAGTAATGTGATTAAACATAAACATGGATGAATGAACCATTGGAAGAAAAAGAATGAATGACTGAATTGGAGAGTATTTATAAGAAAGTGACATTTTAATTTCATGCTTAAAATGCTGATCATTAAAATAACATTTTCCTTTCAAAACTGTGTATGGTGTTTTTTTTTACATAGTTTTAAAGGCACAGAGGGAATAAGGTGTGTGGCCCAGTGACTTCAAGCAAAAGGTTGTTATTTTAGCAAATGAGCTTATTCACTTTCTTGTTGAGTTAGATGAAAATGAAGATTAAGATCACAACTCCTCAGTCTCTTTGCTAAATATGCCAGGGGTGTTAATTAGTGAGTTTTAGAGGTGCTGGCAGGCGGATTCTGCTTCCTTCAAGTAGACAAGGCTATCTGTTGCTCCCTGTTTTCAATGTTTTTTAATTAAGCTGACTACTGGCTTAGATGTATTTTGAACAGACAGATTTGAAAGGGTTATTGATCTTCTCATCTAAGTGTATAAGCCTAATTCCCAAAATGTTGCTTTTAAGTTTGACTCAACTCAAAGTCTTTGTCTGCAGCTTTGTTTCTTTTACCGTGTGTGTTCACGGAAACACACACACACACAGAGAAAGAGAGACACTTTCGCAATGAGGTTAATAATAAGAAAAATGTGACACAAATAATGAGTCTAAAGCAATTCAATTTTTTTTTTTTTTTTTTTTTTAGAAGAACTACAGATGCAATTCAATAATGCAATTATACAGTATATTAATACAGAATGGAGAAATGTTATGGAAGGTGCTGCTATACAGTAAATTAATGTTTGGAAAGGGTAGTGCTTGGAGTGTTACAGGATAAAAACACTTTCACTCATCCAAGAGATAGAGGCATCACAGCGAGGCCAGGACCTCTGTGGTTGCTCCTGGACTACTTGAGGTCAATTGGTGGCTACGCAAACACTCACAAAAGGAAAAACCACTGGGTAGGTCCAGTGGCCTGGGCCAGATTCTTAGAGGGGGATATGGAGGCTTTGAGAGCGTCTTTGTATTAGAGTGAGAAGGAACCTCTTGTTTTTCCTCTGTCAGTCAGAAAGATGGGCAGTGACCTGCAGGGACCCCCCTTCCCTCCCCTGCTTGGCAGCTAAAGAGCCATGGTAGAAGTGCTGAGCGGAGGGAAATACCCGCTGATGTAAGAGCTGCATTGAATGAACAAGTATGCCCCCTACTCTTGTTTCTCTACTTCTCTCCTTCTCTGCCTTTTTTCTTCCCATGGCACTCAGTCAATTATGTGATTCATTCGAAATTAGAACATGCCGCTCTCAAAATAAGTAACATCAGGTTCACCGCTCCGTACTTGAAAACTGCAAATCATTAAATCCCCTTGTAAAGAATTAGTATTTTATAAGAAAAGTAAGATTTGCAAATTTTTTCCAATATTGGTGCGTGCCTAGATGCCACGGGATTAGAAGCAAGATATAAGGTTTCTATAATAGCTAGAGGCAATTTTGCAATTGTGTGCACTCACCTGATTCAGACTTCTTGGCGTACTTCTTGCTCTGTCCTCTGATAATGAGGATGAAAACCAGAAGCAGGATGAAGATGAGCCCCACCAGTGCCACCACAACCAGGAACCACCACTCCTCATAGAAAGGTGCCACTTTTTGAGCTGAATAAAACACAGTAAATTGGAATTCATGGTTGTTAAAGCATCTCTTCATATTTCTGTGATGTTCAAATGACCTTAGGGGATTTAATTTAGTCTGAAAATTAATATGATTCAAATTTCTACCAACAAATACATAAAAGCTCACCAGATATAGAAGGAGAGGGTAGACTTGGAGAGCCATAGCCATAGTCGTTCACTCCAATTACCCGGAAGTCATAACTGACCCCTTGTTTCAGGATGTCCATGCTGAATGTGTGTGATGTTGCTTCCTTGGGGATGTCTTTGATTAAGATATCCCACAGTCCCTCATCTGTAATGAAGTTTAAGTTAATTCTGGGTCAGAGGAAACTATAAAGGTTCCAACAGAATTAAACAATGTCAATATGTCTTCGTTAGCAGGTTGTTTGTTAGATATAAGGCTCCGTTTTGGCTGGCAGCTCCCAGGGTAATTCATAATTCTCACAAATATTAAACAATCCATCAATTTCACTGGTCCTGCAAAATTTGCAGCAACCAAATCTACATCATAAACAGTGGTACGGCCATATTTCAAATTAAGCAATGTTAGATGGCTTGCTGCTTGCTTTGGAAATCTTGCCAGAGACCATTTATTACACATCGCTGCTTGTAAACATCAATGTAAGTTTGACTCTTTTAATGGGGGTTCACAAACATAAACATGCACAAGAGTTCATCTGTCAAGTTGCTGAACAAGTTGCTGAAAGTTAGAAAATCTGACGAACACAAAAACAGCTCAGCGAGTTACATGATACCAAAGAGAGTTATAGCCTTTGGCATATGGATAAGAGAAAATAAGAGGGTAGAGGGTGTGTGGGATTCATTGTCCACTGGGCATTAACCTCTGCTATACACTCATCATCTAACAGTCCTGGTTAATGCTCTTTAAAATCTAGACTCAAGTATCCCCCTCAATTTTCACTTTAAAATGGAAAACACATCTCTCCCTGTGAGTCATCTACTATCCATCACCCTCTTAACCCTGCCGGAGCCTGTCAATCACAACTGAAACCAGATGCCAGTCGTATCAACTGCAGCACCTCGATCAATAACCCATTAAAATACCAGGGACACAGACTGTGGGGCAGCAGATGTTGACGTTTTACACCACTCTCCTTAATCAAACTCTCAAGGAGGCTGGCATAAGGCAAGGTCTACAAATTCCTGACAATAGTGGTGATTTTCAGGATGGATGTGACCCTGTAAAGCTGAGGCACCCACCTGAAGGTCTGGCCTCAATGACGTAGCGTGTGATAGGAGCACGTCCTGGGTCCCCGCTGGTCCAGTGGATGGTCAGGGCAGAACCATAGCGTGTGATGAAGGGCTCTCCCGGGGGGCCTGGGGCTCCTGAGGAAGAATAATAAAGTGTTAAAATAAAATACTAAAAACAAAAAAAATGGAAACATTTAAGCTTTATTAAATATGCATCACCAACTGCAGTACCTTCTCCTGGGCCGGTGGTGATGTTGGCCTCCACCTCTGGCCCGTAAATGAAGGTCTTGGCCCGGATGCGGAAGTTGTATGTAATGCCATCAGCCAGATCTTTGAGCTTCAACCAGAGAGGGCCGCTCCCCTTCACATCCACCGTCACTGTCTTACTGACGCCTGGGGGGGAGGGGGAGTGAAGACAGTCGGCACAGGCCACTGAAGAGTCTAGACAAACACACCACATTTAAAGCAGGTCTTACACATGCCAGGCAATGTGGGAGCACACTCATCACAGGAAGACACACACAAATGCAGTAATGGAATTATTAGTGGGAAATATGTTTGTGCGTTTTGGCGCTGTAGTCACATATCACTTATGATGGTAAGATATGTTGCAATGATATGAGCTGTTCAAGTCAATGGTGGTTAGCTTACAGTTCAAGAAAAATGCACACCACAAGATTTTGACCAAGTTAAATGAACCAAAACCAAAGTCCGATTAGAGACATGCTTAAAGTTAGAATCCTATTAGATCTTATAGTGTGCATGAAGCTTTTATAGAAGCCAGCAGCCACTTTGAGCAGAGAAAAAGTGCAGTGGGCAAGAATGAGAGCTTACCCTCTACCGGTGTGCAGGGTTCATAGACAAGACGGTAGCCCTCAATGATGCCATTAGGAAAGGTCGGCTCACCCCAGGACACATTGACCGAGGTGGTGGTTAGCTCACTGAAATGAATGAAGCTGGGAGCACTGGGAGCTGGAACATAAAGAGGTCAAAGGCCAAAAAATGCATGAGTAATAGTCAGTAAACTAAGTATGTGTAAGTGAATTTGAAGGTTTTCCAGAGACAAATCTTTGGACATGTGCTAAAAAAAACAACAAACATGCTTAATGTGTGGGAGCCCAGCCAAACTAAAAAAAATGTTGTGAGTTAGCCTACATAATATTTGTGCATAATTTATATCAATACTACATTTTTAAAGCTGTTCAAAATAAGCCTGGATAGTTTCCTCAAACGTCTTTTCAGAACCGAAACAAACAAGTTTGCTATTACTTTGCTACTGTTGTTTTAGCTTAATCTCCTGTATATTGTCATTTAATTTTAGTCACATCACAGAACTGACATTTAACTTGCCTGCAGTAACCTAAGAAAGAAAATGTGTTAAGGCCTCATAGCTTTGAAAATCTTAACATCTAAGTAATCTATAGTCCAGTGTTACAGCTATAGTCTTTCAATCTTTTTTTCCAGGTGCTGTTTTCTTTGTGTTTATCAAATTGAAAAAGTGATTACTTTCCAATTAGCAAAGTCGGCATCTGCTATTTTTCTTAATGCAGATCTAGAATCACAGTAAAATTGTTGGTGGTACAGGTTTGCAGCTGCATGATGGCTGGTTAAAGTGCTTTTCAGTGATCACGTGTCCTTGTTTACCCACTGAACTGAGTTGATTAGGTCAACACCTTATTTTTGTAATGCTGCAGGTCAAAAGGCTACAGATCGCTTCAAATTACTATTTGACCTAGATCAGACTAATTGACAATCACAAGGCCCAATTTTAACCTCCACCCCCATCGCAGCTGGCTGTGCTTGGCTTTAAAAAAGAAAGAAAAAAAGAAAGAAAGAACATTGTGTAGACATAATGTGCCTGTAAACAGAAGGCTTGCTCAAAGACTTTTATTTAATCCCATCTATGTTTTAGACAAAACAGGAGATTCAGGGAATGACTTCAGACTGGGTTTGCTGATTAGGAACTTATGCTCAGTGTGTCGTTCTGCTAACGTCGTTTGGCACGCTGACAGCAACAATTAGCATCATCTTCAAATCAAATTCTTTCCTCATGGTTGACTCATCCACTTTGAGAAAACTTGCACAGCTCTATAAACTAACATCAACACCACCAGAAGAACATAAATATGACAAATGAATGAACATGGCTGTACACACTCTAATTTATCTGCTTTAGACATATAATCCCATCTCCTCATTTGTCTTCAGCTTGTCTTCTTTTTCACAGTACCTCTCCATCATGTGTTCATTTATATAACAGAGAAATATTTGTTTTACTATTTTGCTTGATTGCAACAGTCTCACTGGTACACTCATTTATTGTGAATAAAGAATATTTACATGCATATTTACTGGTGGTGAGGTTTACCTGCTTGCTGAGTGCGCCCCCTTGTTGGTGGGCTGCGAGGTCCATCCCCAGCAGCGTTGAAAGGGGCTACACTGATCATATAGGTGGTGTAACCAGTCAGGTTCTTTAGTTTAACCCCTCCTTCAGGCATGAACAGAGTCCGCAGCCGCTCTGTCTCATTCTTACGCTGGAACTCCCAAAAGTAAACCTACATGGAATAATACAGGCATTAATAAATATTAATGCATGTCTACAGATGCTGTGGAGGGACTACTGTGCGTCTATAAAACTCAGTCCCATTTAAAACTCCCTTAAGGGAAACATGCAATTTCATTTTATTCCCTGTAAATGTTTTCTTGAGCAACATTCTAAACCTTTCATTATAAGCCCCTCTGGAAAATTCTCTTAGCTGCAAGTGTAAAAATGTGCACTTTATGGTGATTAACATCAAGTAGATGTGGTCTCTTGTGAACCATAAAACATTTAAATGTTTATATAATGTTATAAATAGGAGCCAACAATATTGTCTTGAGAAGTAGGCCCATAAAATGCTCCTGGGCCCGCTATAGCACTTGGCAGTGTTTGCTGGAGATTTTAAGAAAAGTGAAAATCTGACCTTGTAGCCCTGGATGTCCCCATTCTGAGCATCCACAGGTGGAGGATCCCATGTCACATCCAGCTGGGTGGCTGTTGCAGACTGAATGGCCACATTCTGGGGCGGGGCTGTAGGCACTATCAAAGGTTATCGCATAAATTAAACATTAATCATAAGACAAGGACATTTTTTTCTGCATGATAAGGGTTTAGTTTCTGGCATCACTACTCTACTCACTGTGTAGACAGGTACTGTAGCATTATAGCTTAAGGCAAACTAACTAACTTGTTCAGCCTACACAGAAAAGCTCTGGGATTTACAAAAGACAAATTACACCAGAAGTCTCAGCAATATCAATACAAAGGTTGTCAGCAGCAGCTGCATTATGGCAAAATAATTATGCACCTGAGACTGTGTTGATTAAAATGACAGGAATTGTACATACCTGCTTCTCCCACAAACACCTCTTGTGGCGGGCTGGTTGGCCCCTCACCCACAGCGTTGTATATACTCATACGTATCTCATAGCGCTTGTGTTTACTTAGCTCTGCAGTACAAGTGAACAAGCAGGAATATAAAGTTAGAAATCACATAGTATTTAACACCAAACTGTAAAATCTATTTTTTAAGTGTTTATTTTCTCACTTCAGCTCAATTTCAATGCCCAATTCCCCACTGACTGATCCACTGACTCACCACCCGTCCCCAAATTCCTGCACCTACTTCCAGGTGCCACAAAGAATCAGTAATACACACACTAACAAGGAGATGATCTCCGACTGGCATCCCAATCATAAACACAGCTTTTGGAAAGTGAACACTGTTTTTTTTTTACAGTGTTTGGGGAATATCTGGTTAAATTAGTATAATTACAAAGTATACTATGGTATTCATGCACGCACATGGTAATTATGTGGCTGCTGAATGCAGCAATCTGCAGGTACAAGAGAGATACTGTATGTGGCCATCTGCTTTTGTAGTGCATAGCCAAATGAGCTGACATGTGCAAACCACAAAGTATGTTGGACTCAGCTGACTTGCGCTCTCAGTGTCCAAGAATTTCTTTGTACAGAGTGCTTCCACTGGCCCCAGTAGAAGTCTCTGTACCCATGCGATGTGAATATAAGCAGCCAAATGCTGTGTTAATTTGCTTTGCCTGTATCACTATTCAAGGCAGCAGAGCAGACATATGGTGAGGTCCAAACAAAGACACCTTTTTTTTTTTTACCTAATTAGTTTGAGTTACATTGACAAGTACTGAGTACACATGTGGATGTGTGTGCTTGTGATACAGAGACATAACAAAACTTACTATCCAACTCATATTGGGTCAGAGCTGAATCACTCAGATTCCGGATGCTGTAAGGGGCTGCAGTAGAGAGGCGGAAAGAACACAGCAATAAAGAAAAGAGGATTTCATTGTTAAGAAGGGCATTACTTTTGTCAAAAAAAAAAACTACAAAATCACAGTGGTCATACTTCCATGTAAGACCCAGAATGAAAGCAAAATTATAGGCTAAGTTGCACAGAGCAGAAGAAACAGAGTGGTCCCTAAGTAAATGTAATAACAGCCTGCAGCTGATAGCTACTGATCACAAGATGAAATGTTTTGCTATGAAATGTCAAGACCAGGGGGGGAAATCTTGGAAACAAAATAGACCTTTATGAAAGTTTTACTCGGATGGAAATAATGGCGCTGCTGACACATTAACGAAGGAGCAGGATTAATCAACCATGACAGAGCCTAATAATTGTTTGAAAGTGTTACTGAAGTATAGAAGGAAGTAAAATAACACCAACACGCCTTTTGCTGAATTAATTTTGATAGGAAATTTCTGTCTTTGATTACTTTAAATTCATAGTTTATTTAGAAGCTCAGATCACGCACAGTGCATTCACAATTTAAGCTACACATCAGTATTTGTTCTGAATGAAAATGTAACACTACTAAATGTACTGTGTTTGTGCAAGAAACAAGCAACATGAGTGGCAGAAGTTGCAGGTATTCCTCACCAGTGAGCTCTGCCCAGGTGGACACGCTGTTGATGGTATGAATCGAGTAACTGCGGAGACGGTCATATAGCAGCTCACGATATCGAATCCGAAAGCCCAGTAAGATTCCATTGATCTTCTCCTCAGAGGGAGCCTGTTAGTGAATAGATGAGGATTTAAGGTTTAATGTAGCAGACACCTGCAGGACCGAACGCCAAAAGTAGTCTGAAATCCTGCATGTGGCCTAGTTTTTCCACTTCTAATGAGGTGAAATAAATAGTTTATTTCACTGTAACAGGTATTTTACTTGTGCATTTCTACTCTGTAAAATCCTCCTTCATCACTCTGTGCTTTGTCTATAACATCACTGAAGGGACTTACAGTAAATGAAACATGCACACACACACACACACACACACACACACACACACACACACACACAGAAAATCTCTCCACTCAGACTGAGCTCATCCACAGGTGAGTAACATGGAGAAATCCCCCATGGTTGAGCATGAGAGAGCAGACCCAGAGGGGAGAACCAGAGAGAGAAAATAAGTACTTCTCCATCCTTATAAACTCTACAAGTGTTCCCTATAAAAATAAAAATTATGGCTTGAAGCCTTCTGTTTTCCTTTTTAAGACCTGTTAATTCATGTGTGACTGAGTGTTTTTTTTATTTTTATTCACACATAAAAAGAGTAAAAGGTGTGTGTAAAAATGAGCAGCAACCACTCTGTAAGTATAGGTCTACCTTGTATACTATTATGGCTTCTGATTAAAAGCCAAATTCTCAGCGTTTTATTGATTTTCAAAACAATGTAACATAAAACCAGTTGTTCTGTATCATCTTACCTGCCAGCGGATCAGCACGGATGTTGTTGTGTGCGGCGTAACGGAGAGAATTGTGGGTGCTTCATCGGGTGCTGAGAAGATAAAAGAGAGATCAATTAGCTAAACTGACCTAAAAATGTGCACAATTCAAGATGCTAAACCTATCTATGTGCAGTGGCACTCGTAGCATAAATACACAATAGATACAACAGAACAGCTATTGACAGATGAGTCAAAAATTGCAGTTCAAGATCAGTGGAGCACTAGGCAAAGGCTTTAAAGCTGCTGTTATGTGTCATGGTAACTGCAGATGGTGCGTTCATGAGATCACCTGCTGCCTTTACCAGTCGCGTCTACATCCCAACAACAGGCTTATTCATGAAGACATTAACCCCATAGTGATTCAGAGATGTGTAGTGTTAATATCAGACCTTCAAATAGCTACATAAAGTACTGTATACGTTCATTCAGTGTATGAGCATATTAAACGTACACCATAAAAACTTTGACTTTTAAAAGAATATTTGAGCATTTTGGAAAAGCTTCCTGAACTCACACAAAAGCTGATGCAAAGAACTGGTTTGAAAGTAAATGCTGGCTCCAAACTTCCCTTGAACTGGCTTGGAGGAAAACGGGTATGTGAGGTTATAGGTAACCACTGGAAACCACTGGAAAGGCTTTTGCACCCACCCAAAAACAAACAGATTAAACAAAGGACATGTAAAGGAGCTTTGAGGTGCTGTTCAGTGGATTTCAGTGGATTTGGTTACCTAGCTGTTTTACAGTCTTTATGCTAAGCTACACTGACTGGCTAGTGGCTGTAGCTTCACATCTTCTCAAATTGTCGAACCATTCTTTTAAGGTCAAGATAATTTACTCATCAAATATCCACAGTGTGGGTGATGCTTCATCATGATGTTGTTCTTACCATCCTGCAGAGTCGTGATCGCTTCACTTTCCTCGCTGTACTCACTGTCCCCTATGTCATTGGTGGCTTTTACTCTGAACTGGTAGGATGTGAAGGGCTTCAGCCTTAGGGATGGAAGCACAGGAAAGCACATCAATCTTGATGATAAACTACAGCAGTATATCTTACGCCTTTTAAGCCGTAGACATCAAAAGAGAAATGTGGTCTCACTGTGGGAGCCACAAGCTTTTCAAGCAAACTACTAGGTATACTTTAAACTCAAAGCTGACTGCTGCACTTGCTGAAATATATCATTGTTTATATTCTAAATTAGACCTAAATAACCTGGAAACATTATTGCATATAAGGAAATTGTTGATTTGCCAAGTGTAATTTAGCCAAGGGAATATTTAAGTCACTGTAGCAGTGGAGACTGTGAGAACATAAAGTGTTATTTTACTTAGTATTATTCTCTCCATCTAAAGAAAACAAACAGAATTTCATTGTTGTTATAAAGGGAATGCAAATGAACCCCTAACTATAAGCAGGTTAGCTGGTAAGCACTCTCCACCTGGATACTATGTAGGAGGTGACCTCATGGTTGACAGAGGCTGAATGGACTGTCCAGTTGCTCTCTGGAAGTTCTCTGAGCTGCACTGTGTAGTAACGCACAGGGGACAGGCCGTCGCTTCCTGGCTCCCATGACAGCAAAACCTGGCGGGCCTGAACATATTTCTGGGGAACCATGGGGCGGCTGGTGGGCTGGGGACGAGCTGGAAGGACGGACAAACAGACCAAAGGTGTAAACGAGGAAGGAGACATTGGGTAACAGAGGGGTAAAAGGATAGAGGAAATAAATGGAAAATAAATGTCAGGAGGAGGAAGACAAGTGAAGAGGGAAAAATGAAAATAAGTTAGAGCTCATAAATGGTTTTGGAAAAAAAACATAACACTTTTACTTATTGCTTTTTGTTCGCTCACATAACATTGCACAGGCGAGGAAAAAATGTGCAAGTCTGATGAATGAAAAGTAGCTAAGAAATGAAAGTTGCAGAGTAAACAATCCGCAACATGCCTGGAGGGAAGCAGATGGACTGATTGGTTCTCACAACTGTATCAGAGCGCGTCCGATAAACACCCACAGGGCACAAACACTCCTTTAGAAAACACATCTGCTTACTGGACTGTTAACTTGAAGTGCAATGAAGGCTTAGCACAGTTTTCTACAAGTTGTGTCATTACTGAGATCACATACCTGCGTCTGCTCTCAAAATTGTGTACATAACTGCGTTTCCTGTTTGCTAATAAACTACAAACTGTACTTCAAAATACCACTTCACTTAGCAAAAGAGAGATAATGATTTTCTTCATGTTCTCATTCAGAATGTTGTATAATCATCTGCCACATATTCAGCACTCTAACATTCAAATTAAAATACATCACTCATTCAGTAACGTTTGGTTACCTCTTTTCTCTGTGGTGACCACCAGTGCCTCAGCAGCCTCTCCCCAGCCTTTCCTTGTCTGTGCTGTGATGCGGAACACGTAGACAGTCTCCGGCTTGAGGTTGGTCACTGTATACTGGCGAGCGCTGGGGCTCAGCACGTCCACTGTGGCTGTGTTGCTATTGGTGGAGTTGAGGTGGTATGTGATCTGGTAGGCTGGGGAGAGGTTAGGAATAAAGAACCTTACCAGAGGTGTCATATATGTACCTAAGTGGTAAATTAAATCTAGGCTGAAAAATATATTTTAGCTATTTGAAGCCTTAGTTGTTTGTGCTTGTTTTCCTAACAATATGAGGGAAAACAAACTTCCACAGGCAGATTAGTCTCTTCTGAAATGGTCGCATTAGCATCTGCTCTCACATGCTGCTATGTGGGTTTGTCATACTGTACAGTTTAAAATAAATTATCTGACAGTTGCATAATGAATATGAAAATCCACTATTAGCTAACAACAGAATACAACGTCCTTTACAGGTATGCTGGAAAATAACATGATTTGATTTCCCCCAACCTGTACTGTCTAATCCATCAAGTCAGAATAGCATTAAAAAGCAAGAGTTATCACAGGAAGAATACCTGTGGACCTGATGGTCCATTAAACCTAAATGAAAAATCCTATGTGTACAGTATTTGGTAGTTTCTGGGTCTTTAACTAATCCTACCGTGAAAGATAGTTGCTAAACAGGCTTCTAGATTTTCTAGTCAAATTTCATCAGATAAAACTGATTAAGAAATGAAAAGGATCTTGTATACTACTAACCAAGGATAATCCCATTGGGCTGTGAGGGGGACTGCCAAATAAGTCGGACGGAGGTGGTCCGCACTTCAGGGAATAGGATACCTACTGGAGGTCCTGGAACTGGAGGAAACAAAATATTTACTAATAACACAACACAGATGTTAATCAAAGATTCTGTACATTTAATTTGGTTGACCAAGAATCCCACCAAATCAAACATATAGAGAATACAGTATGACCCCAATTTGCTTTTTCACCATTTAAAAAAATTAAGGTGAATAAAATACTGTAGATTTCCAGAAAAAAGCACAGAGGTCACCTGTATAAATCAAAAATCTACTTTCAATAAAGCTAAAACTTGTATGTACTTTCATAAGAGACAATATTATCATGTTTTGCCATAATGCCATTTCACTGCTCAGTGTTGCTCAATCCCATGTCCCTACCATCATCCAAAGTCCTCTCCAGGATGGTTGGAGAACTGGGACGTCCATCCCCAATCCGTGTGAAAGCCAGAACCTGTATCTCATAGAGCACATATTTCCCTAGACCAGTCAGCTGGACACTGTGCGTGGCGTTTCCCTCCACTGTCCAAAAGTGGACTGCACTGTCAGCGTCCTTCTCTTTAAACACCACCTGATCCCACGAGGAGACGGAAGATAAAGAGAAGTTGGCATGAAATTAAGTAGGAGAAATGGTCTCACATACTGTCACCCTGCTTTGAATCCTGCCAAAAAGAGATGACATTTCTAAAAAATAATTAAAGGTTTTAGACTGCTTAGTAAAAAAAGAGCTGTGAAGCATAAAAAGCACAAACAGACCTTGTAGCCCAGAATGAGACCATTTCTGTCTGGCTCAGGAACTTCAAACCAGCGCACCAGGATACTGCTAGAAGTGGTGGCAAAGGCAGACACATTGGTGGGTCCAGAGGAGGGAACTGGAAAACACAGAGTGGAGAGGCGAAAAATGATGCCTGCACTATCCATTGTTTGTCTTATAGTCTAAAAAAATGTATCAGTCATGCTCCTTCTGTGGATATGTATTAACTGTGTGGATGTAGGGGTATGACAAAGGGGCAGTTTGAGTGATTTGCTGTGGATAATCATTTGTGTTTGTGTTTGCACATTGCTTCTTCTTTTCTGGTATACCCTGCAGGCCTGCTGAAAAAAAAGACTCAAGAATAGGCCTTTTTCTCTTCCTTGGCACTCACCCCTGGACATAATACACTGACTCCTAAGAATTTGCTTGAGTGAGTGGAAAAAAAAGAGCACAGGAATTCCACATTTAAGTCCATGTGTTCTCAATTTCCTCAGACTCCTTTCTTCACTCCTTCCATTCCTGACTACACGGTGTCTGGTGAAGAGGGAAAAGAACTGTGGGCTGCTGTAAGAACTTAAATCTGGCATCTGAGTTGTTACTTCTAATATTACTAATAACGTAGCTATTCCACACAGATTTAGCTAAAATTATATTATAAACTAATCAAGATGTTTTTTTTAATTTTGAGAAAATCAATGAAAATATGATGATACAGGAATGTGTGTGTTGCCGTGGGCTGTATTTATGCTTCTCTGGAGATAGATGACATCCAGTTGCTTAGATGTCTCTAGAGCATAAGCCAAAAACGTTTACTAGCTCCTGGGTTTCCTTCTGCGTTGAGCAGCACATGTACATTAAACTTTCCCCCCCTGGCACTGCCTTTTTTTAAATAAAACCAAATTCTCTGGAAAAGTTTTATAAGCATAAAAGCTCCAGGGATTAAAAAATAATAATAGAAGAAAAAAAAAAAGGTTGCTTGGAGTTTGAGGTGTGCTGGAAACAACTCACACAATTAAAGATGTCTCTTTTGTAATGGAGGCCTAAGGGGAATCTGCATGCTTTTTGGGCAGCAAGGGAATTTTTCTTTGCAATTCCAGGAATGACCACTGGGAGTAAGTGGCAGCAAAGCTGATTGGTGGCGCTGTGGACATGAACAACTCCCAAATTTAGCATTTTGCTGACCTGCGTGCTGGGCAAGCTCATTGGTTGGTCTAAATTGTTGGGGAGAGGGATTCAAAATGAAAAGGGGACAAGTGGGTAGGATAATGGATCGATGAATGTTTGCTATTATAATTTATTTATTTAAAATTATGTCATTGATTTAGTTTTCTTTTTCTATTTCTGTTTGTATCTTTTACATTTGTATCTCTCTATGTGTGCACTGGCGATAGCCATGGCCAGAGGCATTTTCTTCTCAGACCGTCCATCCATCCCATTGTTGTGAAAACAATATATCAGCAATACACTAAGGGAATTTCTTCAGAAACTGGCATAAGTGTCCATTGAAACTCAAGGATGAAGTGATCATTTGGGGATCAAAGGTCAGGGTTATTGTGACCTCAGGTCTGTCCTATTCTTATTGAAACTACATCTCAGAAACACCTGGAGGGAATGTTCTTATTAGAATAACAGTCTAGACAGACATGCATGTAAACTGCAACATAACTGGTTGGTGAAGGCATACGACTGTGAAGTGGTAATTCCAGTTATTGTCTTGTAATGTTACTGTAGGGTTAATAAGCTTGAAGAAAAAGAGGGATAATGTGGTGTTAAACCAAGGTGTAAAACAAACACCTTGGTTGTAAGAAATTCTAATTTCATAGCCGTTTCTAGACAAGAATGTGCAGTTTGCAGAAAAAAACAAGTGTTTTTAGTAATTAAGCAAGCAAAACCAATGTTTTTTCACCTAATAATGTTTTGCTGCTTGCTATTACTCCAGGATCATAGTCTGAACCACTTACATCAGAAAAGCGGTTGACAGATGAGGTTCTAACTCACCAGACTCCCTCGTCCTGCCTCTGACCGGATGGCTCCAGGGTCCCATCCCGATGCCATTGACAGCCTGGACCCTGACCTCATACTCTGTCCACTCCTCTAAGTCCTCAATAGTGAACTCTCTTTCCAGACGGTCAGCAATGACATGGGTAAGCGCCCGGCCCTGTGAACCAGCACGGGAGTACTGAACCCTGTAGCCCACCTGCTCCGCATTTCCATTGTATTCCCATTCAGGCAAAGGCTGAGAAAGGAAAAAAAGAGAAAAAGTGGGTCAGAACAAACCATGTTCCTTGTACTAGATATGTTCAATATACATACAATAACACCACAACTTGGAAATGTAATGGAAAATGCAGAACTGATATGCACAGGAAAAGCAGTTTCCTAATTACCATCCATCGTAACCACAGGCTCGTTTCACTTGCGGTGCGCAGGGTGACATTGGCGGGGGCCATGTCAGGTGGAGCCGGTAGGGTCTGGATTTTCCTGGATGGCTGGCTGGGTGGACTGGTGCCCACTATGTTCACCTGACGCATTCGGAATCTGGAGTTTGGAGTCAGAAATTATTATAATGCAGCATCTACAAAGGAATGGTTTAATTTGTAATAAAAAAAAAAAAACAGCTCAGAATTTGGCAAAATGAACATGAGCTACCAGCATTAACGTAGTACTTGCAATGTGCATCCTCTTACATGAGGCTTATTGCATTTGAACTGAGATCACAGCACTGAATATGAATACAGCATGAATATGCTGAGTGGAGAGCTTATTTGTGTTAGATTCAAGATTCAAGATTCAAGATTCAAAAAACTTCATTAATCCCAGAGGGAAATTGTTTTGCCTCGTTACAGCTGCTCTCAGTTCAAAAAGAAAGACAAGAACCACAACCATAAAACATAAGATCAGCACCAACAGAAAATACTCAGTACGTAATACTAATACACAAATACACAAAGCACAGAATACACAAAAACAAAAAACATGATAAGAACATAGAAAAATTTAAAAACGGATGGAAATAATAATTATGATTGTAATTACAGCCTGAATATGCAACAAAACAATTTTTTTATCCAGTGTGAGCATTTAACACTAATGAAATGTAAAGTGGGTCAAGTGGCAGCACTGATGCTGGAATGATGAGAACTATGGCTGTTGTGGGTCTTTAGGGGCTTGGCCCTGTGAAATGTTATTTGGTTATATCGAACGTGATCATGGAAAACAAGCAGACTGCGCCAAGATAAAGATAAAAAAATATGTAAAAATAAATTTCAAATCACTCTAACCATAACAAGCTTGTATGGAAATCAAAGGAAAACAAAATACGATAAGCTCCTGGGATAAGCTGTAACTAGCCGAGATACTAAAGTGCACATACACCTCATCTGTTGTCTGTCACAGTCTGCACAGTCTTAATTTCCATGTTATCTGGCACAGCGTAACAATATAATGGGAAAGTTATGAGCAGGTTCATTCCAAAAAAACCCATTATTTTACTATAATAATGCTGTGACTACCTGCTGTGGCCCTCTGCACACATTACCTTTTCTACATACTTGATTTTATTTCATTTTTGGATGTCTGGCCAAGGAAAACTGATAAAAATTAGACATCCACACTGGTCTCATTTTCAGGTTTGTTTGATTGTTACATTCAGATTCCCTTAAAGATGAATCTCGGCAGAAATGGTGAAGCAGATTTCCTGTAAGCTACCTGTAGAAGGTGTATGGGTTGAGGTTTGGCACTTCTAAGGAGCGAGCCTCAGGTTCGTTGGAGACCTCGTGGACCATCACCCAGTCCTCATTTTCTCCTACCACACCCACCTGGTATGAAAACACCAATCATCACAAATGGAGGGAGGAGTAGCAGTGAGCAAAACTGCTAGCAATGCAAATCTACGCGACCCGATCCCGGATAAGCGGTTGATAGTGGAATGGATAAAGAAAAACTGAACCTCAGCTTTGGAATAAATCTGCCTCACCTGAGCCTCCACCTGCCAGCGGGAAATGGAGGTTTTGCCATCGTAGCCAGGTTTAAACTGCAGGGTGACAGAGCGAGGGCCAATGTTGGAAATTGCCATGTTGGTAGGAGGACCAGGCAGCTCTGTGAAGAAGAGGTAGAAAGAGACAAAGTTAGACAAAGGAAGAGAGAGACAAAGAAATGACAGAGAACAAATAACATGCACTACTATATAGTATTTGCTTTCCCTGCATGTCATACATGTGGTGGTTTTGGTTTGTAGGCTTTACTTGGGAAAATCTATCTACTACGGCACCCTCTTGTGGCTGTACAGATACTGCACACATGTGAGGTTTTCAGCTCTCCCTTGTGCTCCCAACATCAGCCAACACAGCAAAAGCAGATTAGCTTTGTTAAAAAATGCTTACACACAGCGCGCAGGCAGAGACAATGTCATGAATGTCAATTACACTTCAGTTATCTAGAGATACGATTCAATCTGATATCCTACTGTTTACACTTGAGCTGAATCAACAATAAGAATGGATTATTCCCAGGAATTCCCGGAGGGGAAACAAATCTGAAAATGGTGAATTCAAAGAACAGCGGGAAGACATGTTTGTGTATATGAACAGCATTGTTTGTGTGTACTCGCTTGTGTGTGCATACACATACATATCACTCAAATCATTGTTCATATTTTTTCCCTCATGTTTCCCAAAAGATAAATATTAAAACCTACCATAACATATCCTCATTCCAAAGTGCAATATAGTTTACATAAATCCTAGCTGAAGTCAAATCAGTGCATACTGGAGTGTGGAGAGAGGCATAATATTAAAAAGATATAATCACTCCCATGGGCATACTAAGCAATTTTTTCCAAGATAGCTTAAATGCAGGTGTATTCATCCCTAATCAAATGCAGATTATATGTGTTGCAGTGAAATAACCACCTCTAATTCATCTGCACGATTGATTATTCAGGTGGCTTTTAGCTGGATCATTAAGGTACAGCACACAGGCGTTTTCTTTACACATATACAAAGGGATTAATCACCATTCTGGGGACTATAACTGCTGCTGTGAAACCTGCTATCAATTTAACAGCCTGTCATTTCACAGGTTTCACAGATGTCCAGGCTCTGAATGCTGCTCTAGTAATTGACGTGGGCATTGTATTTCTATTACACAATTTTGCAAATATGAAATCATTAAACACTGCAATTGTCCATTATGCTCACATGGGAGCTATATGTATAGTTTTTTTTTTTTTTTGGGTTGCTAGGGTCCAATATCATTGTGTGTCTGGTGCCAGTGTTCACCAATGTGCAATGTGAAATAGTACATATGCAGAAAGGGAAGGTTCGACAAAAGTTCCTAAAAAAAAAAAAACCTGATGGTGTCAGATTGAAAGGTCATCTTGGTTTGGGTTAAGTTATATTTAAATTTAAAAAGATGTAAATTTAACAGAAAGTCTGCATTACAAGCCCCTAATAAAAACGCTACTGAGAATCCCATTTTCTTATTTAAGAAAGTCTAATTGTAATTAGGGTGTATTGTACTGCCCAATTAATATGTGTACTGATTGTTTGGTAACTGACCTGGTGGGACGCCTGAGGATATGGTGGAGGAGGACAGCTGGCCCTGGCCTTTGGAGGTCATCCCTGCCACTTCGATGGTGTAGGTGGTGAGAGCAGTGAGTCCAGTAACCCTGTACTCTAAGGTGACATTTGGCAGGTAGTGGGTAACTCTGGTGTTGGTTCGGTTGTACTCCTCCCACGAAATGCGATAACCTGAAGAGCAGCAGAGACGGGTTAACAGCAGCAGACAGAGAATCCTCTCAGGGAAAATTTGACAGCAGTTTAACTACAATAGCGGCTCAGCTCGCATGCTACGGGGCGAGCTAACAGAAATATCAAATTAACTTCATCAAGAATTGAATATAGCAAATTAAATCAGCCTGTGATTATACCTCCCTGCACACACACATTCTCCATCCACACACACACACACACACACTTACCCTCTCTAAGTTAATGCAATTTACTCATTGGCCAGCAGCTCTTTTCATGTAATTTCATAAGGCATTAGGTAGCATTTCTTGCCAAATCAATAATTTCACATGGCATGTCAGTGTTTGTCTCCCGGAGATGTGCGACACATTAATTGCTTTTGAAAGTCACTTCACAATATGCTGCCACATCTCAGCCTTAGTAAACACTTGAATATTAATGTCACTGGTGGGTATTTGTTCTTTACTCGAAGTTTGTACAGAAGGAAGCCAGAACATTACATAAACTCCAACAGAATTGGCTCATTAGAAAGATCTTTAATTAGGATATTTGTGCATGTACATCTCCGAACTAATGAAACTAAATGCTCACTCTGTACATTATGATTTGTACTAATGTACTTTCTTTACTTTTCAAAGCAGGTTACAAAATAATATCTATGACATTTGTTCTGGTTTATGTTTAAACAAAGATGTGTCGATGTACTACTGTATGCCACTAAACTGAATTACAGACATAGTGTCTTATTAAAAACAACTAGTTGGGAGCCTTATGAGAAGCAAAATTTATCCAAAAGCCAGAGTTCTCAGTTATGCTTGACAGTTATGTTCAGGTACACTGCCATCAGCAATAAAAATGGTTTTAATGGTGTCCCTGGGGAGGCATGACTTTGTTTGTTGTGTAACTTGGATGAAAACTGTGTATTTTATATTTATTGCTCATTATATAGCATTATGATATTTGGGCTACATTCTTTTAGTAAAATGCCCTTTGTCTCCTTATTGTGCAGTACTTAGAAGAGTAGACAGTGCTCTGTGTTTGCAATGAGCTGACAATGATCTGAATGACTCAAAGATAATAAACAAGAAACAATGAAGTAGCACCTTAAGAGCTTTGTGTGCTACACTCACTGAAAACTGCCTTAGACAAACAATTTCTCACCTATTTCTTTCTCTCCTATTTCACTTATACTGAGTATATTTTGGGAGTGAAGTGAACGTACCTGTGAGAATTCCATTCTTCTCGTTCGGCTCACTCCAGCTCACCTTGAGTGAGGTGTCCAGGATCTCAGTGAAACTTAGGTGACCCACAGGTCCCGGGGCTGGACAGAAACAAGTAAGAGTAATGAGCAAATGATCCACTTTCCATACAATCTGAGCTCATTGCTCATCAGTGGGTATTCAGGAGGTGAGCAACAAACTGGTGACCGCATTTGCATTTTTTAATAAGTTCATAACAAAATCAGTAAAAAGGGGTAAAAGCTGAAAAAAAAACATTTTGATGACAAGTTGAGCAAAATGTGAGTTTTAAAGCTTAACCAATAATCTCTAATGGAACTAAGTCCCAATTATGATGATCCTGTCTGACTGAGACTGTACTTATTCATTACCAGTTCTCTACAACTTTGTTCTGCATGAATAATACATTTTGCCCGAAGGATGTGTTACTATGAGATGTTTGTGTCCCCATGCCACCAGACAGCGAAGAAAAGTCTCTTACTGTCCTCATGTGTCCTTAGTGCTTTGGGCAGGCTGCGGGGGCCGTCTCC
Organism: Sandelia bainsii; assembly: GCA_032362345.1. NCBI lineage: Eukaryota > Metazoa > Chordata > Actinopteri > Anabantiformes > Anabantidae > Sandelia > Sandelia bainsii. Next base: position 15,380,121 of record JAUMHL010000012.1, on the reverse strand, counting down.
GGGTGTAGTGAAACACAGCACAGAGGTGTAATAATCAGTGAACTTCTTCAGACCTGTCACATATCCCACATGAACGCTGTCCTGGAAGTTCGGTCGCACTGTTACCATAGTAACTTCTTTGTCCCTGCCAGGCTCCCAGGCCAGCAACTAAAACACACAAACAAACAAAAAAAAAGGTGAAGCTAATTAACCACCCAGTCCAAAATAAAGCAGCTAATCGTTTTCTGTAATAATTCTCACACATTTATTTTCACAAAACTAACAGCAGTGTCTCTTTCTCGTAGTCCTGAGCCACTCTGAGGAGTTATCTGGCATCATAGCACTCGTGGATATATTTAGAAAGATGCCCTGAAGAGTTTTGACTGGGAGGAAATAGCTGAATAGCTCCACTAAGACTGGAAGAGGAATAGAGAGTGAAGGCTCAAGAGACGCATGATTGCATCCCAATCCATTCATGCATTTTGATTGCAGACCATATAGCATTTACAAATGGGACCTGGATTGACCAATTAGGTGCTTAGGTAATGAGTTCCAGTGGCATTAATAGTGTGTTCTTTTCCAGTTAGCAGAGTGGTGAAGAAGCTTCCAGGGAAGTAAAGAGTTGGCACAGGGATGTAAGATGGATAGATGCCCGAATGTCTGCCATTCTCTCCTTTTTCTTATCCCATAAATTCTTCCTTTGCCTACATTTCTAACACCTTTCACACTCTTTGTTTCCCTTTTCCTCACTGCTGCTTAAGTGTCTCTCTGGAGAAGAATCTGGTATTTAAAATTCAACTTCAACTTAAAATTCAAGTTTGTACAGTGACCCTTCCACCCAGCTGAGTAAGGTGTGTGGAGCACCATTGAATAGAGAAACAAAAAGAAAGAGAGAAAAACCCAATGAAATAATTAAGCCTCAATAGAGTCAATGAAGAACTATCCTATGGATATGGCTTTATAGCTCCCTGTGGGCTACATTCATTTCAGTGAAGTATACACAAGAGACATAGAGGACTACTTTGAAGAGGCCATGAGAAAATAATGAAAACATTCATCATTAGGTGCACATGGCTTTACAATAAATATGATAAATGGTTACAAAGACAAATAAAATGACCTCCGACTGACAAATGAGTGAACCAAGTCCATTGTTCACGATGGCACCAAATATCTTTTTCCCCTTGGCTTTTACCTCTCGCTTGCTACACAGAATGTGTGATACTACAAGTTCAGCTCTGACAGCTCTGTCAATGGACGTGATGACCGGTGGTGATGGCACTACAGCAGTTACTGACCTTGTAGCCCTGGTTGATGCCGTTGATGAACTGAGGGTTAGGGGCTGTCCACGTAAAACGGATAGTTGTCGAGTTGACCGGCTCAGCCTGCACGTTGCCGGGGGCGATGGTGGGTACTGGAATGGATGAGGAGGAGAGGAAGAAAAAGAGCAACAGTGAAGAGGCGAATGAAGAAAAGAATGAAGAAGTAGTGGCAAAAAGATGAAGGCAAAAAAACAATGGTGCGAGAGCATCGTTCAGCTGACTCCTTTAAGTCTGCCTGCATCTATTTTGATGTCAGAATCGATCCCTGCTGCACAGGTCAGGGCAGATACTGCCATCAGTCTCTTTCTGATGACACTTACACTTAATACCAATACTCCGCGGGTTTCTTTGTGTCAGATGCTTATAGATTTTAGGGGTATCTTTGTGTGGTCCTTACAAAGAAGAGCAGTTCTTACATAAAAGAGTAAAAAGAGTTAAAGATAATGTAGCTGATGAGTCAGCACAGGCACCGACTTTCATGAGATGGTTGATCACACACTGAACAAAAAAAGTCTGCTATCAGCTCTGATATTTGATCAGTAACATGGGTGATTTGAGTGCTCACCTCCCTGCAGAGTCCACTCAGTGACTTTATGGCTGAAAATGCCCAGACCTGCCCCATTGTAGGCAGCCACCTCAATTTCATAGTTAGTCCAGATGATGAGGTCCTCCAGCAGCAGATTGGTCACATCTGGGCTGGAAATGTTCTTGATTTGGTAGTCCACCGGCAACCCAGTGAGACGGTACCTTTAAAGAGCACAGCACAGGAATTTTAAATGATGGGAAAAAAATCACAACCAACAGAAATCTATTGTGGATAAGGGTTAATGTGTTTGCAGTGATGTCTGTATAGCAAATTTTAGATGGTTCACTGACAGAGACAGCACAGTGCTACTACTACTTTGATTTTTTTTTTTTCAATCCTGCAGCATACTAGGGGTCCTGCTAGAGGGAGACAAAGCGCCAGCAAACAAGTAATTAAAAACCACAGACAGCACTAACAGTCTGGAAAACACCTGCTGTTTCATTTGTATGCAATGAATAAAGAAAAGTCTGACAGAAAACCAAACAAATTATATGTTTACAGGATTTACAGTGAGTGTGGCACATTGCTGACTCCGCTTATTACAGCAGATAAAGTTTCTGGAGTTAAATCAGTCCTTACATCTTAGTTTTCTCTCACACTAAATTATTTTTTTATTCAGTGGTGTTAATTGACCCCACAGGGGATCTTCAGAGAAACATGTAGTGTAATTTAATCTCAGCAGCTTACTATTACCAAGATAACAGACGAAAAATTATGTGAAACACAGAAGTAGATATACATTGGTTGGGTGAGTTTAATAGTTTGTAAAGGGTTTCATCCACTGTATATTAAAATTTGGATATTATTTTAACATCTTTTTCTGTTTTTTTGTATTTGTTCGTAGAGTATAAATTCAACTTTTCAAGACCAAACAAATGAAAAATGAAATGAATCAATAAAGAAAAGATCTTACCGCACAGTGTACCCCCTGAGGATGCCGTTCTGGTGGCTTTCCGGTGGAGGCTGCCACTGGATCATGATGGACTGGTTGGTCCGACCACTAGCAATGACGTTCTGAGGAGGAGCACTGGGGGGCTCCTCTGGGAGAGAGACACTGCAGAGCACACATGAACACATAGATACATGCTGAGATATAAAGAGAGAGGGCAAAGTGAAACAGGATTTAAAAAACATCTCCTTTGTTCAAGCCTCTGATGAATCCCTATGTGATCCCCCCCCCCCAAAAAAAAGTGCCCATCCTCAATAGCACATCTAAGAAAGACATAGGATGCCTTTGCTATTCCACCACATAAACACTATATCTTTACCCTCACATAACAGCCTGACTGCCTGGGGAGAAGATGAGAGTGAAATCGGTGGCGGTAACTTAGTACCAAATGGTGTCACGGAGTGTTTGGAGTCAGCCCCCCCCCGCAACACACAGACGGAGCCCCCGTGGATCTCCTCTGGTAAGGGAGCTGGCAGCATGAGGCAGTGTGGCAGACTGGTGGAGGGACGAGGGGGAGAAATGCTTGAAGCTGTGCAAGGCCACGGAAAGGCCAAACCTGATCTCGCCTCAAACCTAAATCCCTCCCGTGGCTTTTAGAATGTGAAAGAGTTAGAGTGAGTGAATGTGTGTTTACATGCGTTTTGTGCATGTTTGTGTGTGTATCTGCTTTGGTAGGCTTACACATACATCCCTCTTCACTGCCTCTTGACTGAACGGATCAGTCAGACTGGTTGTCCGGGAAACAGACTGCATGAGTGCTATGTGCTATTTATTTACAGCTGCAAAGTTCTGTTCTAGGTAATTCTGAAGTTTTGATAGCTGATCTGATCTTCCTACTATCTCTCACTGTAGCTGGCAGTCAAACAGTGTTCTAGGTTTTTGAAAAAAGTATTTTGTATAAACAGTGTTGATGTGCACTAGACAGAATAGATGAATGAATGCAGATGCTAAATTCTATGACCTCACTGTCTGACATGCGTCTTTAGCTCACCGGTCTGTCTCCTTGCTGAATTGCCCCTTCCCCACATCATTAACGGCACAGAGGCGGAACTGATAGGAGCGTGCTGGGATCAAGCCATTGACCGTCACTGCTGTGGACTCTGGCTCAATGTTGGCCAGCAGAATGGCCCAAGGAGCATCTAAAACGGAAAAAAAGGAAATCAAGTTTTACACCTTGTTCTACATGCACATGTGTCTTGTTCTGCATCTTGTTCACTGCTATGCCAACCATTCACCTTAACATCCCTTAAAATGTAACATTTTTGTAAGGAAGGAGTCTAACATTTCTAGTAATTTCACTAACATTTAGAAGGGATATTCACTTTCATGCCTGCAATCATTTTGTCACGGCAGCGCACATTTTAAAATTCAATTTCATTAAAAAAAATAGTCATGCTGAGAGAAAAAAAAGAAGCAAAGGAAAAAGAATAACGCATAAGCATAACGTGCTGCGGATTACAAGTGCACAGCTGCACAGTGCATATTATGTGACAATTCCAGAGGCAGGCTGTGGTGTAGCTTACATGTTTAACTTTAGATTAAAAGCAATAATGAATATTTTTCAGTCTTCGTGATCATGCTCTTGAATTTTTGTCAAGTTCTTTGCTGTACACTCAAAAGTCTCTGGGAAAAACATCGGCATCATAGAAGCTCGACTGCATGGAAAAGTAAACAAGGACACGAAGAAACGTCTTCTTCGCTTATTGCTGCAATGGTTGATCTCAAAAGCAGAGATCCCTCTCTTCACCCTACGCAACACCTTATAAATAATTTATACATCCTAAAGTTGAGAAAACTGGCACAAGGGATACAAAGCACAGATGGACGGGATGTGACCAATGAATGCACGACTGGGTATTACGTGACTTACTGTTCTCAGAAACCTCCAGTATGTAGCGTATGAGGGGACTGTTTCCATCAAAAGGCTTGGCCCACGCGAGGTCGATAGCTCTTTTTTCAGATGTGCTCAGCACGGCTGTAGGGTTCTCTGGGGCATGGGGCAGCTGCCTGCAGGGAACAGCGGGACAACTTCGATAAATAAAAGAACCTCTCTTATGACAGCAAATCCTCTGCGGGGCCAGAGAGTTACCGAGCGTTTTGTTCTTCTCTGAACGCCTCTTGAAGCAAAGCTGAATGTTTTATAACAGAGAGATCAGTTAGACAGGTGATGAAATGCGGTGAGACAAGATAGCAAAGATGGGTCCTTGTCAACATGGACACACTGGCAAACAAAACGAGATAGATATCACCAGAGGGAAGGAATAGATTGAAAAGCAGAAGGAGACAGATAGGGAGAAAATGTACAAAGACCTGAATAAATGAGACCAAAGCTGTGGATCATTAATTCATTCGGTCATAAATTCAGATAAGCACAGACAGATTGATAGATAAACCTTATAGCAATGAATGGATATAGGCAGTAATTTAGTCAGAAGAAAGCCAGCCAACGAGACAGCTGATAGGGAGAGAAAGAAAGACAGAAACAATCAGTCAGTCAGTCAGTCAGTTTGGCAAACAGGAAGTTAGATGTCTCATTCATATTCAATTTACCCTTGCTGCAGTGACTCACCATGTACCAAAGTACAACAGTAGCAGGCAAAGTTTGGGGGAAAGAGAATTTTTGAGATGACAAAAACAATACAGGAGTGTTTGTATGAGTATGAGTGTGTGTGTGTGTGTGTGTGTGTGTGTGTAGTATCACACATAGCAAATGGCGGAGAGGGTCCCCTGGGGCTAGAAGTGTGTCAGGGAGAATGAGGACAGGGGAGGTGAGGAAGAACAGGTGTCATTTAGGTGGAAATGAGTCACAGGTTCAATAAGAAGAGGCAGAATAGTAGTGAAAGGTTGGTGGTGGTAGACACGTGTGTCTGTTTCCTGTTCCACCCTGTGTCTTTGCACTGAAGAATGTAGGAGAACAAAAACAAAAACAAAAACAAAAGGAAAATAAGAAAATGGCAAGTGATGAAGGTGAGGGGGGTTACCTGACACGGAGATGTGCACTGCGGGAGTCGTTGCCACCAACCGAGGTGACTCTGCATGTGTACGTGCCTATGTCACCTGACCAGGTTTGGGAGATGTGGAGCGTGCCGTCTGCATCCAGTCGGATGCGAGGAATGGACTGGACATTGATCACCGAGCCATCTTTCTCCCAGACATGCCTGCGACACAATGTCATCAGTCAGTGGAGCTGTCCTTAGCGTTATGATCATTGTCATAATCATCATCACATCACTGCATCATTTTATGCTGCAACTTCATTCCTTCAACAGTGTCAGTCGATCGTTTTAAACAGACTATTTTAAGTTGCACAAAGTAGTGGCATTTATCAGCCTGGTTGTTATTCTCATGTTTTTGTCCATTATGTCTATTAGGCACAATGCAATATTTCTCACGACTTTCACTACACAGATAAGGGAAATGCGCACTCAAGCAACTATACCGTCAACCATGGCAAGAAGTGCAAGCCTTCTACAGCTTTCCAAAAAGCTTCAATTTAACACTAATCTTAAAAAACACTTGCATTTTGTCTAACTCAGGAGGAAGACAGAAAAGTGTTTAACTGCCATAATGGACAGAAACATGAGAATAAGAGCCAGGTTCACAAACGCTGAGTATTTTGATAAAAATGCAAGTTAATGTGAACTGACCCAGATTTGCTCTATGCACCATGAAATGAGATTTAAACAAGTCAAAATAGTGCAAACGCTGCAAGATGAAAAATCACTTTGCATTTGTTCTGAATGCACCTTTTTAATAAAATCTATTTTTTAGTGAATGCAAAGTTCATAAGAAACTAATAATCAAGTCATGGCTATAGCCATATATTACGTGCACCAGCCTCATTGTAAACCTAGACTTTCAAATCCTCGCTTCCATTATTTTGTTACCACCTGATGGAATGTGAATAATGATGTACACTTGCATGTCAGCTTCAGATGTGAAGTTAACTCTCTTTGACAGTAAAGCAGTAAACAAACTTTTCTCGTTTCACGTTTTGTTGTTTTTTGTTCCACCGCAATCCGAGAAGAATATGTTATTAGTGAGACATTTCATGTTTCTCCCCTCTGTCTCTTCAAACTCGTCATCAGAGCTGCCCTGAATGCATGTCACAGCGGCTGATGGCTGCATATCACATGCAATGATTCACATTCATCAAAACTGCACAGCTCAAACGCAGCTTCAGATGTTTGAACCTTCTCGTCTGAGTAGAAAGGGAAAGATCGGTCTGTTGATCGCTATTGATGTGGGCTACAAACCCGGGGTTCAGTAAAATGTCTCTTGTGAGAGCTGTGTGTTGCGCTGCTTTGTACTGCATTTGTACATTTAAGGTATGACATACATGCACATCGGAGGTTGACTAACATGTTTAACATCTGTAGGTGTATATTTCTGTACTGCAAATCCATGTTACAGGTTTACACACTTTTTTGGTGGAACATACTAAATTCTTGTGGGGGAATAGAGCAGAACAGCATGAATACTTCGTGTTCAGGCCTTTACGAGCAAAGGTGGGTTACAAGGAATTATTACTTAGTGATGAAGATTCTTCATTCAACAGGTCAATAAGTCAATACCTCAAGTAATGCACATAGGTGTATGTGTCAGGTGTATAGGATAAAAACAAAACTTCCACAAAAGCATCCATAGACTTATTTTTTCCTTACTACACTACTGCAACCCTCTTTTCACCAGCCTTGGAAAAGCTGCACTGCAAAAACTGCACATTTTCCAGCCATGTAAAGCTGTATGTAAACTCGTTTTGATTTCTTTACATTGACTTCCTATCACATTTGTCTGTGTGGTCAGGAAACCACATATATAAGTAAATATCTCTGAGGCTTTAAGTCTTCAGATCAGGGCTTGTCCACTGAATTTTGCTCCCGGCTTAAGACCGAAGGATACTGTGGCTTTGAGGTTATGGCTCCTGTACTATAGTCTTTTTGGACTTTATTTTTTTGTATAAAGCTGGTGACATATTTTATTTTATATTAGTCATTATTCAAATACCAGTAAAAGAATAAAACTATAATTATATGGTAAGATTTTGCCTGTGTACCCAGTGCACGAGATAGCTTATTCATGTTTGCCACTGACCTCCATTGCTATTAAAAAAACGATTGAAAACACATCAATGAGACACACTAGGTGGTCAGTCAATACACCATCCTGCTGCCCTAAATACTCACTAGTGCACCAAATGTGTATTAATACACAGCTGAAAATAGTGCCCAACAAAGACATTATTAACATTTGCTTAAACAACACTTTATGTCCAGCTGTCCAGCTGTTTTAAGGAATTACTACATTAAAAATTAAACCATTATTGAGAGAGAGAAAAAAACACATTGTTGATTTTGGAGTCTCATCTGGTGACAATAAGGAAAATGTAGAATAAAACCAGCATTATTCTTTAAAAAGACTTTCCGTGTTTCTGAATCCTTACCTGACAGTTACACTGGGGTCATGTGTGACTCCACATGTCATAATGGCTTTAGTTCCTTTGATAACACTCTGGTCTTGTGGGGGGGTGGTAATACGCGTGCGGGCTTTGGAGAAAAAAGGATCACAGTGAGAGATGAGATGAAGAAAATGACAAAGAGAAAACAGTCAACAAAATGTTCTTCCTGAAAAAAAAAAGACAAACAAATAAAAAAAAAAATCTCTGTTGAAATGACATGCTGCTTTTTTTATTTATTTTGTTCCTTGATGGCTTCTTGCAAAAAAACAAAAAACACAGCAGTGAGAAATTCAGGTTCAACAGAAGTGTGCTTTTGTATATGAAAGAAGTGAGTACAGCTTTATTATTATAGGGCACGACCTTGTTTCCCACCCTCTGTTAAAAAGACATACCACTAAGTAAAACGTCACCCTTTTTTTGTCAGGGAGGAATGAATGTGAAGAATTTCGTGGGCATTTAGAAGACATAACATCAGTAGTTTGTGTTTTTAAAAGTATGTGAAAGGCCTTGTCTGTCCAATCCCTGCACACTCACCCCAGACCACGAGGTCAGCAGATGCCTCGTCGATGCCTCTGGAGTTGCTTGCCATGCAAGTGTAGGTTCCAGCATCTGAGATGTGCGAGGGGGAGATGAGCAGGCTGCCTGACTCGAGTAGGGTGAATCTGGGCAGTTGGACTGAGCCGCTGGCCAACACACGCTCACCTTAGACAAAATAGAGGGTAGAGAATAAAATGAAGCATTGAAGGACAGAAAAGGAAAGGAAAGTGGATCATGAGGAAAAAACAAGGACAGTGTTTTCCTGATCTGCTATTGGGATGCAAACATGAAAAGCCAGGTGCTGAGTAAATCCTGGTAAAGGAATCCAATCAGGCTTTATTTGTTAAGCCACGGCAAACTACAGTCCCTTGTGTAACAGATAACAGACATCGTAATCCCTAAGTGTGTGCGTGCCTGCGTGTGCATGTGTGTGAGACCTTTCTGCCAGGTGATAGCTGGTCTCGGAGCTCCAGAGGTCTCACAGTGGAGGATGACTGACATACCGTCGATCACAGTACTGTCAGAGGGTCCGGCTGTGATATTTGGAGCAATGCCTGAGGGGACACAAACACACAGAATAAAGGAAGAGCTCAATACAGTAACGAGAGAAGGTAAGAGGGTTAGAGAGGTGGGAGAATAACTGTCTGTGGCAAAACCCCACTTCAAACGCATTTCTTGTAAGCGCCAGCCTGCTGCATCTCAGCGTTTAGTTGATGCTTTGTTCCACTAATTCGACACAGCCTTCACCTTGGAGCCACAACTGTCTGCTGCTGGCCTAGTTTTATCCAACAGTGGATAGTGGATATAGTAAGAGTAAATAGGAAAATGACTGAGGGAGAAGCACAGACAGAAAGAAAAGGCAACATGTAGATAATTAAACTCTCCAGTTGCGATATGCAATACATCAGTACTTTTATAGGATGACAGAAAATATGTATCTCTCCCCAGAGAAAAGATGGAATTAGGAGTTATAGCAGCAGAGTCAGTCTCAGGACGTGTTGAGTATAACAGAAGGAGAAGTGGGGACAATAATATGTTGAAGAAAAGGGAGGTGAGAAGATGAGATCAGGAAGGAGGAGGAGAAGAAGAGGAGACATCATGAGAGAGAGAAAGAGAGCGATATGGATGGAAGGGGCGAGCCAGCGAGGGAGAATATTATGAATTCTGATAACATTATGCAGCGACGAGTGAAGTCAGCAGGAACTGAGACAAAGTGAAGAAAATTACATGTAAGAAACTTGCCAAACAGATGCATGGGGAGAGTAAAATTACCCATGATTTTTACATTTCAGTAGCAGCGCAAGCTCAGAAAGAAAAAAATCTCAGGTGAAATTAGAACTGGGCACCAAACATTGCGTTAAGGTTGAATGTTCTTTCGTGTGTTAATGTAAACTTAATCAGTGTAGGCATAATTGCCAGTTTATATTATATTTATATATATTTTAGATAATGCATCTGATGAAATGTTTTCACAATAAACCATAACTTTGCAAACTATGTAAAAGGAAGACTATTGTATAGTACACATTCTTACACGTTTTCTCACAGATACATTCATCCAATTAGTGCTACTTGATATCTATATTGATGAGCTCTGAGTCTCGCTTTTGCAATATCATCACCTGACTTCAACACATACATTGTTTTAACACTACTGTCACAAGGTGTCAGATAAAAAGAAATATATACACATTTTTTATCTGTTGTCTAGATAACAAATTCTGAAAGTAACAAGAGAAGAAAATGCCATTATTACAGCAGATTCTTGAGCTAAATACTAATAGCACGCTAACAAGCTCATAATGATGTGTGAAAATGCAGATATTTAGCAGTTAAAGTTTGCCATGGTCCCTGATCCTTCCAATTTCAGCTTCATTAGTAAGTTGTGGAACATTCACATATATTGTAATTTCACAACGACTACCTGAAGTGCTGGGCAGAGAATGGCAGAGTGTAGCAGGTCATAGCAGAGCAGGGAGTGGGAGGGCTGGGCGGAGCAGAGTGGACTGATCTTGAGTCGCTTAAGTTGCATACTGTAGTTTTATCCTGGCGCAAGCACAAGACTTGAGATCAAGCCATTCTGCTACGCTCCACCACGCTCGGCCCAGTGCCTCAGTTTCAATAAATGAAAATGCTCCAAAACTTACTAATAAAGTAGAAACACCTTTCTTCAGAAGTGAATAACAGGAAGCTTCAACAGCACCTCTCCACATTAAAATAGATTTTGAAGCATATGTATCTTAAATATGAAAAACATTATTTGAGCAAAGTTCCCGTAAATCTTTTTTTTTTTTTTGAGGATATTCACAGAAATAGATTTAAAGGACTAAATTACACCTACTCTTCTTCCTGCTTTCAGCAAGGAATTCTCCTCCATTTTTGTAAAGCAATTATGACTTTTTTTTTTTTTCATGAAACTGACAAGAGCTTTAAACAGAGCTGTGTAGGGATTTAACACTGCTCTGTAAAAGGGGCTAATACTGATTTTCAACTAAACACATTGTACTGTAATAGCAGTGATTATGCAAATTTGTTTCCTGAGGAGCAGTTAGGACTCACTGGTGACAGCCAGGTATGTGTTGGTCTGAACTTCCCCTGCCAAATTTCTGGCAAAGCATTGGAACATCCCGGTGTCATCAGGCAGAAGGCCATTGACTTGCAGGCTGCCTCCCACCAGTACCCTGTACCTGGGCATCTTTACTGGGTCAATGGGCAAAGCATCCTTGTACCACACAATGTCTGGCTGGGGCACTCCTGCAGAGGGTAAATGAAGGTGTGATTTAATGACAGTAAATCATACTTCCCTTTACATGCTTCATTTTTAAAATCATTTTAATTAAAAAATGTGTCAGTATTTGTTAAACATTTCAGATAGGGGTGACTTAATACGCTCTGACATTCTTGTACTAACACGACGGTGCTCACCTCGTGCCTGACACGGAATATCCACCACTTTCTCCATCTCAGCAGTTATGTGTTTCTCTGGTTCTTTTATAAACTGTGGTGGCTCTGAGGGAAATGGCAAAGAGGACAGACAGGAGGATGAAGTGATAAAATAAGAAAAAAGATAGCATACCTGCGGATGTAATCGCATCAGCTCATCGAGTACATGAAAAAGTCATAACTTATATAATCTTAAAACAATAACTGACAGTGCTTGTAAAGAATGAGACTATATTATAAAACTACTCAACTTTTTTCTTATATGTATTTTTTTTTTATTAAAAACGTATTGATTTGGGGAGACACAACATCATAGCAGAGCTGAAAATAATGACATTATACAGTAGTTTGACGAAACAAATCTGGATTTATATTCTAGAATCATTCTGGTAGTGGTTTAAATGTATCCCTCAATCTCATGAGGACAGGAAAAGCTCAGTTAGGTGTCTCAAGTGAAAGGTTCACCCCACCTTGTGCTTTGAATCACATCACACAGCCTTGAAAACATCAAAGCGTTTCAATGAGATGGAATGAATGTGACTCAAGCAATGCTATTAAAAAGTTTCTTGAGGCCAACCATTAGCTTTCCCCATTTTTAAATCAATAACACTTTCCCGGCAGTGCCTCACAACTTCACAGCTACTGTACAGCTACTTTTTCAGATGCATTAAGTGAAATATTTATATAACAGCTGGAATTTAATTCCAGCTCTTTTGTTTGAATTTGCAAAATGAAATGCTACATATGTTTTACATATGTTTTCTTGATCTATGTAGCTAAATGTAATTTAATACTGTTTTTTCATTAAGACTGCCATGCAACTATGAAAACACATACATCATTTATGCATTATGACCAATCTAGTTATTTTCTTTTTACTTTGTGCCTACAGTAAGGTAATCCATTAGGAAACAAGTAGAAAATAAAAACAAACATCCAGGAAATGTGCTGCAAATACTGAAATTTTGTATTGCACAAGTGTAGTGCTGTAAGTATCAAAATACAAACATGAGATAAAGTAATAATGCACCTATTTTTACTTAGTGGCAAAGACAGTGACATGCTTTTGTCGTCAAGGACCACTGTAAAAGAAAAAAACAACTTCAATAATACTTGCAGTGCACAGTCTGATTAAACGGATATGGAGTTCTGATAGGTAGATATTCACATCAATCATGATTACAACAATCCTGTTATAAAGAAAAAGCATAATTCTTACCTTGTACATGCAGATAAGCCCCAGCACTGACTGAAGGCACACTGCTACTGCGGAGAATGGCCTCACACTCGTAGTACCCGGAGTCACTAACGATAGGACTGAGGATAGTCAGCCTGCGGTTGAAGTCGCTCAAACCGCTGGTCACCAACACACCATTCTTACGCCAAGAGATGCTCAGTTTTATAAGAGGTCTGCAGAAGCGAAAGTACAGTGTCATATGTTGTGATTCTCCTCGGGAGAATGTATTTTCTGTGCATGACGATAAAATGATTCTGGCTCTGCAACACTGGTCCAAATTTAATTTCTCTCACAATATGACACATATCCATCAATCTGTTTAATCAGGTGCAGAATTGAGTATTGAGAAAAAAAATCTGTCTGTGGACTGAGATGATGCCAACTGTTTTTAATTCAAACTGACTATTTCATGAATCAAGGGACCTCATTAGTTGAGTACTATTGTTTGTTACGGCATACTCCAAAGAGCAAAACAGGAGAAACTATCACTCATTGTGTGAAAAATAAGATTAAGATTCGCATTTGTGCAGTGCAAATTTGCAATGCAATACTGTAGTTTATAACAAGTGATTTAAAGGTTCATTTCACCCCCCACCTATCTAGTCCTGCAGACAGTTTTGTTTTTACTTGCCTAGGTTTTGTGATATGGGTCTTTTTCCTAATTCACAATGCAGCGCAAAGCCATTGTGCACACAGCAAATCAAAAATATAAAATGTCCTTATCTTTCTAGAATTTTATTTTGGACAATGCACACAATGCTGCAGTTTTCATTGAGATTATAATGCTCCCTACCAAATTTCCTGTTCTAGATTATCCTCAGTGGTTTGAGTTGACTGACCCTTTAAAAAAATGTTCTAATACTCTGCAGCTGTTAGATGTTTACCTGGCGTTGGCTACACACTCCATCGTGACCTCTGAGGTGCCTGTCACCACACTAGTGTTCCTGGGAGGGATGATGATCGTAGGGGCAATTGGGTCTGCTGGACCGCCCACATCTAAACAGATCGCCACACACAAACATCAAGATACACACACACACACATGTAGAGGTTAAACAGAGAGCAATGGTCTTGATAAAGATAGACATATGTAATGGAGACAAAATGTGGTTAGTCGACTGGCAGTTTTAGTGTGGTTCTCTGGACAGTTGTGTCCTATGCATCTCATTTCCACCCAGTGCACCCTGTCGGTGCTCGTCAACATGAAATATTGAAAGTGACCAGTGCACACACTGTATCTGAATTCTGACAGAGAGATGGTCTGAATAGGACGAGACAGTGCACTGACTGTGTATAATAATAGGTCTGCAGGAGAACCAGAAACAAGGATAGAAAAATACTGTCTGACCAACACAAGGCTGAAGGGGTGAATAGGCTGTTGTGTAGCATTCATTTGTGTCTGCGTGTGTGTGTGTGATGTGAGCATCGGAGACAGATAGCCTATGGCAGTTAGAGCACGGTGTGTGTGTGTGCTGCTTGAGATGTGTCATGCTTGTGATAAACTCACACTGATCCGTCAATCTCATCATGCCCTGGGAGTGTGCTTGTGGCTGCACATGTCAGATGTAGCTAGGGGGGCTGTCATGGCTCAATCTTACTGATCTTGCATCATTACACTGTATACATGGGCCAAGTCTGTAGCCGTAAACACACACCTTAAACAAGACAAAGAACTGACCAGTAGGAATGGAAAGCATACAGTAGTTTATATTGCATATTTGTGACAGATATGCATACCTCTATGTACCTGAATGATCTGTGTAGTTAAAGAAATGTCATTGTGAAAATATGGTGTCATGTGGTGAGAATATCAGTATAATACCATGTCTCTATGTACAGATCTGGAGTCAGTCGGTTAGCCATAGTGTAAAGACTGGATGTGGCAGCATGTAACTTCCCTTATAACCACAAAGTCTATCTACCCACCCCATCTGATAACACAAGAATGCCTTGAGAAGTAAGTTCTTCAAATTTGGCACAAATGTCCACTTGGAGTCGATAATCAACTGATTAGGTTTTGGTGATCAAAGGTCAAACTTCGAGGTCACTATGACCCGAATACTTACTGAATGCAATATCTCATGAACGCCTTGAGGAAATTTCTTCAAATGTGACACAAATGTCCACTCAAGGATAAACTGATTCAATTCTGACTATAAAAAGTCTAGCTTATTTACCTCACGTCAGTATCATACTTGTGAACACAATATCACAAGGATGCCTTGAAAGAATGTCTTCAAATTTGGCATAAATGCCCCACTGAACTCAAGGATTTTGGTGGTCAAAATGTCCACTTGGACTCATGCATAAACTTATTAGAACATGAGTCAAACATGCATGGAAACTACTGTATATCTTCGCTGGTTGGTACAACTACAATGCTGTAATTCCAGTTTAAATTCTATAAGTATTTTGAACTATTCCTTATAATAAAATCCAAGTTGAGGGGAGGATAACAATGTATTTAAAACAAAACAGCCTCATTTGGCCATGTTGAAGTTTAAATGGTTTTAGAAAACTTTGTCCTGTATGGTTTTGTGGTAACACAAACAATGTTAGTCTCCTCAGAGTTCTTCCTTGTCCTTCGCTCGCGGCAAGTCTTAGGCAAGTACGGTTGGAGCCAGAAAAGCTCATGGGAAAAGGGGTGTCAGTGGCACTGCTGCAGGAGCAGCTGCTGTAGCAGATAGTGACAGATACATGTGCACATACAGTAAAAAATGAGCACTCACTTAAATACACAGTATTGACTTTCCCAGCAGCATGTATATCAGTGTGTGTAAATGGGGCTCTGTGTTTGTGTGTGCACAGGTGGAGCGTGTGTGGAATGTTCATGTAAATGCATGACTCGATTCCCTGAGAGCTGCCAAGATGAGACCTCCTGCAAGGCTCTCTATCGAACCTGAACCACAGTGTATGTGTGTTTTTGTTCTAGCACTAGTATAATAAACTTCAATGCTCTGCCACTGTTCTCCATATGTGCCAGAGGCTATTTCTGCTCCCTTGTGTTGTCAACTGTAATATCTCACCCTCACCCTCCTCATTCACTTCCATACCAAACTCCAGTCTACCATGTCATAAGATACTATCTGTTATGCAGGTCTTCTCTTATATTTCACTCTGTTGAGCTGGAGCCAACTGAATTGGTTTGATTTGTGTATCTTGTGTTTTTATTTTTATTTTTGTTGTTGTGAGAGTTAAGGGTGTTGGTGAATATTAAGGACTACTTGGCAGCGGTTCAGTCTGTCTGTGCCCCTGTAGCTTCACCTTCCTCTGTGTCTTCTCACTTCAGTGCAATAAAATGAAATCCGATCTTACATTTCCCACAGTGGTGGCAGAAGTGCTAAAATCCTCTAATTGAGTCAAAGTTGCAACACAACTGTGCACAAATACACAAATATACATGTATATAAAATACAATATATTACAAGCATAAGTCAAACATTTTGCTTTACATTTAATGTCATATATAAAAGTATTCTATTATATTATCATATGTAGTGTGTAGCACTACTATTATTATTTGGAATAAGTACTTAAGCACTACTTACAAGTACATTGTATTCATTTTATAAGACACAACACAATGATATACATTATACACTATTAAATTAGTTAAGTGATAACGCTGTGAGATTAGAGTGTGTGTGTGTGTGTGTGTGTGTGTGTGTGTGTGTGTGTGTGGTTACTCACTCTCTACTGACAAGGTGACCGGCTGGCTGGTCTTGTTCTCTCCGTTCTTGTCATTTACTGCTTGGACGTAGTATCGCCCAGCATCTGGGGCCACTGTAGACAGGATAACCAGCGTGTTGTCCAGAGTAATGGCACTGGGGAACAACCACAAGACACAGTGAGTGTTGTCCAGCATATAGGAAATGATAAGGAGGAGGAGGTGTCAGAATAGGTGAACAGAATCCAGTGAGACTAACAAACAACTTTAAAAATATTTTCCTGCACACTTTTAACACCACAATGTTCACAGAACAGTTCTAAAGAAAAATAATACACTTTCAGTCTTTAAGTAGAGCCATTGATGTCTGAAGTCTGGTTGTGTCCACACTTGACTCCAAAGCTGAAAAGGGCATTAAACATTTTAAAATTTTAATTACTACACTCAAGCAGCATTAGGTATATCGATTAACAATGTGTAAACAATGTGTTAGTGCTGACTGAGCAAGGCAGAAATATTGACATCCTCCCTTGTTCATACTTCTCCTTATGGTCCATTCTGAAATATGATAGCTAGCCCTGCATAATAATCCACAGCTTTTAATTGGCTATTTGTACCCCTCTGCTTCCTGTGGACGGCATTTTGGCAGCCAACTGCATTTGGCAGGAAACAATAGCAGCTTCCTTGTCGGTTGCTTTAATTACACCTGAATAAATAAACACTTGTCTATTTTTCACTAGGTGTCCTATAGGGGCTAATACCTGGTGTCTTGTCTCTATCAAGTCCTTCCTCATCACTGTAGTAACCCGTGAGTGAGAAATCCTCCTCCCCCTTTCTCTGACACCTCATGTTACAGCCCCCTGACTGTGCTTACAACCAATATCAATCAATATCATCTTATTATCTGTGCCTGTTCAACAATCTGGAGGTAGATAGTGTGTTCCAACTGGATGCCTTCCTCCACATTCAGTATATCTTTCAGCTGCTCTTATCCGTCCATCTACAGTACTGTTCTGTACTACTACCCCTCTTCCCTCCATTCTATCAGATGCTGAATGTGGTCATGTGAAGAAACTATATTTGGATTTTGATCTGCCTTAGTAGAAAAACAACTGTTTAACAAAAACAAAACATACTATATATGCACAGTAAAAAAAAACGTGCATATTTCACAGGCACTTTTGCACACCATAGTCTCTCAGTCGCAAAAACAGTGAGAAGCTCGGTCTCTCAGATAAATGCTACTGTCAGAGAAACAAATCAATATCAATATCTTTAAAGTCCCCAGAGATATTGGCAGCACTAAATCTGGAATAACAGTGATCTTAGTAATAAAATACAAATAAAAATGTTGGATCCACATGAAGTAATGCCTTCTTCTAAACAAGTCCTGTAATTCTTGCTGCTTGTTGCACAAAAGAATCTATGACCTGTGGTGTACACAACTGTGTTCCTGTTTCACAGCTGATCCACCCCTCCATCCTCTCCTACCTGCTGTGCCTTACCAAAGAAGCAAGACAGCCGAAAAAGAGATCCAAAAAGGAAAAGGAAATATATTCACAATCACCCACAGAATATATGTTGTACATTTGTGCACAGCTCTTCTCAAACTCTTATTGTAACTACAAAGAGGCATGCAGGAAACGTATTTGATGGAGCACATGCTTGTGTAGGTTGCATATAGCTACCTGTGCTGGTAGCATTTACAGTGAAATGACTCATGAGATCCATCTCTGGAGTGATTGATTTTCAAATATGTGAAAGCGGCCCCAGTCACTGGGCTCATTTGGGATTCCCCATCCATGCTCAGAGTGAAAACAGTCTTCTTAAAGGGTCTGGCAGGCCTCAATAGCTGCAGCTTATGATCTGCGGTAAATATTTAATGCTAGCTCACTGGAGTGGTGACATCCTATACGCACAGCCATGAATTATGGATCCCTTCGGGGATATGGGCAGAACGGAAGTGTCCCAAGCTCTGAATGAATCTCGGGTGACTTCCCAGCACCTTTTTAAAGTAGGAACACAATCCAGAGCTTACCGTCTTTACCTGTCGTGTAGGAAACTCTTGAGGATGAATATACAGGTTAGTGCTGCTAAGATATAGGAGGCAGAGCTTTTTACCTGGAGAAGACAGCCTATTCTGTCTGTGCCAATGTCAAACACCGTATGAGGTGATATTACGAGCTTTCTCTTTCATTCTCTGTTTCATTTTTCTCCAAACACCACTCGCTACTCAGTAAGTCAACCTTTAGTTTAGTTTAAGTACCTTCAAAACAAATTTCTGACTAATATTTCACACATGTCATTCACACAAAGTCTTGATTTCATCAATGTTACAGAGAACCAGAGGCAATTTTTTCCACTACTAGTTGATTTTAATGTGCTCCCCTGCTAAGCATTCTCTCCACTCAGCCTGTAATCAGGGCCGCTGCAGTGGGGGTCATGCAAAACTTTGTTACACAGCGTGTTCAGCAGATCCGACTGCTCCCCATGATAGCCAGGCCGCAGGGATCAAAGACCACATGATGCAGAAAGAAATTAAAAGTAAGCCAATTATCCCGAATGGCTTTATATGTATATCAAGGGAGCAAGAAGAGGAAGATAAGAATTTGGTTAAACTAGGAAATTAAATTGTTTGCTGTTTGACCAGCTTCCTGAGGTAATTTCTTGTTTGAGTATGTTGCTTTTTCTTATCAATGTCATTTGCTGTCTGAATGCATTTTGGTCATCCTTATTCAACTCCCCTGCCTCCTCTGTGGTGTTGCGAGCAGCTGTCTCAGGCTTGCTTGTAACAATGGATTTACCACGTATCCAGCACGTTGCAGGGATTTGTCAAGTCAAAGAGCTGAGAAATTTGGACAAATCAGATATGTGTGAACACGACTCTGCCTCTGTCTGTTTTTTTATGTTTATTTCTGCATCTTTTAACACTTTCTCTTCTTATTCAAGCTCAATTTCCCTTTCCATTTTTTTTTCTCCAGCACAAGAGAGCCTAGCAGGCTGGACGGCTGCTCAGAAACATCTCGGCACACTGTGCAAACCCAGGTTTGCTTGCAGTAAGAATCAGGCTCATATGCAATTATTTCTTGTGGATCAATTTATTTGTGTTTGGCATCAACGGTGGGTTTTCAATGACTCACAGACTTATGACAGCTGTAACACTTTAATCACGATAAGAGTTTACGTTTGATTGAAATAGAGATGGAAGTTTTAATGTTTCATTAGCCGCTAGCTGCTTCCCTTCTCTAATTTTCATTATTTCTGATCAATTACATTACTACAACATTAAATCGACATCAATCTTGTGTTGCTCTCTTTAATTAAGAACACATCTCTGGACTCTGTATTCCGAAACACAAGCTTAAGAGCATATGTTTGTATCTAGTTCAGCCACTGTCTGTATGCATATGTTATTGTGCTAATCCAGTACTGACACAGTTTGACAGAGCCGGGCCTGTTCTATCACACACAAACACACACTCAAGAGTGTTTTGGCATCTGGCGTGGATGTCCCTCTCCGCTGGGCCGTGAGGGGCCTAACCTCGCTCCACAGCCTCAGACCTCCATTACATGCAGACAAATGGCCCCGCTCGGCTGATGGCCTCCCCCAGGAGAGACAGAGGGGCTGGCGGGATCAAGCGGCTCACACGGCTGGCCAAGGTATGAGTCAAACTACAGCCAGCAGACAAATGAAGGTAAAACAAAGCAAGAGAGAGAAAGAAGGGTGAGAGCAAGCAGTAGGCTGCATGCCCTACTACTCACTAGACCTGTGATGAAACAGCCACAGGTCCTGGGGATGGAGAGATGGAGGAGTGAGAGAGAGGGAGTGTTGCTCATGAAAACAGCCACTTGTTTTCTCACCGGGAGCATGAACTAGAGATTGCTGCTTCATTGTTGCTCATGGTTGGGTGAGTGTTCAGAAAACCAGTCTCAGTGAAATAGTAAAGGATGTCCAAAATACCTTGCAAGGTCAAATTGTGACAACTAAATGAACACAAGGCTATTCTTATTATCAGCCTTGATTTGCTGAGTAACCACATAATGCCCAACACAACAGACTCTGAATCCACTGATAGAAGTGAAACAACGATGACAAAGTCATTTTCAAGTAAAAATCTGTCATTTTAAAATGAATATGATTGTGTTTTAGACTGCTGGTCAGACAAAGAAGATTTTAAAAGAATGTTTAACAACTACTAACAGATTAATCAAGATGACTGAAAATATTTGACATCGGTGAAAATACTATACCTGCATTGTGTAACAGATGCTACAAAATATTCTGTTCTATACGTCCATTTGGGGAATATAAATACATTCTGACTCATTATTTCACTCAAAAAAATTCATTCATTCACGACAAATATACAAATGCCTAAATAAACTGTGGTATCTAATTTAGATTTGATACATTCTGAGTAAAACTAAACTCTGACCAAGGTTTCTGTGCCAACTTTCAACAACTGATACGTTTGTGCACTTAAAAGGTATCAACTGACAGAAAATGCATTGCCACCAACTATGTATTACTGACAACATTCCTAAGTGATTTATAAGGAAAATGCTGTTGTCTATTATATAATTATTTACTGGGTTTTGTGGCATCCAAACAAAAGACAATGATTTACCTTGATATTCATTCCCTTTAAACCTACAGTTTGTTCACTTCATGAACTGGCCATTTGGTTGTAGGTAATGTAAAGGAAGGGCCTGGCTTTTCACTGACTCTCTTGAATAATGGAGAATCCATAGCAGACTGACAGCACCTGAGCATCACAGGCAGGAGCCATTAATTGATCAGTAGCTACAGCAGATTACTGCACTGTGTGTGTGTCAGGGATGTCCTCCCACTGACTCCTCCAGGTCAGGCTCCTCTGTGTTCTGTCTTAACAGACACCACTACAAGTTTGTTTTCAGTGTGATGCAGATAAATCCATGCCCAAGTGTCAATGGAAAGTTTCTTGGAGAGAAAACCAGGTAGTGGGTAGCAAGCCGTCAGAGGTGAATTAGTGACAGGCTCGCTCGCTACATTCAGCTGCAGACTCACCTTCTAGCCAGCAGCTCTACAATTCCTGGCAAATGTGTTTACTGAAGGAGGCTCTGATTATACACCACATTAAGTCTCCAAAATAACACAACAAATCATGCCAGCTGAATGGAAAAGACCCTGCCAAATGCATTCTCATTCAATAAGGGAAGAATAATGACTGTTAGTGCTAAATAAGTTCTTTCTCTGTTTGCATCCTGCTCTACATCACACAACATCTTTGTTGTGTGATGTAGAGCAGGATGAAGAAACCCACTGAAGTGCAGCTAGATTAATGTCTGCATGCACATTTTAAGCACTCAGCCAGACAAGGACACAATTTCTTGAACCTAAACAGTGAAAAAGGAGAACACACAGGCCATCACAGAGAAACACTCTAATAAGTGAATCTGCAAGTTTATGAGTGCACTGCGAAAGACAGTACAGGAGTCTTTGCGTAAGCCAAGAACAACAGCTGCAGAGGCCACATGGCAAAGAGAGAGCAGTCACAGAGCCACAGTGAGAAGCTGCCTTGCCAGGGGAAACTGGCAGCAGGGAAGCAAAAATGCAGTATTCACTAACTTTCTGTGGGTTTCCTTTACACATCCAGGGCCAGGACAGTGTGGTGTGTTCACATATTACTACATGTGAGTTCACATGAATCCCTGACCCTGAGTAATAGATTCCAACAGCATGTTAAATGTTAGATCATTACAGACAAATAACAGATTTGTTAATATCAAAAGTCTAAAACAATGAATTACCAATTTTTACTTAAAGCACATGTAACTGAGTAGTAAATATGTGATTCATCAAAACGTCTTCAAATGCTACAATCTAAAAACTATATACTACGTTAGGTATAATTTTTGTAATATAAATTTGAACACCAAAGGCAAAAACAAATCCAAAATGTCAACCTCATGGTGGTGCAAGCGGAATGTCAGGAGATCATCAAAATTAAGAGGCTTCATCTTCATCATAATCTTTTCTATGCCTGTTTACATACAGGTAGGTGAAAAATTAAAAGAAAAATCCTGAATTCTGGAGTAGCACATAGAGGGGACACAGTGCCTCTGTTATGTCACGTGGGGCATTTTGCTATCATGGTTTGGGTCCCTTTAGAGCGACGAATCACAGGGAATATAATTTTAAAAAATGGCCATCGCGTGCTGCCAGAACAGCTTCATTGCATCTTGGTAGATTCTATATGTTTCTGTTTCTTTACTAGAGGGTTGGAATGCCATTCTTCCAAAAGATGTTTGCAGCACTTACTGTTTATTTTATTGTACTCTACTTGTGATCAGACTATCTGAGATGTCTGCACGAGACCTGACACATTTTTTTGCTATCGATCAAGTGTGTGTCATCCTGGAATGATCCAAGCTTCTACCACCTTTCTATTGCAAAAAATAAATAAATAAATCACACAAGAGCAAGACAAGACAAGAACACCCCCTCCCCAAACTGTATGACACAATTTCAAGAAGTAACTTCACACAGCATTTCGACACACTGCAGGCCAAACAAATCAGACTGTGAACGTAAACAAAATTCAACAAGAGATGTGGTTGAAGTCCAACCGCCTGCAGAGGAAGTGTGAATTTTATTAGCTGTTAGATTGGTTGGAGGTGATTACCACATTTATTCTGGGTCTGGCTGTTTTCCCCCTCTCCTCTATTGCTGAGGTGTGATTAAGCAGAGCACAGAGAGAAGCAGCATGACGAACCCCTGGAGAGCCTGCAAATTAAAGTTATGACACCTGAAGCGGGATAGCAGAAGCAGGGGACAATGAGAGGAGATAGAAAAAAGGGAGTAAAAAGCCCAGAGTGTGGAAATAAGAAATACTGAAAATGAAAGTGAAAATGGTCACCATGGTTGTAGTCCATGGCATCTTTTCTCATTTGTCTTCCTCTCATCATTGCTATTCCATATTGTAACCTGGTCCATGGTGAAGCACTATGAACACCTGACACACATACATTTTCCAGATGGAACTTCCAGCCTCACAATGATAATAACCGTTATGCATAGAAGCCCATGCAACAAAGTTTTAGAAAGACCAAGCAGCTGGAACTGACTCTGGAGAGCAATAGTACTTGGAACAGGCTTTCATCAAGGTAACATTTGTGGTTTGGTGCAGATCTATCTGTTTGGCACACCCTCAATCTCCCCCACTAGTGAGATTTTGATGCCTCTACAGAGTCAACGCTAGTGGCACGAATCAAATTCAATTAAATGATTTTCAATAAAAACGTCCGTCTGTTATCAACAGTGCTCATTTGCACACTGTGACCTTGGTAGTGTGCACAGAATTAGCATTCTCATTGCTAGAAGGTAGGAAAGCAAGGATAAGGAGAAGCAAAGTAGACTCAGTGGGTGGCCTATAATGGAGACAAAAGGAGTGAGAGAGAGAGAGAGAGAGAGAGAGAGAGAGAAGAGGGAGACATCAACAGAAGAAAAGAGAAATGTGAAGCTAATAAAGAACTGAAAGAATGTGGACCCTTCTCACCATCATTTATCAAACTTTCTCTCTTCAAATATGTCCTTGCAGTAGCTTAACACAAACACTGAAGTGACCACGTGTGGCCACATGTCGCTATTATTTCACCTTTTTCTTAATGACTGTTCAAATTTAAGCCAGATTTCCAAATAAGACAGAAAAAAAGGAAGCGAGCAGCCTACCCATGGCCTTCAGCTTCTAAGTCAGTCTGTATCATTGTCATTCTAGGTCAGGCTATGATTACCGATGAGGAGGAGCTGATAAGAAAGACTCACTCTAACCAAGGGCAAGGTCACCTCCCGCTGCGATGAAATGCAGATGTGATGAGATTGGGATAAGTGCCATTTTAACACACACACACACACACACACACACACACAGGAACACACACAAAGTATCCCAACACAAAAAGAGGATCAGACGGGGATGTGTGTTAAAAAAAAAAAAAACCTGAACATGTGCTCTCTGAAAGAAAAACCCAATCACTGAAAGGGAAACAAGCTTTAGCCACTAGGTCAGTACATTACCTGCTCCTAGCATAACACAACTACAACTTCAACTGGCCTGTCAGTGATTGAATCGCATTGTGGATAATGTACTGTAGGCAGCATTGTTTGACAAAAAAGAACGTGCTAAATAAAAAAGACAGCTGCATTGACTGTGATCCCTTTGAGTCCGTCGTGAGTGAATCAATTTTAGAAATGCAATGCTAAATTGGTGCAGTTCTCATTTGGAAGTATTCATGCCGAAATGTGTGAACAGAATTCCTGTTTATTTTTTCATGTATCTAAAACTGAAGCATACAGGAACAAATCTATGCAACTTAAGTATCCGAACTGGCCTTTCACTGCTCCTTTCTTGGGCTACAGAGCAGATCAGAGAGAGTACCTCTTACCTAATCCACCTCCCCATTTACACCTTTCCATTTTAAGTGAACAGAATGGGAAAGCAAAACAACAATCCCATTTTGAGGTTGTCAGCGGCTCCAGTGCTCAGTAGCCCTCGGGCACTGATGGCCCTGAATGAACACCACTGCTGCCGGCTGGCAAACACTGATAACTAACCTGAGAAAACACAGTCTCCAATTTTGAGACCAAAATGAAGAGAGACTTAGACGGGGAAAACCAGAGAGACAGAGATGAGCAAAGATACAACTGTTTGGTTTATGTTTTCTTTTAAAATAAAAATGAGGAACTATAGGGCAATTCCATTTCACACAGCGCTTTGGTTCTGGCCCTTGTTCTGCAGAGGAAATTCAAACTATTATTTTGCACAAAATGCAGCAAGATGAATGGCGAATGACAGGTAGGAACAGACACTCAAAGAACAAACAAAGTGCCAAGGAGTATTCACACAATCCAACACAAAGTAAAGCAAAAGAAAAGACTCTGGAACAAATACAAGTATAACAAAAAGACTTACATGCGACTGCTGGGTGGAATCTTTCGCCCATCTCTGAACCAGGTGACTTGTGGCTGGGGAAAGCTACGAATGCGTGGCGCAGGGATAACAGCCCCCTCTCCCTGAGAGACTGACTGGGTGCGTTCGCCCTCCTCGAAACTTCCCATAACTACAAGAAGACAAACAAATAATACACACAAAAACAGAAAAAAAACAGAGGAAGAAAGTAAGAAATACAAAGCGTGCGTAAGTTCACAGGCACAAATTTTTCTTTCTTTCATGAATCTGACTTTTGGTGCCCACAGAGCTTTTGCCATCTGCTTCCTGTTCTGAAACGTTACATTGAGCTGCCTTGATGGACAGCGCACTGTTGTTACCATGGTTTCCACAGTACATCAAGAAAGGCTAGAAGGAACCAAGATGTAATGACTCACACAGGGACACAGAGGGGACGCTAAATTGACTCATATTCATATTCCATATCCTCCTGTGGGGATGCATCGAGGGCGATCAATCTTGATCACACTCTAAATGTGTGCATTACTCAACATGGTAGCACTGCCACTATTCTATTATCTCATAATACATTTAATTTGTTACAGTGGTTTTATTCCTCCCCTGACTCATTATATCTTAAAGCTGACAAAAATACTGTGCTAATATTCCTTCTCCATGCTCTGCTTATTTGTAAGTGAGATCTATGTGTAGGTTAGGAATTTTTTGATGGATTTTATGCTGATTGGTCCTAACTTTAATTGTTGTTTTTCAGTCTTAGTTGTTCAATTCTCTAATGTAATAACAGCTGAAGCATGATAGGACAGCACTAAGAGGCAGTGTTTCCTTTAGCCACACAGAAGAAGAAAGTGCAGACTTTGGTTTTGTAAAAGTGACAGCTAAATACTTTGAGATCATATACTGCATCTGCCTTTTCAAACAAAGGAAAACAATGAAGAAAAGACTGCAAAGTTCATTTAAACATTACATCAAACGCTCAATTTGAAGTTCTAACACAGTTTAGAAATAAGAATATCTTAGAAACATGTAGGGATCAAGGTGTGGGGCTTTGAAACAGGGATGTTGGAGTGGTTGTGCATCGATGGCAATCTTATTTTTCTCCCTCTTTCGCTCTCTTTCAAACAGAATAAAAAGGTAATCTGGCTTTGCAGTGCAGCTGTGGTGCTTAGCTTAAATGAAAATCTGGGAACTGTGCAAATCCCTTGACTTTGATCTGCAGTTTCGGTGATGTGATGTCCTCCTCCCCTTCCCTAATCTCTAATGCCTCGGCATGTTTCCCTTTCTCTGAGGTGTGTCTCCACAATCCTAAATGTGCTGCCTCAATGGAATAGCTTGCAAAAGAGATCTTCCCATCTCTCCCCTTCTATCTTTTTCTCCCTCTCGCTCCCCCCGTCTTCTCATCCATTTCTTCTGCAGGTGTCCTTAATTCTCCTTTTTACTCTCCCTCACTGCCCGCACCCCTTCATGAGCAACTGATGAGGGGGATGAAGAGAATTATGGAAATGGGAAGAGGTGGGAATAAAGAGAAACAGAATAACAGTGGGGTGGAAGCCAAGAAATAAATAGAAAGCAGTGGTAGCCAGACAGCAGACAAAGTCAAAAGAGAGGGAGGAAAGCAACAACAAAAATAAACAGCGATGAAAGAGACAGAGGCAGACTGCTGGCGAAGAGAGAGAATGCAAAAGGAAGGAGTTGGCTACAGCAACAGTATGTTCCACTAAAACTAAAGGGGAGGACCAGCGGGACTGTTAGGCCCTCTGTCTCCCTCCTTCCTCTCTTTCTCTCACGCCTGGTTGGCTGCATTGTTCAGCCAGGTATAGCTGCGTGTCACATCCACTCAAATGTTACTGAAACAAGGGGAAGCCAATGAACCTGGCATACCCTGGCAAGGCAGGATAATGGGCGTAGGATGGTTGCGCCTATGGAGGTGCTTGGGGGCGGATTTGATGTGACAACACTCCAGACACCTCTGCGGTGCGTCTGTAATAGCTCGTTAACAAGACGAGGGAGCTGCGAGGTCTGAAACCGATGCTGAAAATTTACAGAAACACGTTGCATCTGAGCCCCATTTTCGGCAAGAAACGACAGATGTTGTTGACAAAAGAGAGAGAATGAAATAAGCGCCGGTCATATTGAAATGAAGTAAAGTTAAAAACAACCACGACAACAATATCAATCTAATGAGAATGCTGAGTGGAACAGCTGTCTGGGTTGATAACACCCTGAATGAGATGCAGGTAGATCTTTCACCCTGCCAGCATCTGTCCCTCCCTCGTCAGTCCTTGATACAAAGGCAACCAAAACAGAGTATGGGCACACTATGTACTCTGCCGGCAGTCCAACACAAACTCTCTCTTTCTATCTGCATCTATCATCCATCCATTTATTCATACATGAGGCCCATTCATCTGTGTTTCACCTGCATCCCATGCGGATACTTACAGGCCACCTGTACTTCCGTGCGCCTCTGTAGAAGGGCTCCCACCCGATTCCTGACAATGCAGCGGTAGAAGCCAGCATGGGAGCGGTCCAACGAAGGGATCAGATACCTTTGAAAAAACACACACACACACACACGCAACACGGATGAGAACTCTCTTAAATCGCAATAAAGGGGTAAACTAATTATGACCAAAGTGGAAATCAAAAGGGTACTTATGTAAGTGCACAAACATGGGGATTTGCGAAAGCTCAACAATGCTGAAAAGGCGCAAACACACATCAGTGTTGGAGCGCACACACATACACACATATACAAACTTAAGACAATCTAATAGAGGAACAAGGGCACAGAGGACATTGGAGCTTAGCTGTTGTTTATTCCAATGATAATGATGCTCGAGAGGCTAACCCGGCTACCACAGTGAAGCTATCCCTCAAGACACACACTTATGTAGACAGGCACAAACAGAAAGCACTTGTATAAAAAGGTCTTCTATGCAAACGCACACAAATATAAAATCCCATGGGACAAAGGTTCAAGCTGTGTCTCCAGCAGTTGACACTCACGCTCATGACAATGACTTCAGTGTCCAGCTGTGGAGGCAGTACTGCCTCCCTGCCATGTGGAGGCAGCATAACATATACTTATGTGTGTCAGAGACTCTACTGTGTTGACTAACCACTGACTTGTATCTTGAGCCACATCTGGTGATACAGGTGAAGTAGCAAGTGATTTTGTGCTACAGTTCAAACTTGTCTTGCAAGCTGCCATAGGTATGATCACTGAAATTGAAATTTAAGTTATGTTGTCTTATAAGTATGCAAATATTAAATTACTAACTCTTCTACTAACTGTTGAAATACATTTGGGAAAAACTTTCACTGAAACTTTCAACACACTTTATATTTATAAAATGACACTTTCAGTATGGTAAAATGTAGACAGATTGTTGAATAGCAACTGAAACCACCACTTCCACTCACTTTATGCAATCAGTCATTTAAACTTGTCTCTCAAAGGCTCTTCTTTTATTACTCACATTCTGTGCATAGCTAAGTGCAACACGATAAACAAATTCCCAGAAATGGTCAACGACATCCCCATTTGTATGGTTCATTGCAATTAGCCTACCGAACACAGGACACGGAGCACTCTTAGACACAACCATGATCCCTTGATACAGTACCGTGAGTACGAAGGCTATGATGATTTTAAGTTGCCATTCAAAAAGACATGTAAAAACTAATTAATTTCAAGCACAGTGAATCTCTAATGGTCCTTTGAATGTGTGTCAAATAGCCTGTAGATTCAGACAGTGTTATAAAGCATCACTTGTGAATGAACAAGCTTCAAAGAAGAGACCCCTAAAGATGCTCATTAGGATCAATATCTTCAATACAGCAGGATTCATCTGTGAGAAACGGCCTTAATAGCAGCAGAATACAGAATGGATTTTGTCTGTTTTGGGTTATTCAAGTAATTCATTTTAAAGATCAGGTATCCAGACTGCTCAGAACACCAGTCATCAACTTCTTAACAGCTTTCCAATAACTAATAAATGGTGCAGCGGGAGAAACATAGAGCAGCCAACTGTAAAATTGGTTCAAAAAATCTCTAAAGGCATGTTGGATGGCAGCACAACATGTAGAAGCTGTGAATTACCCTACAGCAAGTTGTACATGTTTAATTTTAATCACTCTGGCACAACAAATTCTTGTCAAAATAAATACTTCCTGTAAAGGTGAAGCAGTTGCCACTTGAAGTGTGCTTGCCATCTTTGCTGTCACATTCCCATGTGATATGTGCTCAAGTGTGTTTGGTACACTGCCTTATTATGGGCCTGAGTATAACCTTCAGTGATGGGATGTACTCGTTTCTACAGTAACCACAATCATATTGCTAAAAAAGATTTTTTTTGAATGATTTAATCTTTTGTTTAAAGAGATTTCCTTTATTTATGAACAAATATTTGACTAGAGCGAAAGGAAATTAAATGAAAGAGTGGATATTCAAGAGTTCAGAAGTGCTTTCAACAAGCTGTTTGTAGGAAAAGCTGGGATGCAAAACTAAAGCTAAAATTGCAGACTAGACAGTCATACAACTCATAAGAATTGTAACTCTAAAATAAGCATTTATATTTGAATTTGGTGTTGCATTAAAAAACAGAAATCCACTGTGCTGCAGTTAACTACAAATACATAAACAGATTTAAATAGAATTCACAAGCACAAGTTTTTGATTGATTGACTGCCAAACTGCCAAAGGCTAAAGAAAAAATAAGCAAAATGAATTGATGCTTAAAGAAGCTGTGTGAAATTAGCTATTAGGGTACATCAGTGAATACCTTGCTACCAGCCTGGTTCCAGATTCCCGAAACACAGATTCAAAGAGGTCTGGTGTACTCACTGATGGCTCCTTCCTGATCAATGAGAGCTTTGAACATGGCATTAAAAATGGACAAATAGTGATAGAAAACTGTCACAAAAATGACAACATGCTTGAATGAGACTGACGCGAGCTTAACAGGTTGTTGGCAGTTGATTAACAGAAATAACTACTGAATTTGCACGTTTCTCATTCTGTGCATGGACAGACACATTACTCACTACTGACTGATGCAAAACAAAAGAAGAAAATCTCCTGTCTCAAACTAAAATTGATTAAGATTGCATATCATTACAGTGAGTACAAGGCAAAGCTAGCTTTAAAAGATCTGAAAAGTAGACTCTCTTCTTTAGAAAGGGCGGTTAACAAAAGAAATAGTGCTGGTAATAACATTGGTTGGGTGTGTTGAAAGGCTGTTAATATCTTTAACAAAAAATTAAGCGGTATCAAACCTCATTAGCAGCAGCCTCAGTTGGACCCAAAGGAACTAAATGAGTTTTAGCCCAAAGTCTGTTGAGCATTAATCAAGTAATCAGGAGGCTCTATTAACGATGTGTGACTCCTTTCATATGTTCCATCAACTAAATTAATACAATTACGTAGGTGTTTTATGCATAGATGGAAGGGAGATGAGGTGTATAGATGATAAAATAGTGTGTAAGGCAAGTGAGCGACAAAGAGGTAAAAATGTTAGTCACATCACAGTTTGGGTGGAGAAGAAGTTGGCATTAAGAGACAAGAAGCTGACAGGTGGTGTCGGTGTTCCAGGTTTAACGCCGCCAAGGCCTACCGAGAATTCACCCCAGAGCCAGAACCATCAGGGTGACTTTAGACAGTACACACACACAGCTATTTGTGTGTGTGTGTGTGTGTCTCCAGCTTTTTCTCTGTCCCTTATATAATGAATACAATTAACCTTTGTGGAGCTGTGCGTGTTGGCAGCAGGTTGGGGGAGTCAGTGGGGGCTCGCTGTGTTGGACAGAGATTGATTGATGTTCCTGTGGTCAGCGCACTCCGTCAGATCCCCTTTAATTAGCCCCACTCAGGAGAAATGATTAGACGGGGGAGTGGCAGGGAAACAGATTGAGGGACAGGAGAAAGTGGAGGACTGAGTATGAAGAAGGTTGAAGAAAGAGGAAGGCCGAGAGAGTGGGAATGATGGGAGGATAAAAAAGATGGAGGGATAGATGAGAGGGTGGTAGGAGATGATTGGCAAAACTATGATTGAAGAAGGCTGTAATGCACTCTACAGTGAGTGTTCCAATAATAACACTATACCTGGGGCCAAGGTTAGCTCCAATAACATTTTACTTAAATTGCTAGTTAAGTATATCGGTAGTAAGATTAGAAACTCACAAGGACATTATAATTATGCCCCAACTGCATGAAAATGAATCATAATACATTGTAAAGCATCACAAATCTGGTATGAGATGGTAATGACACTCATATATATTTTTTCCCGATGCATTCGCTGTCATTTTAAAGACTTTCCAGTCATTTGTGCTCTCTGCTAAGCACGGCAAACAATCTGAAACCTTATCTAAAAAGTGTGTCTTTTGCAATACATCTGGTCATGCAACAATAATTTTATAACTCATAATAAAAGCAGATGCACAACACAGTGTGTCACGGCTCATTCGTAATGATGTTTTTTTTTATTCTCATGTTATTGTTTGGAGTTTATGAAAAGGTCATCACCCTCTTATAACAGTTAGATGTCACTTTACTTTCATTATTGAATTCTCTCACGGCATTGCAGCACTCTTCAACAGCTTGTAATACATTCACTACCATATAAACAAAAGCAATAGTGGTGGCAAATTATTACTTTGGCAGCCTGATTACTTGTTTGTTTTAGAGATCATGGTGGATTGATGTATATCATTATTCTAATCGGATGATTATATGTTTGTACTGTGCATATTATGACTTAAAATATCTATTGCGGAAAGCGACAAGTCAAATAAAATGCTAATAAGTGACAAATATGACATTGTTTGGAGTGTGTCACTGAGCTAATGTACAGCGTATCGGAAAGTCAACCCCAGGCAAAGCAAGAGTGTACTAAATAATTTCTGAAGAGATGTCACCTGAAAGTGTGTTGAAATACACATTGAGATCTCTTCTAAATTTCACAAGATGAGAGTCTTGTTCTCTCTTCTTAATAGCCAGCACGTAGTACAACACATGACAGGTAATGGGGCTTCTGCCTTAAGCTACTGAAAATCAATAGGGGGTAATTTGTCTACTTGCCCAGAGGGAAAACCTCCACATGTTCTGTCTTTACAAGGATAAAACATACGGACAACTCTTTGATGGAGACAATTTACATAAACTATTGCCAACTCTATTGTATCAGTCCTTCTTACACAGTAAATTAATTTGCCCTTTTCATCATGATCTCTACAATTCACTACCTATGATCTCTGTAAAATCCAGTAGTCTTCTGAGTTGCTCATATTTCTAGTCATTTAAACAGTGCAGGAATTTATGACAGCCAACGGTGTTTCAGTGTTACCAGTGGCGGCCCGTCAATAGAGGGCGCCACCCCACCTTTCTCACATGAAGAAGAAGAAGATGGGAATCACATAAAATAATTTATAAAAAACATGAAAATTTAAACGATCTATACATTATACAATCAGTAAGTACTGTGTATACTGCATTCAGGTGTAGTTTAAAAATGTTCTCTCATTCGTTTACTGAGACTGAACGGTCGTGTGACGTATTTCCTGTTCCTTTGGGGCGCAAAAATCTTTACCATAGACCCACGCTATAACTGGTGCATGCGCACTGGAACCCCCTCCAATACAAAGTGTAGGAGAACCGTGGGGCGCAAAATGTTGTGCCCAAAGACCGCCCACAAGACTGGCGTCACCGCTCCAGACCCGGAAATTAAAACAGGAACTCACTGCAGCGCTTGGTTTTTGTCTACAGTCAGTCGGAGGAGCAGTTTTTTTGTCATGGATAATACAAATTCAGGTGCTAAAAACTGAACCATTCCACAGAAGAACCCCACAGGAAAAGATTCGGCTTAAAGATTCTGGACCCAAACAGCCGGACATCACAATCACTCTGTCTTTCTCCAGAAACCAGTATGAGAACAAGTCCTGGCTAACTGTCTGTCCTGAGACCGGAGCTTTGTTTTGTTTCACCTGCCTCCTCTGTCAGCTGTCAGGAACAGAACGAGTCTGGATTCAGACAAGTATTATGGATTTAATATATTTTCCTGAAAAAGTGAGAACGCATGAACAGACTAGGAGCTACATGTAAAATGCTACATGTCATGTTATGTTTGGCAATATAAAAACTGTATCGCTATGCAGTTTAATTAAAGCTACAGGGTACAGAGTATAATGAGAGTATAATGAGATGACATAATGAGGAGGGTGACAAAAACCGACACATTTTGTCTAAGATAATAGACTGCATTAAATTCTGTGGTGCGTTTGAGCTCGCGTTGCGTGGTCATGATGAAAGTGAACACTCAGAAAATCCTGGCATTTTCAGAGGGCTGGTGGACATTGTTGGATCTGTGGATGCAGCAGTACATGAACATCTGCAGACTGCTACCGTGTTTAGGGGACATTTGAGACGGTGCAGAATGAGCTCCTTGACTGTATATGTCTGTTGAAGGAGAGAGGGGTGAAATTTACTTATAAATAGTAAATGACTGAAAACACAGACTGTGTATTTTTACATTAATTTAATCATTTAAAGAAGTGTGATGCATGAGAATGGTGCTTTGGCTTATACAAGTGGTGATATGTGGTTTGAGCGCAACTTAAAACTGACATGCAAAAGTGCGCCCCCCCCAAAAAATAATTTCAGCCACCACTGAGTGTTACATGTTTATGTGACAATCACTGACATATGGCCAGAAAGAATTACATAAAAAATAAGTATGCAGTATGCACAGCTGGGTATCACTGATTTTCAACTTGCTGCTAATGGTCCTAGTTTGGCGAGTTTGGGAAGTCAATTTAGTTGTTTTTTTTTTATATTTTGACAACAATATTTTACTAACCTAGCCCATTACACTTGGTTATTCATGCTACTTGCTGTGAACAAATATATAAAAAAACAGATATTGTGTGAACTGAGAAGTGAAATCTGTTGTCTGTGAGCATTTTACTGATTTGTTCATTATCAGCATTTTGTTACTTGAATATTATGTTAATTAACAGTGTTTTCCTAATTATGTTCATAGAAAATGTAATCCAAGTGGCATAACATTTCTGCCAAAATGTATTCGCCGTTGCAGTTGCAAATTAATAGTGTATAAAATCTTTTCTAGGAGACAGGCCTGCAGGTATTGTATTGGCTCCAGTAATGAAAATTTTTAGAACAAGTAGCAGCAGCAGAAGTGGGATGATGCTCGAAGCAGCGATTTGATCACCAAATCTGGTTTGTGAGTGGGTGCTTAATTAAATCAGGTGTCGATCAGCCAGACTTGGGTGTGAATGATTTTATTTCTGAACTCGTGCTCTATTGATGGAATTCTACATTCCTAATGATCCGTAGCCAAGCGCTGATATGCACAAAACGTTTGGGTTGTCATCGCAGCACTTCTCTCTCCTTTCAGTGACACAGGTGGTGTATTCTAACCATTATATGAGACAGTGCCAGCTGCTGTTCATTTTCTCTTGAAGTATTGTGGGGGTCTGTTAAAATCAGTGAGAAGGCTGCAGAAACCAGTTCCCCTCCCAGCACTCTTTGAATGTAGGTCAGCACTAAATGTTTGGGAATCTCACCACTATGCTCCACTATGCCACAGCATTATGCAAAATCACGCCGTACTGTGTCACTTAGGGCTGCAGCTAACAAATATTTTCATAATCAATTAATCCGCTGATTATTTTCTCAATTAATGATTTGATTGATACATAGAAACAATGAAAAGTATTACTAACACTAGTACTATTAAGTATCTGGGTTTTAGAGGTGGTAATAAACTAAGTACATTTACACAAGTACTGTACTTTACTATTATTACTTTTACTCCACAAGAGTTCATAGGGAAACTTGTCTTTTCACTCTACATTTATAATAGTTAATTATAAAAATAAAAACAACAATACTACTACTACTACTACTACTACTACTAATAATAATAATAACAATGATAATAATACATCAAATAGCAGCCACTTAATTTCTGTCGACCAATTGATTTATCATTTGTCTAGAAAGGTAGTTCTAGGAATAATGTAACTACACATAATACATGCCTTTGAATGCTGCATTCTCAAGTATTCATGGCATCAGAGAAAACATTTTAATGTGAAGCCTTGAATACAATTATTGATGTAATCAGATGTCTTTGTGCTTGCACAGAAATCTTTCATAATGCCGGCTGTGGATCATCCATTAGAAAAGCACCTGTACCTGCTGACAGCGCTCACTCAGACACATACTCACAGACAAGCACGGTATATGTGTATAATAAAACAAATGCTGTCTGGTTTTCTCTCTCTCACTTGTACTTTCTGACTCACTCGCTCAAGTCCACCATACAAAACATGGAGCAAGCCCATGCAAGGTGCGGCGAGAAAGGTACAGTAAAAAATTCTATTGTATCTGGGGGCTTTGGAGGAGAATACCAGAGAGATGGTAAATGGATGTTTTTAGTTATCGAGGGGAATCCATTTAGGTCATCCAGAGAGAGATGCTGGCTAGCTGGCTCTCTCTGAGGCCTGCCAGTCTGTGTCATGATGTGATTCAAGTGCAGACCCGAGTGCAGGCAAGTTTTCTGCCTCTAATTAGATGTTACTGCTACTCTTTCCCCTTAATGAGAATATCACTGATTTCATTAGGACCAACATGGTGACAAAAGAAACACTGGGAACAAAATTCAATTAGATCACATAATCCACTCAGGTAAACTATGCGCGATCAATGTTTGAAATTCCGTTATCTCACATTTTCATGTAGCTAGTCAAATCTAGCCAAGTTCAGCCACTGTTTGTAGAGAATACAAAAATGAAAAATATAAAAAAAAATACATCTTAACAGTCTCCAATTTGTCAGATTTTTGGAGGACTCTGCTCTTTGGGGATTGCTCATAATGAAACAATGTTCATGGCAGCCAAAATCAGCTGAAAATAATGGTTGTTTTTGTTTTCATCATAGTTTGAATTCTAGCGTTGCTGTGATTTTGTAGCAAAGGTGGGGACCAGTAAACACCCAGAGGATGAATCAATAAACAGAACAATGAAACAATACTCAATCCTGTTTTAAATTAAGTTTGGATCTAACTTTTATTTGTTCAAATTAAAAGGTTTGAAACTCAATCATGTGTATCACAGAGTCCAGAAATCATTAAGCACACACACAGAAAACATGTACCGCTACTTTGCCCCCCGCGTTTCCTTCATCTCCATGTAGTTAGCAAGCTAAGCTTGTCGTCTCTTCCCTCCAGACATGGAGTAATATTGTACTGAACTTGTGTTAATTTGTTCAGAGCCACCATGAAATTATATCTCTTAAAAAAAATAAAAAAAAAATAGGGATGCTCAGTGGCAGCTCACATATGAGCGGATTCAACTTCAGGCAGACAAGAGAACAATAAGATGAGCGAGAAATGAAAGAGTGAGGAGAGGTGGGAAGATGGAGGACGGACTTTCATGAAATACATGGCTGCAACTTAATCTCTGTAAATATCTAAGATGTCTATTATTTGGAAAAAAAAAAGGTTTTCTACACAATAAAAGTGTTTCACTGCCCCATTTCTGAATAGTTTTTGCAGTCTTTACCGGAGATCAAACTGACACTCTATTATGCTAGTTGTCAAAATGTTAATCTTATTTTCTGTCTTGATTGTGAAAAGCAGAGTTGACCAACAACGCACTTCTTTTGTTGTGATTGTACGGTATGGAAAACTAATTTTCACTCCTTAAAAAGCGACAACAAAAAAGGGACATTAAGTATACAGAAATGAAAAGTCAGCATGAACCTGTGATGTGGGCGCTGTCATGACGTCTCCATTGTGGCATTTCATAATAATTATTTTGTGAGTGACTGCTGATCTGAGTACATCTAGATATTTTTGATTTTCTGTCTGTCCATGTCATTACAAAATAAAAGTCACCTGTTCCCTACAGGAAACAGAGGCCTTACTACGGCAACTTAGCTGAGAAGCAATTGACAAACAAAAATGACTCTTGAGGTTGGATTAATAATTAACTCTCTTAATTAAGCTTCTGGGTTAATTGGCAGCATAAAGACCGGTGGCATGCCACATAATCACCCATGAGGTTTTGGCCATGTGATAGGAAGATGTGGTGATATGCTGTGTAATTAACTTTAGACAAATTTATCTACTAAAACACGTGTGTGCATATTAAATAAGCTTCACTCTAGAATTTTTTTTATTTTATTCGTTTGTAGATGTTTTAAATGATGATTTGGGAACAAATAATGCAGGATGCTGGCACAGCTGGTGAGCGCTTGGATGGTGTGTAGGTGGTGTTGTCGTTGCTGTCTGACAGCAGTCAATGCAGAACCTGTTCTCTCCCAAGAGTGGCACTACTCAAAGCAGATCACTATAACTGTGTCACTCTCTTACCTCATCCAGCACTTTCTCCCTCTCTCTCACACCTACATGATGAATAGTAATGCTTGCAAACACACACACACACACACATACCTTGCAGTATTGATCCGCTGCCAGAGGACACAAGGTCGAGTCACATGGTGTCAATATTTAAAACAGGACTCAGCAATGGGGACCTCTACTATAACCTCATTAATATGGGGGGCTGCTTTGCTCAGAGACTCTCCTGGCAGGGAGAAATGCTACTCAAGGAATGAGGAGGAGTAAATACCCACACACAAACAACACACACACACACAATACCTTTTAACAAGAGCTGCACAAAAAACGCACAAGAAAACCAATCAACAAAGGCATGCTGCAACATGTTGCACGTGCCCTCTGAGAAACAACACCAGAAAGACTCATTTGATTTAAGAGATTTGAAGGAAATGGCATTTACCTTATTTGTTGGTGTTGTGTCTACTTGGCCAGGATGGGTTTCATTCACCTTCACCTTTTAGATGCTACATCATCAATAATGCCTATATAAAAACTGTATGTTGTAATATAGTAGATGGATAATTTTCTAGATGGCTGTTTGTTGGGGAGATATTATATGCAGTGTGTATCTTTGTTCATTTATTTTACCAGCTAACTCAACCTGCATCATTCCTGAGCATCATGAGGTTAAAAACAAGCATGAAAATATCACATTTTCTTCAATCAAAACTGTTTTCCTGGATATTTGTGTATAAAATATGCTGTTATTCAAAATGCAAACATATACTAGTTTGATCACCCTATCACTCAATCAGTCACCCAATAACACAGTTCAGTGTTATTCTCAAGTACAGTACATTCTGATCAATTGTTCACTTCTGCCTTTCCACTGTTCCCACTCTAGTCTTACAGGTCTCCAGAGATTGTCAGGAGAAAGGCCCAGTTCCATCATCAAGGCTGATGTTGCTTGTATGTTCACCGTGTTGTTTTCACTCGCCTTCCTACACAGACACAGCTACGAACACAACAGTTCAGCTAAGATCAGCAAAGTGTGTCTCAAACAAGCTTTCTTTCAATCATCTAGTGCTTCATTTACACTGCTGTCCGCACACACACACACACACACACACACGCACAGAAACACTTGGTGCAAGCTCACTGCTCTGTGAGATAAGAGCAATGTTTGCCGCATGATTAGAATCTTCCAGTTACCATTAAAGAAGCTTTATCTCCAGCCCTAACCCTCATTCACACCTTCCGCTTGTTTGCCGCCTCTCCAGAGAGAGTGATGGAGGTCACCGAGCCACGAGGGGAAACGAGAGAGTCAGAAGTAAAAATGGGACAAAAAATAAAACAGCAAGAGCAATCTATTTATTCAGCAGGTTGCACCATAATTACATTTTAACTGGCTGTATAAGTACAGAGGTATGTGTATACACATACCTCTGATACACTTTTACGTGTGTTGCCTGGTTTCACAACAAAAAAAAACAGAACCCAAAAATTGGAAAATTAGTCATTTTCTGTTTTTTGTTTCCAAGTTAGGCTAAAACTTATTACCAAGCTAGGCTAATGCTTGTTAGCTTGACGTAAGGTGTGTTTAGCTTGCTTTTTATCTTCACCAGAATTCTATTTAGTGACTGCTTCATTTCTGTGCTACTGAAGAATAATGTATGATCCTGAAAATACATTCTGGCAAACGTAGATAGGTAATGTTGTTGTGGGAAAATAAGGGTTGCTACATTTGTCTTTAGCTAAGGCTAGCTGTAGCTACTATGCCAGCTAGCTAGAGGGCATGTAAGGATTTTTTAAAGTCAAGTTAAATAATAAAACATGACATATGACACATGCGTTTAAGACTTATTAGTCTCTGTAATAATGTTCTTAAAGGTTCTCTATCCATTCTGTAATAAATATGATAAATATGGTAACTGTTATACTGCAGTTGGTTAGGCTTTTAGCTAGTTTGTTAATTTTCTACTTACAGCAAATTAGTTTTCTCACAAAATACACATATGGCATAGTTATTTTTTTATGATAGGTGCTAGTTCAACATTTTATCAGTTAATTAATCACTCAAACATCACGCTCACTTATTACTTTTTCCTTATTGTTATCCAGTGTGTACTCACCTGTACTCCAGTGAAAAGCGGGTTAATTCTGTATTGTTGTGAATCCATTTAAACTCCAGCGGCCAGCTCCCTTCAGCCATACAGGTCAGCACCAGCCTGTTGCGTTCCAAATGGAGCTGACTACGCACAGGCTCTGTCTTGAAATAGGGAGGCACGTCATCTGTAAGGAATAAAGAACAGAGTTTGGAATTTAAGGGTTTTTATGTTTAATGAGAAAGTTTACTGTTGAAGCGATTGGAAAATACAATACCTTAACAGCACCCAAACACACCAGTTCCCACACATGTCTAAGAAACAAAATTTTACTTTATGCAAACCAAAATTTCATCCCAATAAAGTACGCATAAATGTGGAGCAAACAAGTTGTCAAACTACTTGTCCAAAGAGGCTACTGTACTTGATGTTTACATCTATCTGTCTGTGACCGATTGTATATGATCACGATCTAGGATCTCACCTAAGACAAAGCAAACTCTGCTTTGTTTAATTACCACTGGCATGTAAACACCAAGCTGCCACACACCAGATGGAAAACCCTATCTGAACGTGTCCCATTTGGAGCTACCTAATCTCACATGAGGCCTAGGACTTGCTCTAGGAGTGTCAGGTGTCTGGCTAACAGGGAAGAGGAAGTAGAGGCACCATGTCATGAAGGATTGGTCCTACATCTCCTATATTTCTTTATCGGTAACTCAATGGCACAGCGCATCGCTTTCCTCCGAGCTAGACAAGCAGACAGGAGAGCAGTAAAGCCGTGAAGCCGTGGAGAAGGCATGAAATCCTTTCATCATTCGTTTGCCTCCACTCTGTTTCACTCTTTTTCTGTGTTTCTCGAACACGGTCTGTTGAGTGTGAAGGAATGGATCGAGGAAGACCAGCGAGAATCTCTCCACAGTGCGATGCAGCTACTGAACCTAGCAACAGACACGCATTGATTTTTATATCTCAATCAAGAAGCCTCACCCACAAACTGTCAAGGTCTCTTGTGGTTCTAATATCTCAACCTTGATAAATGATAGAAAAATGGAGAGCTTACTTGGTGATCATTGTAAATATAGAACACATTAATTGGATGGTTGGATAATATAATTATCAAAATGACTGATAATCAGGCAGTGAAATTAAAGTGTCGAAATGATCTATAGCTCTGATATTTGGTTCTTCTATTGTAGCTTGACAAATCCACTGGAGCTAGACAGATAAGACTGAAGGAATGATGAGGAAAATGGGGGATGAAAATAAAATAGAGTGCGAGACCTAAGATGATTTACAAGCTTTTCACTTTCACTCACATTCAAATGTATTACTGCGGCTTCTGGAAGTACAGTACATGCTTAATTTGACGAAAAGATGTTGTCATAGGTAATACATTACTAACACTGATCGCTTAGTGTGAAGTAGAGTATGTTATAACAAAGCAGTAAAACATTCTTATTTTATTTTATTCTTATGCTCTCACTTAAAAATATTGGTGACTGACTAGACAATTCTTGTTTGTGCTTCATAATATTATCATAAATACCTCTTTTCATAATCGCACCATTAACTACAGCCTCCAAAATGACCATAAAGCTGAATAAATACCTTTAATCTAATCCAATTATGAAGACTGGATTCATAGTCTGACCGCTGTACGGGATTGTATTAGTTTTAGCTACATTATACTGCACGTACCTAATAAACTTGGACCCAAACATATTCTTCAGAGAAGTTATAAGAGGCATGATGACGGGGAACTTTAATAATCAGTCAAATGAGGAATTAAGTAGAAATAATTCACCAAAGAGAAATCACAAGTGGATCAATACAAACGATAACATACTGTCTGAACATGTTTACAGTTAAAAGTGCATGACACATCTCAATAATTTAATAATGAATATTCATAAATTGCAGGACGTTCTTCATGCATATTTATAAACAGCACTTTCATATGACTTCTGACTTTTGATAACCTGAGTGCAGCGCCAGCTTGTAGCCCAGTCGACATGAATAAATATTTATAACAAACAGAAGAAGACAGAGGAGACTCAATAAAGCACCACACAGTATTGATCTGTCAGATTCAACTCACATAACTACCTAGCATTTTCAACTTGGAAACTGTGCTCTTTGCCATCCTGCCTTTGCTGTGCTCTGTTAAAATCCGATGCCTTAAGTTAGTCAAACATGAAGAAAGCCTCCACACAGCGGAAGCATAAGAAGCAAAACAGAGACACGGTTAATCAGAAAGTCACATTGTGATGTGAAGTCTCTGTCAGTGCAAAGAAAATGAGTGAAAATGATATATGAGAACGCACACGGCAGAAAGGCCTTGCAAAACATAAAACGTAACACGGGTAACACATAAAACACACTCTGAGGTGCCTTTACAGTTGGGAATCTCCAAAAGCAACGTGGGTTAATGCTATGGCTGGCACCAAGTATTATGGGCTGCAGAAATGAGGGAGATTGAGATGTTCACCAGTAATTTGAGATCTATTTGAGAATCTGAGACTAATTGTTCCCTGGCGTTGTGCGCTTTTGCTTTTATCTACAGTACGATGAGGAGATAAAAGAGAACGAGGGGGAGGCAGGCAGGGAAAAGGAGGCAAGAGACAGAGTGAGGGGCATGCAAACAAAAAAAT
The DNA here is from genome assembly GCA_032362345.1 of Sandelia bainsii. Classification (NCBI taxonomy): domain Eukaryota; kingdom Metazoa; phylum Chordata; class Actinopteri; order Anabantiformes; family Anabantidae; genus Sandelia; species Sandelia bainsii. Next base: position 15,337,371 of record JAUMHL010000012.1, on the reverse strand, counting down.
GCAATCATACATATGGTATTGCCCACACAGAGATATTCACTCACCCACAGGAAAGGGTGAGGCCAAAGAAAACATTGATCACTGATGAGTATCTCCAGTGCTCACTCTCATTAGGAAGTCCATGAGAGCTCATCAGTGATATCTATCAGTGAAATCAGCACACAGTGGGAGAAAAAAACACTCTGGGGACATGAAATCCGGGTGCAACAAATTATTAATTTCTTTGTTACTTAATCTCAATTATTTTTCAATTTATCAATTGACCAATTATTCTATGAAATTTATAAAATAATAGAAAAAAGGTTCTGGATAATATGAGTACTTAAAAAGTACTATAATACTAATAATACATGTTGTTGTGTTAATACTGTTTTTACATTAATAACTAGTAAACAACTAGCGACAAAGCTGTAATGATGGTTGCAAATCGTCACTAAACCCTGTGTTCCTCTCTGTCAGAGCACAGCAGAGGAGGGAGAGGGAGACCTCTGACCAACACTTGATTGTTGGTCATGGCCAAACTCATGGCCTTCATCGGGGGGGGGGTGGGGGGGGGGGGGGGTGTTCAGACCCTGAACATGGCTGAAACACCATGAGCTGAAACTTGAAGGTTGTTCTACAGTCTGCAAGTGTTGTTGGAGATTTGATCCTTGCAGTTGGTTTGCTCTCATCCACGCACCTTGGTAGTAGTTGAAGTTGTGCCAGTTGTCTCCTTTGTTCTGATGCAACATCACACCCACAGTGACCAATGACTTCTAATGCACTTACAATGAATGTGATCAGCCATACAAATGAACCCGCAGGTAGACCAAACCCAACACAACTCGAGCTTAGCTGTGTGCTCCTTGTACAACACAAAGCAATAATTATGTGATAGAAGCCCCTTATTTGCATACAGCACAGCTCGCCGCAGAGGATGCTCCCTGGGGCCATGGCCCAGGTCGACTCAAAGTTGGGGCATACAAGTGTGCGTGCGTGCGTGCAGGCTAGTGTGTCAGATGGACCTTCACAACCCAGTCTGCAGCACACAGTCAATTAAATCAGCTTTCTCATTAATGATACCAGTGCCAGGTACAAATGCCTGCCCTGGGGTGAGAATCCATAATCGAGAAGAACTTGGAGAATTAATTTCTACAATAACAAGAGCTACAGTCAGGGACATTTCTCCTATTTTCTTCCAAATACTCAGCTTAAAAAGGTCAAAAAAAAGATTTTAAAAATAAGGACACACAACAAGATTAAAACATATATTAAGAAATCTACATTCTATCATGTTTCTATTGTATCTGAACCATAAAAGAGCTCAATTCATTTGCTTCTTTCTGATTTCGTCTCTCACTTGATTCATGCTTAGTGAATTTGCAACTACAAATGAAAATATATCCACAAACCTCAGACAAAGGTGGTTTTACTTTGTATTCAGGATTATGAAGAAAACCAGGCACTGAATTGAAGATAATGCAGGCCAGATGTGACGTGTAGTTCTGTATCTTGTCTATTGTCTGGGAAATACTTTTCATGAAGACAAACTGTTACAATACACACGCCTTGAGTCTTTCTCAATATATCATATATGAGCTTGCTAGCTTTAAACATGACACGTTGTCTCTGCTTTAGTGAGCCCCATGCAGCACACACTGAGTTCTCACTGATAAGTCAGACAGTTGATGCACACATGGGCTACTTTCCAGTTCCCAGAAGGCTGCGGTGCTGCAGCGGTAGCCATCAGTAGCAACCTCCCTCCTAGCTTAATCCTCAGGGGCCCATCGCTTCCGGTCACAGCATACATATTTCAGCTGCAGCCTGGGGGGCCCAACACACACATACACACACACACACACACACACACACACACACACACACACACACTCACTCACAGGTGCTTGCTTATACACTTGAATATCAAAACTATGTCGATACCTGCATGTGTGTGTGTGGTGTATTTGTTTACTGTGTGTCTACATAATGTGTGTGTGTGTCATTCTGTGATGGCAGGTGTGTGTTTTTGATGAGGATGGAAGTTTACCGGTGGTCTAACCGAGCTGCTAATGGCCCCACTGGGTGTGAAAATCTGTTCTACTGTCTATCTTTATTTACTACACTGGTGTAGACCTCTTGCTGAGTGTGTGAGTGTGTTCACAGAACGGGAAATAGAGGAGCTCCAAATTGTGCTAATGTATGTATGTCGGCACCGAACTGCACACATCTGTTGTGTGTGTGCGAGACTGGTTTGGCAGGCATGTGAGTGCTGACTGATATGGTGCTCATCCCTATAAGAGGTCACCAAGGTCAGCTGCTGCTTTCCACCAGCCTCTGTCCACCAATCCAGATGTGCACTGTTCTGTTCACTCACACACATCCATGTACATACACATTCACATACATATGCACAAAGACACTCATCATGCCAAAGCACACAGCTTTTCGGCATGTCTTCAGTGTGTTACTGTTGGCCTTTTTTGTTCTATTCATAGCTCACTGACGCCTCCTCTTTCTTGCCTGTAGCACTGCATTTCCCATGAGACCACGCTGCTGGCTACTAATGTCTACTGTTGCTGCTCTGCTCCCCTCTCATGGCTTTACCTCACCTGGCAGCCTTCCAGCGCTGCAGTTCCAAACACCCCTGCACTGTCCAGCAGAAAACTGACTGTCACTAGTCAGGAGAAGATGACACGGCCAAAGACACAAGTTTATTAGTGATTTTTAATAAGTAATTAATTATTAATATATACTTATATATATATACTTTATTTAAATACTTGTCTGCACAGTCTTTGTCATGCTACATTCACACCCAGCATACATCAGATCTTCCATTAAATGCTGCTTTAGTCACAAGATTATTCATTTATACAGCAAAAAGTGCATTCATTCATGTAATCTTAACTACCTCACCACAGCAAGGAAAAATGGGAGAAGGAAAATTTACTCTGGTTGCAGCAATCCAACATGACAACACGTGTACTGGTCTCAGATATCAGATTATTCATCAAGGATAGAACAATATGCGATAAGTCAGCGTGAACAACAAAAAATCTTTGTTAATTAACTTGGCAGAGGAGTGAAATCAGAATGGTCAAAAGTCTGAAAACTGATCTCATTCATATTTCTGCACACTCCTCTGTTCTTATCTCCTCTAGTGTAGGGATAAGACAGCAGTGTCTGGCCACAATCAATCAGAGCAGCTCAAACATTAAAAGTGTCTGCCTCCTTAAACAGCCTGGGCAAAGAGGCACGACAGTCGTAAATCTATGAGCTAACCTTTAGCCATGACAGGCTAAGCTCTCAGCTTGCATGCTTACCTTTATCACTTACCCCGCAGCAATCCTTCCCCACCTCTAATAATGACTTGCAAAGCTAGACTAAGCAGATAATACCTTGAAACAGAGCTACACAAACAAGCAAAAAAGTTTTAATAAACAAGTGTGGGGAAGATTACATAGAAAAGGAAAGAAAATATGATTTAATATATGCCATTACATGCTTCTCCAGTCCTGTTACTTTTATGCAATTGCCTGTTTCCTCTACATGCAAATTTGTGCACGTGTTTGTATAAGAATGTGTGTGTGCTTGCTCAGGAGAAAGCTGGTTTAATTTCCCTCAAGATCCAGAAAGCAAAATCCCCTTAGTGGTGGAGTGTGGAGCACAGTACACTGAGCATATTATGCGGTTATGTTGATAGAAGCAAATCAATTCCTGTATTATGGGACACAATAAAGCTTCTCAAGTGTCAGGATCATATAGCTAAACGTTATGCATTGCTGCAGTCAGAAGAAATAACTGAACAAACACACAGCTGACAGACACACACAAAACTTCACGAGACAGTACGCATCAGTGACCTGACTAACCTACAGCTTTGGGATGGGGTGTGTCTGCAGTCCACCCCTGGCCTGCTGAAAAATTTACGTCGTGGAACAATGTTCTTTGGCGCTCAATAATGCATGGACAGGTTACAGCAGTGGACTCAGACAGTGGGAGAAAAGATGAGCCTGGTCTTTATATTGCTCACTGCCTCTACACTACAGCAGGTGGAAAGTAGAAAGACACGCATGTGAGCACGTGCACACACACACACAGGTGTTGTATGTGAGGTGTTTGCAAAACTGTCACTTACTACTTGATAACTGCCCGTGTGTGCACTACTGTTTATCAAGCCAAGTTTATAGTTAAATGTGAGAATGAACTGAAGAGAGTGTTTCTCATGTGATGAAGACACGTCAGCCGCAAAAGAACACATTTCATACTTACCTTGTCCACTATTCATTATATTTCAGTAAGTTTCAGTCATGTGGAACTGATTTATTACTATTTGAACACAGTATTATCAGTGAGTACACTGCACTAATACAGATATAATGTACATGTTCTCATCCCACAGTGTCACATAATGATGCTTTCCACTTGGCATCTCAATACCAGCGCTAAAGGTACCCTTTTGCATCACTATTTGACACACTGGATGTGTCACTCCTTGATGCCATGTGAATGACGGAAGCTGCCTGTTGAACGTCTTGTCAAAACAGGTTACAGGGTGGAAACATTATGGTTTGACTGACTTTTTTCAAATTTCACTACTACATTTGGAGTGACGCCAAACCCAGGAGTCTTAATCAAAGTCTATAGGTGGATCCAGCACTGCAGAACAAAGGTAGGGAGAGTGGGCACTTCCTTGTTGCATAGGATGCGTTTGATTTATACTACTGGGACAACTTGAGCTGACTGCCTGAAGTAGCTCACAGGCGTTGCACATCAAACTTTGAAGGATGTATTTCTTAACATTAACAGTGAAAGTACCACATACACAATTTGTTTACAGTGCCAGTTAGACCTAAAATATTACAAACAATGTTGCAATCCAAAATCTTGGTCAAGTCGGACACCACAGAGTCATCATCACAGTCATCAGTATTCAATGATGTATGTGTATGTGTAAATGAATCCATACACAACTCAGTTCAGTTTGTTTGTGTGTGTGTGTCCATAATTCCTCAAACCACAGTTTCGTTTTGTTTACCTAAAAAGGACACAATTCAGAAGTCGTATCTGGAAAGCAGAAAAAAATAAAAATGAAAATAAACCAGGAAACCACTCAAAAGGCAAAGTGTTCATAGTTAGTCCAACTAATGTGTTACTCATGGTACTGTGGACTTGCCAGTCAGTTATTTTCACCACGCTATGTCCGACGGAAAAGAAAATTACCATTGAGTATATTTCATCTTGAGGCCACGCAGCAATTAAAAGAGCATGTGTGAGGAGTAAATAATCATGAAACAAAGGCCCTTGACAAAAAGAATAATGCTGACCAATCACGCAAAAATTAGTCTGCATGAAATTAAAGTTAACATTGCATCTATCAAGGTTATGCATACAGCATAACTAAAAGCTACAATGAGATGTACTGCAGCTGCTTGTCTGGAATAGAGAGCTAAAATTTTCTTTGTCAAGCTGTTTCCAAGGTCAAGAGTGAATAAGCGCAATCTAATCTAATGAAGCATAATCAGCTCTGTTTGTAAACACACAGGGTAAAAAAGGCCTTTAGTTTCAATTACCATCAGTTGACAAACGCTCAAGTATCACATTTTTAACAAAAACTCAGGACTGTAATTAACATTGCCAAAAAAGTTGCAGAATGGGCCTTTCAAAGCTTTTCAAAATCTCACCACGTTGAGCGTGGGAACACCGTGCTGGGTAATATGAATTTATTTTAAAAAGCACTTGCTTTAAAAGAGAAAGTTGGGGGATAATTGTCTAAATTGCCACTTTGAAAAATATGATTAGTGGAGGTCAATATGCTGGAGCATTTGATAGCTGAGGCAGTTTGAAGGAGAGGCCATTATCCAGCATCTCTCCTGATTTAACACTTGTTCACTCAGGAGTACTGCAGGAAACAATTCCACTTCATGGCCTTGTTAGAAGGTTTTTAATGTACTAGAATTGACTTTTTAGTCAGTCTTTGTTATCGCCACAATAGTAACCGTTTGTTTGATAAAAGGGGGGTCCAGATGCCACAATACATGTCATGTAACATTTGTTCCATTGTGCTACTGTTTTTCTTGGTCTTTCGTTCACACAAATTAGCAACTGTCCCCTCTTGGTCTATTAGGCATACGACACAAAATTCACCCTGGATGTTGAATATCATGGAACAATGTGTCTGTGTTTGCTGACTGTGTGTGTGCATGTCCTTGTATTTCACACGTCCATATATCTATCTGTGGATCTATGTACACCCATACATGTTCCGCAAATGTTTTTCCTGCACACACACATACACACAGTATGACACTGGGATCCTTACAAAGTCTCCACACAAACAGAGAGGCGTGCACATGCACGTCGCCCACCTCATCCATCTCACCCTTGTCTCTGGTGGCTTTCTGCTCATCCTCTGACACTCACACTGAGACAAAGGCATAGACATATAAACAAGGGGACCCCCCTCTGTCTCTCTGCGGCATATATAAACACACACACTGTAACTCCCCTTCTAACTCCCTGGGATAAATGTGATCATTGCTCTGTCCCCTTTGTACTCACCTAATGAAGGGCATGTCTAAATAAAGTCAAGGGAATAAATGGTGCTGGCTTCACTTCTTAGCAGGCCAGTTAGCTCTTTCTTTCCTTCTGCCATGTAATACAAATGATGGTTGGTTTGCGCCTAGCTTTCCTTTCCCCTTTGATTGCCTCCACTGAGCACCTATTTGAAGATCCAAAATGAAGCAGCAGGAAGGAACACATGCACAGTGGTTAGGTAGACTAAATACTATTGTAGACCAGGCCATGTTTCACTTCTTTATTTCATTTCACTGTATTTCGTGAACTAAAAGGTTGCTTATTCTTTACCTATCACTGGAGGGGTTATAACAGGCCAAGGGTATGTATTTAAATGTATGTGAAGATTCTCAGTCATCCAGGTCATGGTTATCTAAAAAAAAAAAACGGTTTTTAATGGCAACTGGACTTGTTTT